>LPNX010850317.1:15082-191032 GCA_001517045.1 Pseudotsuga menziesii
TTTTATATAAGCATAAACATAAACATGGATCAGTAAATAGAGTATTTAAAATAACGTTAAATAGAGTATTTATTTGCAAGAGAGTATTGAAAGAGTGTATATATTTGCATCATTAATGGTGTGAAATATAAAAGAGAAAACATCACATAATACTACTATGAAACCATACTCAATAGTAGCATATTCCAAAGATTGAGAGCTAAAGGCAAGGATAATTTGAAGGTTTAAAGGAGATGCATGAGTATAGCTGATTGAAATCATGAGAACATAAATCTTAATAATAATGTCCAATTTAGGTGGCCGCTATAGTGAGAACCATATAACAATATGAGTATAAGCAATTAGTACCATGGGAATATTTAGGAATAATAAATGACAATAGATGGTAATAGGTGTTTGAGTTAGGGATTATGTAATAGAGGTGGCAGGCCAAAATTCATGATGTGCACCTGTGATTGGATTATTGGAAAATTTAGCCTTTACTTTAAGAAGGGAAGTGATCTATGCATTAAAATGGAAGTCATTGTATTTTTTGTATAACATGAGACTAATAGTGTGTACTTGGTTGGTATACTAGCCAAGTTATTCTATACTACATCATTCAAGATATTATTGGGAATTGAGTCTAATTAAATATACTAACAAGAAAGGAATTGGTGTTTGTTAGAAAGAGATCTAGTAAAACTAAGAATCAATAAATGAGTCATAATAATACATCTTGAACATAAGAAAATGTTATATGGGAGACATGGTCTTCCTATGAAAAAAAATACACAGTATGACATCATGCTAACTACTTGGGTTAAAATGCATTTGATAAATCATGATGAAGTTAGAACAATTTTATATATAAGATGTAGTATGAGAGCACATCCATTGTGATAAAATAAGTAAAATTCGATAGTATTGACATGTTGGCCATGTGAAGGTCCAATGGGACCAATATGGCTAATTTCCTTTAATAGGAGGGCATAGGGATATTGCATCGGAACTTTCCTTATATAATGAATGAACATTACTTTGGGACGAAGTTTCTTGAAGGGTGGATGTATGTAATGACCTATATTTGATATTTGGTACTTAAAACTCAAACGGGGATTAGCTTAGCATTTAATTGTTTATTATTTGTTTGACTCAACTAGATTGCTTAAGGTTGTTGTTATGTGAACATATGGACTCTGTAGATGTGTCGGTTGTAAATGTAATTTATTGTTTTAATTTATTAATGGCAATGAATATGTAACTTCATTTGAACATGCAAATTGGATATGGATTAAAAATTTATTGTTACAGGTCCACAAGCAAATTGGATATGTTCTTAGGTATATATAAGGTATATTCAATCACACACAATAATTCATCCACAACACACGATGTACCCTGGGGAAAATCCTCATAATAGAGAGGATGAAAAAACCCAACAATTCTTCATAGTATATTAGATAAATTGCAGATAATGACTTTTACAACATAAGCATATTTCCCGATAAGAGAGACTACATAGTAATAGAGAAGAGAGATCCCCTTTAATAATTGTATGAACTTGCCATATGCATAGCATATTAATAACAAGCCATAATGGCTGCCATGCAAACCCTAGTAATGGGTGCAAGAGAATTATCCACACATGCATTACAATTTCGAATTTCCTTTTTAGAATAATCAATCCATGCATTGAATCTTCATCATGCACATCTAATGCACCATACCTTCAATCATGGATATTAATTGATAGTTAACTGACATTGGAGTGAACCCAATCTCTAACTGAATATTGATGACTTAATTAATAGACTAAAATAAGAGTCATAGTACAATAACTCAAGTGTTGCATGCTACACACTTTCTTAACTAAAGTGTCGTCCTTTGATAAACTTAAGTGGCTTCTGTTAGTCTAACAAAAGTGTAAACACTTTAGTTAACTAGTCCATATTTATCTAATCACGTAGTCAACCATTATTAACTTAATCTTGCTAATTGATGAACAATGAGCTCTTCTTTACTTAACGAATGTGGATCATTAATAGGTAAACTAATGCTTTAACTAAATCACTGATTGAGGCATTCATATTTAACTAAATCTTTATAACTTGAGTTCACTTTGAATTCTCTTTCTCTCGTAATCTATTTATTTCTTATCTATTTATCTTACTACGTGGTCTATTTTTAATCATCTAACATATCATATTATACTTAGAATAATTGTCACACCTACCGATGATCATATATATTACCCTGGACCTTATAATCATATGCTAACTTTAATTCACTCTAGAGGAGACTTAATAGCTTTATCCATCTCGAATGACCATGGTTAGTAATACATCACATAGTATAACCACTTTACCAATTAAAGTATGCCACCTCAAAACAATGAGGATATTTGTAGGACTCAATATTACTCACAAATCTATTGTCTTGAAATTACTCACAAGACTCAACTTGATATTACTCACAAGCTCATCTCCATAACTTGGAGGTCCATCTCATAGGGTATCGTCTATGAGAATCATTTGACTTGATACAACACAAGTCCAGACTTGATACAACACAAGTTAGCAATCTTGATACAACATAAGACCAATCTTGATACAACATAAGACTCCAATATTGATCCAACACAAGATTTCAATCTTGATACAACACAATATCACAGCATAGGCATTCCACCTCGATACATGACGACATAGATAGGACTTGATACAACACAATGTCTTGACTTGATACCACACAAGTCTTGACTTGATACAAACAAGTTTCTGACTTTATACAACACAAGTCCTTAACTTGATACAACACAAGTTTCTGACTTAATACAACACAAGTCTAGAGAATGACTCCTAATGTTGTACATTTACCAATCAAGAGTGGTGGAGTGCATTTACAAGGCTATACAAACTCAGGCAAGGAAAGGAGTGCATTGGATAGAAAAAGCACCTCAGGGTACTTCTTCAACTTGGGAACAACAGTGATTTCATGGTTTAGCGGCAAGCAAATTTCAATGGCACATGGTTCAACATAAGTCGAGTCAAGTACATGGCAGTGAGTTTGGCAATTTGTGATGCTATTTGGCTTCGTAATATGCTCATAGGATTATTTGGTTTGGAGTTGGAGCTTACAGTGATTCATTGTGACAATCAGAGTTGCATAAAACTCTCAGAGAATCCAATGTTTCATGAAATATCCAGACATGGAGATCATGTACCACTTTATTAAGGACATAATTCATAGGGGAGCTGTGAAGCTTCAATATATTTCAACAGATAAGCAAGTTGGAGATATTCTCACCAAATCTTAGATGAAGGGAAAGTTTGTGTTCTTCAAAGATAAGTTGGGAGTGGTGCGAAAATCTCTCCTCACTAGGAGGGAGTGTTGATGATTATAGCTTGGATAGGATCTTTTGCATAAGCTAGGTGTCAAGCATGCAGAAGTTGTCCATTTACTCTCTCGGTACTTGCTTAATTATTGAGTAAGTGGATTTTATACCTCTTTCCTATTTTTAACTTAACAAAAGCGCATTATTAACTTAATGTTGGTTAACCACTAAAAAGTGAACTTAAAATTATGTCACAACCATTGATCTCAAGTGAGGCAAAGAGATTGGGGGTTAGGGTTTTGGTCATTGAGATGCTATAAAATAAATCCTAAGGAGAGGAGAAATATACAAGATTAAGAGATCATTTGAGAGAGATATTTTCTCAAGTGAAGAGTGGAACATAATGGCTGAGAAGAAAGAGTGAGAATAGATTTTTGCAAGGAAGGAATAGAAGCCCATTTGAGAAGGGGTTAATACATCTGAGAGAGAGAGAGAGAGAGAGAGAGAAGTCGAAACCCAATTGAACCAACAGGGGCTGATCTATACAGTTGTGGGGATAACCCGTACATATCGTACGTATCCATATGGTTGTCATGTGTGTGACACAGGGTGATTCATTGAGGTTGATTCGCTTGGGATGATTTCATATTCAGTGGGACTATTTCCCCCTAGTGTTGATTTTTCTAGAGTTGCCAATTTTCTAGTGGGACTAAGTTACAAGTTCCATGATTGAAAAATTTCTTATTTTTGTCTATGAGCTAGTAAAAGAAGAAGAACATTGAATGCTAGTTTTTCCCCATTGTGGTTTTCTAGGGAAAATTACTGTGTCAAATTTGTGAATGATTTCATGTTTTATTGCACTGCACCATTGTTAAAAATATCAGTATTTATGTTTATAATCTTTTAGTAAAAGATATATCGAGATCAAATATCAAAATTGATATTGAGTAATGAGATTTTTAACATAAATAAGACATTCCAAAAACACCTTTAGAAGACATGAAGGTCATTATTATTGTTTGGTGATGGCATTTGGCCTTACAAATGCACCTTCCACATTTTAAAGCTTGATGAATTCTATTTTGAAACCACTCCTTGGAGAAATTGTGTTCGTATTTTTTGATGATATACGTATCTATAAAAATATTTGGAATAGCATGTACAACATGATGACAGGGTCTTAAAATTATTGAAGGAGCACCAACTATATGCCAAACCTTCTAACTATTCTTTTGGGATTCAGGAAGTGTAATATTTGGGTCATAATGTATCTCACGAAGGCGTCAAAGTCGGTCTTAAAAAAATTAATACTATCATGGAATGGCCAATTCCGAATACATTGAAGAATCTTAGAGGATTCTTGGGATCGATAAGCCACTACCTCAAGTTTGACAATAATTATGGTCAAATAGTAGCACCTCTAACAAGGTTATTGAAAAAAGAGGCATTCTCGTGGACTCAAGAAGAAACCAAATATTTTGAAAAAGATAAAGTGGTTATGTGTACAACTCCTGTATTATCCATGTTTGACTTCACAAAAACATTTATTATGGAGTGTGATGCCTCAGGGAATAGAATTGGTGCAATTTTGACACAAGAATGAAGACCCCTTTCCTTTGAAAGTTGAAAACTTAAAGGAAAAAACTTACTCAAACCAATTTATGAAAACAAAATGTTGGTCATACTAAAAGCAAAAGAATGGTTCCCTTACCTAATAAGAAGACACCTCAAGGTAAGAACACATCATGACAGACTTAAGTATTTCCTAGAACAATGGTTATCATTAGAAGAGCAACAAAACTGGGTTACAAAAATGTTAGGTTGTGACTTTGAAATTATCTACAAAAAAGGAAAATGAAATGTGGTAGTCGATGCACTTTCAATAAAAGAAGATGGAATTAAGGGCCTACTTTTTGTTATTTCCATTATGTAATCTAATTGGAAAGAAGAAGTAAGGAAAGAACGGAAACAAAATCAAAAGTCGAGCAAGATTATTCAACAACTACAAGAGGGCCCCAATTCACTAGATAAATTTGTGTGGAAGAATGATTCACTTTGGTACAAATATTACCTATATTTATGTAAAAATATCAACTCAAATAGAAGTTTCTTTTGGAATTGCACACTTCTCCTATAGGAGGACATTCATACTTTTTGAAAACATCCCACAAGATCAAGAAATATTTTTTCTGGGAAGGTCTTAAAACTTATGTCCAAAATTGTGTAGCAAAATGTTTGGTTTATCAACAAAACAAAGGAAAAACAATCAAGGCCGGGTCTTTAACAACCATTTTCCAAACCGAGTCAACATTGGAAATACTGTTGTAATCGCTCAAATCACTGACTTACCAATAATACACATATAGACTCATATAATCATAACAGAGACAAGAGATAAGACAGTAGGTTAAAATAACACCTTGTATTACACAAAACACATATGGGTTCATACAAAACATCAAACCAAACCAAGTTTGTATTTGGCTCAACAGCCTATTATATATGATTACAAAATAGTTGTGAATAACTACTTTGTCGGTTCAATCAACTGACACGACCTTTGGAGGCCGACCTAATCTCTAATTAGTCAACTAACTACTCTAATTGGCTCACCAACTAGCTCCTCCAACATCTCCCCCAACATCTCCCCCAAGAACAAAATATTTCTTCGTCCCGAAGAAATAGAAGAGGTAAAAAAAACATCCTGTCTGAAATAGTTTTCTTCCAATTTCTCTATCTTCATGGGCTGTGTAGTCGAATAGTCAATGGTATTTTCTGTACACATATCTCCACAATGGCTTCTGCTGTAATGGCTAGTTGGTGCTGAAATTCTGTCCAATTGCGGAGGGAATTTTGAATGTCAATGTTCAAGGTTGTAATGCTTGACAGAATCGACATCTTCTCTTGTATTGGTAGGTCTGTGATATTGCTCATGTCGATCCCCAACAGCTGAGATTTTTCCTCTGCTGTGTCAAGTAATCTTTTCATTTGTGGACAAATTTTGTCAAGTGTGTTGAGGCTGGGTAGTTCTTGATTCATCCACTGATGTGCTTGTTTTTCCAATTTTTCAAGTTTTGTTGTCTCTAGTACAATCTGATCGTGTACTGTGCTCCTCATTGCTTCCTCCAGACCTTGTTGATTTCCTAATGATTTGATGTGTTCACGAGTCTCTCGAGCCTGCTGGAATAGCTGGCCATAATAAGTATACCAGTTTCACAGTACTTCTTCTGTGGTGGCAGACTCTTCCAAATGATCTTGCAGTACCTTGTAGGCTTTTGAGAATGTTGTGTATTGATGTCTCAGTAGCGTAAAAGTCTCTCCTCTTTGCTCATCTTTCTTGGCCTGCAATTGTGTCTGAAGGTTCGACACGACACTTTCCAACAACCGGTGTGCTCTTTCCAATGGTTTGTCGGTGTCAGTCTTTGTTATTCCTGGTAGAACTTTTTGTGTTAGATTCCTACATTTGGTCAGGAATTCGACTTGTTTTGCTTGAATTTTTTCTATCTTTTCTCTTCTACTTTGATTTCTTGTTGTAGCCTCTTTATTGAGTGCTTCCAATAGTTGGTCCAGATCTCCATCTCTAATTTTTGGGGTGTCAACTACAGTGGCCGACCCTAGTTGATGAAGGTGGATAACTGTCGGTACCTGTTGTCTCTGTTGTTATTCTTTTTTCTTCTTTTCTTTTCTTTTCTTTTCTTTTGCTTTTATTTTTAGAGTAATGGACCACCACTAGTCCTATTGATACTGATGTTGGCTGCTGCTGCTTTGATTGGTGCTCTTCAGTCGGTGGATTTTCAGTCGACTGAACTTTTGTTGTGGTTGGGTTAACTAACTGAATTTCATGGGTGGGGCTTGTAGTTGTTTATGCTTCTAGTGGTGGAGAAGATGGTGGCTTTGGATACTAAGGGGGCTCTAGCACTAGTGGTGGTGATGGCGATGGTGAGTGGTCTGGGGTTAATGGAGTGGTTGGAAGGTGACTTGTTGACATGGGGTTTTCAACTTCTGGTTGCAAGTCAACAAGTTTGTCGATTTCTTCAGAGTCCATAGGGTTGGTCATTTCTGCATCTACTATTGCTTGATCATTTCCTTCAAGATCAAGTGTTCCCATGTATCCCTTGTCATGATGTTTACTTGGGATCCAAAGTCGAGTATGACTTGTCAAACGTGATATCCCTCGATTTCCAGGTCGACAAGTGGGTTGACATCACTCTTATCTTTTTGATTAAGGTTGCATATATTTTTAGTTTGTTTCTACATGTTATACTTGTTCTAAAGATTATATAACAAATCAATAAATTGTGCTACTGATTTGCATTATGTATTTAGTTAAGTAATTCTTGTGAGACATCTTGTCGACTGTTATCAATCTCTTCTTGTTGGGCAAATTCTTGGAACATGTTTGATGCATCATTGTACAATTGTTTTTGCTTTGTAGGGCTAGGATAATCGTCTTTGTTTTTTATTTTACTTATGTGTGGATTATCATTACGAGTTTTCGTCCCTTGTTTGGTGACTACATGTAAATTCTTAGTAGGGATTATATCACATTTCTTAACACACGACAAGACATTAACATTTTTCTTCTTATTAATTTTGTCAAGTATAGTGGGACAGTCCTCTAGCGAGTGATTGTCCATGCCACAAGTAGTACAAAATTTCAGGTCGGTCTGATCTTTATAAGGATAGTCTATGTAACGGTGGCCTTCTTTATAGCATGTAAAACCTTGGATGGGTCATCGTGGTCTATTTTCCTGATTTCCATTGAATCGACCTCGACCTCCAAATCTTGCACAATGATTGCCATACCAGCGCTCATATCTTTGACCTTCATAGTATTGGTTACTTGGTTCATTTTGTTCATTGTTTCTTGGGATATTATCATTGTTCTAAGCAACAACATTTGTCTGGTAGACCGCATAGTAATTTTGTCGATTCTTTAGTTTCAAATGGCAGTTGGTTGTTGCATGACTTTTTACCTCACAGATCGCACACCATGAAGCTTTTCCATTTTTCATATTGTAAGGACAGTCCTTCGTCGTGTGTGACCCATGTTCTTGGAAAATGTCACAGAACCACTTCGTTTGAAGAAAACGAACATCTTGTCGATTGAATTCTTGTCGACAGTTGTCTTTGGTGTGTCCGGTCGTCAAGTAGTTTGTGCACCAAATATCCTGACCTTTGAGGTTTAGTTCTCTTAATGATTTCTGCATGATTTCCAACTTCTCCTCATTGCAATTATCGACAGGGTGTGCTAGATAGTCATCGTCCATCTCGACCTGTAGTGCTTTCGTTAGCGCTTCTTCATATGATTTGAATGTGTCCATACTTATATGTCTTTAGATATTTTGCACAAGTCCCACAATAAACCGTTGAATTAATAATCAGATGAATTAATTTTGCACAAGTCCTACAAATTACCAGATGATCGACATCGTTTCCTTTGCCGTCTAATTGACTCCATATGTCGAACTCACCGGCTCGTAGCCTTAGGTCCTCTTCGACAATGGTCTGTACTCGGGCACTCAGGTTTGGATTAACTGGAGGTAAAGGTCTTACCTCTTAGGGTATCTCAATATGGAGAGCTTCACGCTTCTCTATCCACAGATATTCTTCCATTAGTGACACTTCTTCCTCATCTACGCCCTCTTCTTGTCAGTCATGACCCGACTCTAGCGGATGTCCATCTTATTCATTCGCCCTGGTATTCATTCTTCTTTGCAGTGTGATGGCCTGCTCTCTTCGTTCCTCCCTTCTTTTTTGCCTCTTATCTCTCTCTATTTTCTACAAATCCGGAGTGCTTTTGTGAGTCACCGTCTGAATTATTTCTTTCTTGGCCCGATTGTTCATTGTTGGTGGTTCTTTTTAATGTCGACTAGAATCCTTCTACTCCACCCCCGACACATGACCAACTACCCCCCCATAGCCTATCGAACGCTTTAGTAAGCCCGGATAGTTATGTCTATTTGTTCAAGAAATACTCCCACTCCCTTTTGGCAATGAAATTCTCCCACGTTTTTTGCTTCTCCACCTAGTTGGTATTCGATAGTGGTTTGGCCAGTGATGGACAAGGTTCGACAATATGCCCTACTCCTCTATCGATCAGGAATTTAAATAAAAGAGTCGATAGTGAACAAAGAAATTGCTCAGTAAAGTCGGTATAGAACCTCTTTTCAATAGTTTCGACCAAAGCTCTCTCTTCTACGACCTGTTCCTGACAGAACTCGTCTGTGATTTTCTCGAACAACTTTGACAGGTTTTTTCATCCGCCACATATCAGTTTCTGGAGCAACTCGTGTTCCTCAGTGTCTACCGTCTTTTTCATCCAGTAATTTCTTCAAAAACTGAGGCACCGATTCTACAAACTTTTCATGCGTTTCAGTGAAGAATTTCTCCTTCGCCTGGGAAACAATCAGCTTGTTTCTTCTAGCGTAATTCTGCAAGTAGTTTGTGATCTTACACTCCCACCAGTCTTTAATCTCTTGCTCTGAGATCATCTGTTAATGGTTATTTCATCCGTACGTGTACTACTGGAAACAGAACCAATGTTGTAACCACTCAAATCACTAAGTAACCAATAATACACATGTAGACTCATATAATCATAACAGAGACAAGAGACAAGACAGTAGGTTAAAATAATAGCTTGCATTACACAAAACACATATGGGTTCATACAAAACATCAAACTAAACCAAGCTCGTATCTGGATCAATATCCTATTATATATGATTACAAAATAGTTATGAATAACTACTTTGTCGGTTCAGTCAACCGACACGACCTTTGGAGGCCAACCTAATCTCTAATTAGTCGGCTCGCTGACTAGCTCCTCCAACAAATACTGATTTAGTCCAATGTTTTGACTTATTCAGCCTTCCAAGAGGAAGAAGGTTTCACTTGATGCATGTATGATAGTTGTTATATGTTTAAGGTACAGTGTGTTAAAGATTTAATGAGGGTTCTATTCCTTCCTTTTCCTGTAATCACATTCTGTTAAACTTACACAACTAACAATGTTCATATAAATCACAATCACATATATATCATGAAAGAGACATATATTTATGTGTGTGTATTTAAAAAAATATATATATTTTATTGTTTTTTATTGTTTTATTAATTTATTATTAAACAAGGTGTTTCAATCACATAGAAATTTGAACCACAATATTTCATCTCTAAATGACATGGACTTTTTTATATGATATTACAAGGAATAGCAATGTATGAGGTTCGTTGAAATTTCAACCAATTATAATCATGTTTTCCTTGTTACTATGTGAAGTAAATATATTGTATACATATTATTCTTTCATCTCTAATGAGATGACCTTTTATTATATTGACAATACACACATAAATGGTGTAGTTGAACCTTCAAATAATCATAATCTATTTTTATTTATTGATGGATTTTTTTATATTGATAATACATGTATGTATGGTGTATGATATCTATTAAAATTTTTAAAATTTTCGTTAGTTTATTTGGTTAAGATGTGGGTATTGTTATCATTGCGATTTGGATTCAATTCCCCTTAGAGGCGAGTTAGTTGGGAGGAAACACCAAAAAATCCATCCATGCTAAGGGTTGGTGTGCCTCAGCCTAGGTGTGATCCTTGAGTGACTTTAATGGCTTAGATTCCCCTAGGTTAAAGTTCTTAACCAAGGATTCATTTTTACCAACCCGAGTGATGGGTAATCGAACAAATCAAAAAAACATTCATTGAACCTTTAACCAATTATATATGTAATCCCTTATTTATATGAACTTTCTAATAATCCGATTTAGACACAAATATATGCACTCGTATTTATTTTTTGAACAATGACACTTCCTTAATATGTCAAGAGCATGTGTTTTCATCAAACAAATTGATAGTTGTGTTCTTTAGTAGACAATTTAAGTTTTAATGAACTCCTTGAGAGAAAGAGATCAACTCTCATGCAAAATTGAATGTTTTAGTTTTAGATTGTCGTTCATATTATATGACATCACCAATTCTATTCCCTTGTTTGAAACGATACGATCAAAGAAACTTCTAATATTATAATCCAACTTCAATATGGCTTCCCAAGTTGGATTATATTTACCTTGTTGGGTTATGCGCTTTAAGGAAAGATGATTTTGAATACAGATTTAAAATAGTTGAAATTATATGTGATTGATTGGACCATGATCTCTTTGAGTGTCAAATCACTAGTTATTTTTACATCTAAGCGAACAAGTGAATCTAATGTGTCAAGGAACATCTCCCACACATTTAAACAATTGATCATGTGAAGGGTGCAAAGTTGAAATCTATGGGTTGAAAATTAATTACAAGGAAATAATTGTAATACCAAGGGTACAAATTATTGAATAAATCCCAATCGATGATGGTTATCCTGTATCAATCTTGTAAAGGAATATTGCTACCAATTTTTTCACCTGGTTCACAACCTCGAGAATAGAGGCCAGGGCTCGCTACAACCACAATAATAATTCTAGGGGGACCACCCAAAGGGGCCTCGCCCTATCGACTCCAGTTTTGGGAGCCTAACCCCGAAGGACCTAGAGAGTTGGATTCATGAGAATTGAACCTTCAGCCTCAATATCAAACAATCTTTGGATTTGGGCTCCAACCAACTGAGCTACCCCTCGGGTCTCCCTCGTCCACCAATTGCTAAAGCATATATCAAAGTAAATGTAAAAATTGGGAAATTAAGGACAATTATTGAAAGAGGAATTCATATATCTCCATAAATTCAATGGATGTTCATTGGTAATGGAGAAACACCTAAGGGATAACATATCTATGCCTGGTGAAAAAAATTATCTCAAATATATTGGGTCCTGTGATGGAGACTTCAACCTATATTATTGATGAGAAATTTAAGGAAATAACTCTTATTATTTTATTCTCTTGACATAATCAATGACTTTCATTGGTCGGTATGTAAGTATGACTCTTGTATCTTTCACCTGTAAAGATATACCCAAACCTGCTAGACATTGATTTTAGGATGTTGGTAGGAAATGAAAATATGAGGACTTCTACTCTTCATGCTCATAATTTAACATATAACTAGTAAAGACTTGTAGGTATTCCAGACATCAACAATCACCCTAGTCAACCAACTTGGGCCCCACTTTTAATTTTTTATCAAGGCTCGCTAAGTGAATCTTTGGTCTCCCTTAACCTTAATATTTTAAATTAATTAAATTACAATATGTCACTAATAAGAATTGCTTTGAATGGATACTTATTTGACCCTCATATTATCTTACAACTTTTCATTTTCTATGGCAATTGCATAATTAGAATGGTTTTCCTCACAAGCCTTGCTTCATACACCTTCATCGTGTTGCATACATCCTAGTTTTAAATGCTTTTGTACTCTTTTGATTTGACTGGATACTACCTTCTTAAAACTTATATATAACTTTGTTTAAAGCCATAGAATTTAATTTTTATCATCGGCCAGCTCAAGCCATAGTTTCGGGCAAAATCGATAATATTTCCATGTACTGAGTATAAGGTGCACCAAGGGGGGAACTAACCTCTTTCATGAATTAAAAGAAATTGTATGCCTTTAAAAATTTCCAAATTTAATTAATGCATAGAAAACCTATACGGCGAATCTCAGAGATGAGCTAACATAATTCAATTCAGGCTAAGAAATATTCTTAACCGGGCCTAGACTATTATTAAAAAATGTCTTTGTCTATTTGACATTTTGACTCTTGGAAAGGTTTTTTTATAGGTTTTTGGGGATTGTGAATTCAATGCAACTAACAATATCTGAATCCAAAATTCAAAGGTATGAGGACACATGTTTATGATTCCTCATCAAATCAAGCTATGTTTATACATGCTACATAGATAGCTTTGAGCAAAGTTATGGGACCATCTATTGGAAGTATTGCATGTCTTCTATGCTCTACGAAAAATAGCTCTTCACTCAAAATTTATTCAAGCAAGTTACAGGGTTGATAAGCTATAAATTAAACAAGTTTTTACCATGCTCCAATTAATAAATTTGCTACTCTTTAAAAAGCTTACATTTTTATTTGAAAGAGCCTCAGTGGTTCTATACCATTCAATGTGTCTATCCTATTATTATAGGTATAATATTTTTATCGAATGAGTGATATTCGATTTAATTTTCCTCGTTAAAATGATTAAACGACATAAGTCAAAGTTTTTAAAATAACCATCAAAGAAAACTCAAAATTAAGTCATTAAAAGACATTTTAGGATTTCTTGAATAGTCACGTTTGAGAATGTTCTTATAGCTATCAGAGGACACTTTTAAGTATGCTTTGATGCTCATTTTTGAAAGTGCTTTGATAGTTCTATCAAAAGAAAACTTATCTGCTAGCATACTTTTAGAAGAGCTACAATGGTATATCATTCAAAATGCTAGCATGGTTGATGGTTATTACAAAGACATTTAGAATATACTCTAATACCACTTTTTAAATTGTTGTGATGACACTTTTGTTCTTGCTCTAATGACCTGCATTTTAGAAACTTTTCAATGGCTTATAATTTCTTTTGATCTAAAGGTTGTTATTCAGTATTATTCCAATAGGATCCATAAAGCTATAGGAAAGTCCAAGAGAGTTAAAGATCAAAATGTTCTTCCTTAAAAGTATTTCATGTTTAAATTAGATTTATCTTTTTGTGGTAAAAGATTAATAGATAGAGTTTTTTTCTAAATAAGTGAGTGATGAAGATAAAAAATAACTCATCGAAGAGTTTTTAAAGATAAGACCATGAGTTTCAAAGATTGTCCATCTTTGATTTTCTTGGACAAACCACCATAGAAGTTCCATCAACAATTTTCCGAATTAAATTTCTTCAATGGTCTTTTATTTGAAAATTGCATTCCAATAAAAGTTAAATGAAGAAATCTTCCAGAACTATTCACAAGTAATCCAGGAACTTTGGTAAACCTTTGATACAATTTAGGGTAATTTAAAAATCCTTTAAATATCCATTTGAATTAGAGTTTAATTTTTTTCACCAAGGTAAAATCTATTTTTTTCATTTTATTTCCCAAATATACTATTATGGAAGTCTCACAAAGTTTACATTCGAATGACCTTTTCATCCATTTTCAAGATTCTTCCAAATACAAGCTTCCATTCAATTTTCTATTGTATTGTGGGTCACGTTGGTACCAAAAATAATAATTTATGGATTATATTTGGCGAGGAATTGCATAGGAAGCAAATACATGAATTTCTCATAGTATATGAATTCCACATTAAGAAATTATCAACTATTTATATGAATTAGCATGCTTATAATGTTTCAACTTGTAATGCTATATATACTTGGACACTGTGTTTCCATTGGTTTTAGCTTTTGATTAGCAATTTGATTTGTGTTAGAATATGATAAACCCACTACATACTTAGGATATCATTAATTAATCATTTTGATTAATTTATTATATTCTAGACTAGGTAGTTGGCCTCCACTTGCACCACTTGGTCAGTACTTGCCATATTTGCCCCAGGAGCGCCTTATACTAATTCTGGATAAGATTATGTCAACTTTATTGACTGCCTAGATTAGTAATTGCGTTTTCCTGTCCTTTTATGCCTTTAGAATGTTTTTCCTACTTTTCAATGGATAAGGTAAAGCTAGTTAACTAGGCAATTGCTATCTTTTGTAGCCAACACATCCTCCATAATTTTCTCTCCATATTCCATGATTAACAAGTTTTTCCATGACTCATCATCACTCACTCATGCTTTAGCCAATTCATAAGCTCTTGGACTGATTTGGAAAGTTCCTTAGTCACATATGGGGGTTTTTCATATTTGGTAAGCCTGCTTTATGAGCTAGCATGAGTTGTCTCCTTAGAAACTTGATTTTTCCTCTCAACGACATATTATTTATGTACACTATTGCTGATCAATAATACATGGAAGATTTATCCATCATTCTTCACTTCTCTTGTGTCAAGACTCACTATTCCTCTCTCTAGTTTTATTGTGCATCCCTATAAGAGATATCTTTTTGTGGAAGATTCACATGCTGAATTTCTACTTGTTATTCAAACAGAGGATATCAATTCTCTACATGGCATCATATCCTTTCCTTTTATAATTCTACATGGTAACAAAGTGCACGTTTGCTCAATCTATCAAGCTCTACTAGCAAGGGATCTCAAGCTATCATCTTGATTGAGCTTACAAAGTATTTCTTCAAAGTTTTTTTTTTTGTGTGTGCAGGTTACAGAGAGAATCTCCAGGAGTGGGACAACAACAAAGCATGGACTTTTATTCACCTATGATCCTAACTCCTTACAACTATCATGAATGGAAGGCCTAGATTGGCATTATATTGTGTAGTAAGGGCCTCTACAGAGTTTCTATGGCTTTAGATAATGAGCCAAATGGTGTTGTTGAGAAAGATAAGAGGCATAATTGAATGGATGAATCCTATGGGTTTCTTTGTCTCTCTATTTCTCCTATCTTGTTTTTCATCTTAATGGTTTGGAGTACAATATGAGATAAGATCACATCGATTGGAGAATGAGTTAATCTCATTGAGTCCAAGCAGTTTCGAATCCAGGGAAGGATTCTTCACCAAGTTCAAGTCACTTATTATTTTTCTCAAGCAATGGGGGATTAAGAATAAGGAAGATCAATTCGTTATTTCCATCCTTTCAAAATTTAGTCCTAAATACTCAGTTTTTGTGTCAACTTTCCATGCTACTAGGTCTGCTATTTCAAATTGGAAAATTCCTTCTTTGAGTACATTCATCAATTCACTTACTAAAGAGCAAGACAAATTGGTTCATATGGGAGCTCTTAAAAACTCCAAAAGAAAGGATCATGCTCTTGTAGTTCAAGGAAGCGAGAATTCAAAAGCAAAAGAAAAGCAAAAAGTGAAAGACAAGAAGCCAAAGTTAGATGATGAAGATGAAGGTTCAAAACCTATTGATGAAGGTTTTGAATTCCATGAAGAAAGCCAAGAAGAAAGGGAGCTCATCCAAGTGTTCTTATTGCAGCAACGATTTTCATTCTAAGAAGAAATGTTTCAAGAAGAAAATGAAAATCATGGCCAAGTTACTTTAAAATCATAACATTAATGTACTGGATGAACTAGAGAAGCATGTTGAATCCCCGGAGCATTATCTCAATGCGCAATCCCAAGGTAATATCAATTATGCTTTGAGTTCCATAGTTAAATAATCTTCTCAACTCTCTGATATAGATCCATGCTTTAATATATCTAAAGCAGAAATCTCAGTGATCTTCCTTGGATAAACCACCTATCAATTCACTAGATCCATATCCCAGTACTTGTGTTTTTTCACTAGTTCCCGGCTTGTCTTTATCTAGATCTTCCTCACTCCATTCAAATTCTTATGATTATGATTTAGAAGTAACTTTGCAGGATGATATCCAAGTTATGAAATCATCCATACCATTTACCCATCCTTTGAATACTCATAAGACTATACAAACCACAAGTTCACTAGTTGATTCCTCATTGGATTCCTATGCATTATCACTTGTTTCTATTGGTTTCAAGTCTTGGTTATTTTTCATTGGTTGGTTATCCATGTCATTAGTAATTTTTGGACTTCTTTTACACATGTTTGGTTCTGATCTAAACATCTATGGTTCAAATTTCAATTCCATATGCCATTCAAATTTACTCATCCATAAGTTTTACCCACATGCACATCATTTTCCTACTATAGCCCTATATGTTCAAGGAGACACTATACCTCTGGTCTTTACTACTCCATATGATAATATTTTTTATATTTCAGATTATTTTAAGCCTCATTTCAGAATTGGGAAGGTGCTACATCAGTTTGAAAGGAAGATACATGGTCTAGTTCATCATTTTACAACTATACAAGGAATTGATTGTATTGAGTTTCTTACTTTTTGGGAAAGAGTATGCACAGATTTGTTTTCCTTTAATAATCATGTTTTCATATCATAGTATGTTGGCAGCAAGAAGCATTCAGATAATGCTCCTCCATCATTATATGATGGCCTACAAGGAGCCTTGCCACTTGTTTTTGGTAGAGACTACATTGATGATTTAACGCATGATCATGGAGTTCACAACTTCTTCATCAAATTCTTCAGCAAGAAGCAGTGTAGTCAGCTCATTCAAGTGAAGAAAAATACAAAGTGAAGACATGTTCATTTCAGTGCCAAGTCCTTTTTGGTAGGAGGATTCTACCCATGTGGTTTTGCCTCTTTCCTCGGTTTTTTGGACAAAATAAATTGTAAAGGGTGACCATATCCTTGTTGTTGGGCCCTATATATACCTATATATTTTTTATATTTTTCAGATACTCCATCATAAATTCAGACTAAAGGGGGGGTGTTATAATATTATAAACCCACTACATACTTAGGATATCATTAATTAATCATTTTTTGTTAATTTCCTATATTTTAGACTAGGTAGTTGGCCTCCACTTGCACCACTTGGTCAATACTTGTCATATTTACCCCAAGAGTGGCTTATACTAATTTTGGATAAGATTCTGCCAACTTAATTGACTTCCCAGATTAGAAATTGTGCCTTCATGTCCTTTTCTTCCTTTAGATTGATTTTCCTACTTTTCAATGGATAAGGTCAAGCTAGTTAACTAGGAAACTGCTATCTTTTGTGGCCAACCCATCCTCCATGATTTTCTCTCAAGATTCCATGATTAGAAAGCTTTTCCATCACTCATCATCACTCACTCATGCTTTAGCCAATTCGTGAGCTCTTGGACTGATTTGGAAAGCGCTTTAGTCACCTATGGGGGGTTTCATATTTGGTAAGACTGCTTTATGAGCTAGCATGAGTTTCCTCCTTAGCAACTCGATTTTGCCTCTCAAGGATGTATTATTTATGTACATTGTTGTTGATCAATAATACATGGAATATTTCTCCATCATTCTTCACTTATCTTGTGTTTAGACTCATAAATGCCTCTCTCTAGTTTTCTTGTGCATATCTGTAAGAGATATCTTTTGTGGAATATTCAACTGTTGAATTTCTACTTGTTATTCAAGCATAGGATATCAATTCTCTAAATTGAATCAGAGCCTTACCTTTTATAATTCTACAATTTGAGGTTTAGATATGTTTCTATTTTGTTTGGTTTGTGGGTTTGTAATGTCATTTGAACATGCTTAACCCATTATAATTGAAATTAATAAGAATTACATTGCTTATCTCTAAAATTGTTTTATTTTGTGAAGTGACATATAAACTAATAAATGTTTTTGTGTGTAGAATTTGATGACAAATACAAGGTATTACTTATAAAATCTTATGGTTATGGTTGAAAGTTAAAGCTTGATAACATTGGGATGGAAATAACCGAAACAATTAAGGGAAGTATAAGCAAGGAGTTAACATCTTCCTTGAAGTTCCTTCTAATTAAGATATTAATTTAACATAGAACATTTCATTAATTTTTTATTCAATATGGTTATGGAATTAATAACATATTTCTCTCATATATGTGCAAGTTCTAGAGAATGGAAGATTGACAAAAAGGAAATAGGAACCTCCAAAAGCATAAAGTGAAAGAAGAGAAGAGATTTCAAATATGAAATCACAATGAGGGGCTTGGAAATGTACAACAACAAAGTCTAGATATAAAATTTGTGTTCATAATCGCATAAGAAAAGGACAAATAATTGTATTCTCAGTTTAGAGAATAACTATAATTACATGTAATACCTATGGTCAAATGTGGAAAGAAAATTTATGAAAGGTCATGCAATATGAACACGAAATAAATTCCTCTCAAAGAAAGGACAAATATGTAAAATAAGTTGAAGAATCGTAAAGAGGGCATCCAAAGGATGAGATAGTTGGAAGGACAAAAGCCATCGATTTCTCTTACAAATACTGTTTGGGTACAAAATGAGGGATGGGATTTTTACTTAGTATCGTAAACTATTTTCATGTTCATGGAGAAGTTGATAACCATTTTTGGAAGCTAAGTTTTGGTGTATGTTTCTATGTGGGATTATTTCTTTGCATTGTTATGTTTTGTTTTCATCAGTAAGAAGGAATTTTTTGATTATCAGTAAATATGAAACATTATTACATATCCGTAGTATAGTTGGGTCTGCTCAAGATCTGGAGTCAAACTGTAAACATGAGTCTAAAAAAAGAGATACATAGCATAAGCCAAATTGAAAATATGGCCATGGTTTTGGCTACCCAACCTTTGTATAATGATGGCCTAACAAACTGTAAAACATAAAGAGAAAAATACATTCAAAGAAGTAACAACACAGGAAGCTAGAGCAAAGGAGAAGAGGAGAACTGTTAGTCTCTCATAGCAGATTCTGCTTCATATTCATTGGATTTATTGGTCGCCCTTTCCTTGGATTCATGATCCAAGTCTTTGATTCCATGTTTGCTGAATCCAAGTCTTTGATTCCATGTTTGCGTTGAAAAGGTGGCTCAGACAGGTGTATAATTTCTTTCATGTGGCAAATGTTGCTTTTTGCGTCTTCTTTGAACATACTCACTGTGAGTAAATTTACCATATCCCAAAAAATTTCTCGTTCACGCAATGCTCTGGACAGTATGAACTTAAGTCTCCAGTATTTATTTATGACTACATCAGGTCCAAGTTTGATTTTGAACTCTCCGAACATTTCATTCTCCATGGCGTCGATAGAAGAGCAAATGTGTTGAGGAGTCTCTATGCGGAAGATCACCTCCCATTCTATGTCTTCAGTCTCCTTCTGATGCTCAGACATACTGGGAATCCTTAGAAGAGCCCTCTAAATCGATTTTAGAGAAGGAAGAGAAGAGACCAGTGGATTGTTTTGATTGTATTTT
The DNA here is from genome assembly GCA_001517045.1 of Pseudotsuga menziesii. Lineage (NCBI taxonomy): Eukaryota > Viridiplantae > Streptophyta > Pinopsida > Pinales > Pinaceae > Pseudotsuga > Pseudotsuga menziesii. The sequence continues at coordinate 35,231 of LPNX010850317.1, forward strand.
TTCCCCCCAGTGCTCTCCCAGAGTTGATCGCTTGAGCTATCCTGCACCAGCTGCGAATTGAATATTGTATTGATTTGAGGCTACCTGGATCGGTTGCTCTGTTATAATAACTCTTTGCACATTCACCATTATTAGTAATGTACCCGCTCCATGTGATCCAGTGTATGCTAAAACTGTCGTTGCCAGCCCATAAGTACAGGATCCATGTGATTCCATGCATTTCGGTATGGTTCTACATCTTCTTACCGTCTATGCGTATTGAGGTTTGCATTGTCTTGGATTTAAACTATTTAGGTAGATAACTCTGAGGGGGGGTGGGGTGCCATGTTCCCTGGCATGTGGCCTTCCCCTATCCTAACATTTGTAACCTCTATCTTGCTCACCCGCATCCGGGATCTTTGAATGGTTATGTTGGAATCACTATGAGAATGTTCATTTATATTGAAGATTTTTTCCATGTATTATTGTTTCATTATTTCTTATATTTCAATAGTTATTTTCCTGCAGATATGGAACTCCCACCTTTTATTTTAGTGTAGGATTTCTTGGTTATTTTACTAGTTATTTAGGATGGTTTTCGGTAAAGTATTTTATGTGCAAAGGATAATTTTTATTTTGGTTTTGCATAAGCGATTCTTGTTCCTTAACCTTAGTTGGGTCTTTGTACATTATGTTTTATATTAATATCATATTTAGGACTTAGAAGTTATACCTTAAATTAATAAAGAATAAACAATAGATCATGTTGTAAATGATAAAACAATAAAAATAGTAATGGTTCTTAAGTCAAATCCAATGAATTCCTTTTCTCAAAAGAATTGATGTCTAATTGGGATCTCTCTTCGAGGTAAACTCATATAGTTGACAAAGGGAAAATGCCTCCATGTCAACACTATTAAATAATGACCTATCCTATTTCATGTGTCAAAGATGCATTGTCCACATACCACCCATTACTAGACATGGTGTTAGAGAACAAGCAAGATACCATACTCATATCTATCCTGAAAAATATGCAATATGAAGAAGAGAAACAACCTTTCGAAGGGTCCAAGTGCTTCTCTCAAAAAACCTAGGATATCACACCCAACAAACTTAACAAGGTCTATACTTCCCCCACGTATTCATTAGATGAAATACCAACTCCTTACGCCTAGAATGATCTCATGTAGAAATTTTCTACACAGCTGCAATTAATATAACTCAAAAAAAGTTACCTTCTTTCTAGAGGTTTCCTTAATGTTAACCCAACCCCTAAACAACCCCAATCCACTAGGAAATCCAAATAAAAGATATTGAAATGCTAACAAGCTTCATCTCTCTAGCGCAATCTCATCATGTACAAAGAAGATATAAAATTAACTTTACATTATAATTATAAATATAACATAAAATCTACCCTATCCTATTCAATATTAATGTTAAAACAATTAATAATATTACCATTAAATTATGTCAAATTAACAAGACATACAAGAGTTGGGAATTCCAAAACCATGAAGAAATAGATGGATAAAATAAAACCTACAAAGAGACATTTTTGGACAATTGAAAACTTTATAGATATGTATAAAGATGAAGTTCAGGTGCATACCATAGTCTCATCGCAAGGTTAGTATAATCATCTAGCTCTCCAAAACCCTAGCTAGAGAAAAAACAATAAAATCCTAACTCGGACCAACAAGCTCAAACAAACGTCACACAAACATGTCATCCAAGGCAAGACGTCACTTCTTCTTCTCTTGAACAAGTACAACATAGGGTTTCATCACACAAACCCTAATCTCTAAGTCTCCAAGCGATGAATCCCTAACCCTAGTGTTCAAGATGCTCCACATGCTTCAAGAAACCCTAGCAATTCCAATACAATAGATAAAGTACAAATGAATATGGACAAGAGAGGGGATGACCAGTGTGCTCGTCTTACTCACTCGCCAACATAATATAATGAACAAGAATGAGCATGAGCATGATGAAAGTACTATCTCATTCCTCATATATATGAGACGTAAAGGGGGCTAACAAAACATACGTGAGATTAAACCCTCACAAGCAATTTACAAAGCCACAACTAGGTTAACACATGTGGAGCACTACAATCCATGGGTACACATGCCAAACTCCAAGGTAATGTCATACACACGCAAGGATCCGATGCAATGGTGTTCCATGATATGTATCCAATGCTCCTCCTTCAAGCCTCCAAGGACTCCACTAGATCCACTCCTCTCACATGAACACCATCATAACCCAAGGATCCCCAAGTCAACTCCATGCTAGCCCATGATCTCTAGGGCTTAATGCCCTCCTCCTAAATTTCAAAAACTCATCCAATATAGGGTGTTCTCTAAGCAAGCAATCTCCTCTTGAATGTCGAACACTCATCCAATGTAAGGTGTTCTTCAAGAAAGTAACCTCCTCCATGTTGCCAACATGTAGAATGTCACCAAGTTGTCTGAAAATCTCAAACACCCCAAGGAAGAATGACGTGCAAGCACCACTTTAAGGTTAAGCATACTTCGAGTAATCCATATCTAATGTGCAAATCCATCATGGGAAATCTAGGGGCCAATCATGAACCATGTACCTCAAATCTCATAAAGCACCCCTCAACATGGTGCAAACACTTTAGGAGTATCACCAAAATCTAATAGCTATATCTACAACTAAAAAGGAAAGCTAGGACTTTGTGCTCAATAGGGCAGACGACACTAGCTAGGAAGGGTTGCAAGTAGAGAAGGAAAGGAAAATAGTGAAAGTGTGGGGCTATCATTTTAAATGGAAAACCATCTTGAGGGTGGTTGAACAAAAGTAGATAAATTATACATACCTAAAGAAGGAGAATAGTGAAGGTGTGGGGCCATTATTTTAGATAGGCAACCATTTTGAGGGTGGTTGAACAAGAGTAGATAATTTATACATAACTAGAGATTCATCTAGAGTTGAGATTCATTAAGGAGTTATTATGCCATCACCTAGAAATTGATGTCCAGAAAAATCCTTCAATAGAGTAGACCTCTTTGTCAATGTTCACCCCCTTACTACAACCCTGGCAAGGCATGGTGCATAACCTACCCATTGTTATCCACACAACTAGTTCCGAGTTTGAGTTAGAATTTTTGACCAAGTAGAAGGATTCCATAGTGGAATCCTTAGGTAGAGGAAGTGATGGAGAAGACTCGTTCAAGTTTCATAAGTGGCCCCAATAGTCGAAGAAGTCGGAGAAGGAGATGAGGTCCAAATACACCATTTCATTGATCTACAAAAGATGGACCTACTATTGTTCGCTAAGCTCATTTCAAAATATGCCACATAGATAACAAGTAGGGATATAGAGAAATATGACTAAAGAAAGAACTTGCAATATCAAAACCTATAGTTCAAAGAACAAGCACAACTATGGGGACAAGAAAAATAGGTGTTGAGAAGGACTCATGCAAGTTGAGGAGAAGAGAATTCATTGATGAACAAAGAAAAAAAATCCTCCATGAAGTTGAAACAGAAAGCAGATGAGGGTGTTGTAGCCTTAGATAGGTTGAAGAAGGAAGCTAAAGATACGCAAAATCACAGCCAAAGTTCATGAGGTTGCATCGAAGGAAAGAAAAGACCTCTCCATGTGTTTTGAGGAGGCATTCCCACACTGTTACCATAGGAATTCAAGGTCACTTAGCAAGAGGGAAACACAAGAATGAATATAACAGCAAAGCCACTAATGATTGTCGCAAATAGTTAAGGGTTGTTGGAATTTGACAAAGAAGTAGAAGCAAAAAAAAATAAGAAAGGAAAAACTAGCCAAGTAGGAAGTCGCCACGGAAGAGGCTCACATAAAAAGAAGATCTTTAATTGTTGAACCTATAATCACTAAAACATAGTTGTATATGGAGAAGCGAGAGCATCTAAGGCTGAAATACCAAATCCTATGAATAAAATTCCAAAAACATAAGTATATTCTGACAGTTCCATAATAAAAAAATACAAGTTGAGAAACTTTAAACAAAGTATGAAGCAATATACATTGAGTCCATTGCAATTTAGATGCCTTGAATAACCAGATCGAAGAAAATTAGAATATGTTGGTCAAGCATGATACTTTGGAGGATGAGAAGAAAAAATTAAGGAACCTAATACAAGAACTTGCAAGAAAATCCTAGTCTCAATTCACAGCGACCAAAAAGACAAAATAAAATATCAAGACTGAGATGGAGACACTAGTGTAGGCAAAATAGTGGTATAGGAATTGATAGAATCATCAATAGCCAAGCATGCATAGCAAAATACAGAAAGCTAGCTAGAGTTTACCACTATAGGAATTTGTGAAATTCGAGGAAGTTGCGATGAGAGAACCTCTAGACTTGGAGCCTCATTTTGAGGAATGAGACATAGAATCCAACTCGGGGATGAGTTGGAAGGTGTGTTCAAGCAATGGTTGTGGCCCAATTTTGATTATTGCAAAGTAGCATTTAGCATAAGATGAATCTACAAGAGGCAAGAGACCTCATAAGCCTAAGAATGTGGTTCTACACAATCCAAAATATGCAGAGGTTGAGTCCTATTAGTTCCCCCAATCCTTTGCGTAGGAGTCTAAATGCACAAGCTCTTTTTCAATCTTTTGTATGAGTGTGTTACGATGGAAAAATTCCCTAATATATTACAGAATCTTATGTAAATGCTCCAGTTCCCTATATATATGAGAATTGTGATGACGTAATGGAGGGATTTTTGAGATATTAGAGATTATTTTCATTCTTGTTATTGAAAGTTAGAAGTCACATACTATGTCATGAATTCTGCACTGAATTTATGTTGTATACTCACTTTGTTGATACAACAGATACTTGTTATGTGTATGATATTTATGTGATTGTGATTAATATGAATGATATTAATTATCTTACTTCAATTGAATGTGATTAAATGATAAGGGAATACAAGCATCCCTAAATCTTAACACTTTACACCTTAATCATATGTACACGCATCGAGTGAAACCTCCTTCCTTCTAGAAGGTTGAATACATCAACACAGTGGACTACTTCAAGCCTATGTTGGACACCTACCACGGACCTAGGTTTATGATAGGGCAAACAAATTGAGTGACACTACAAGATTCATCTTAAACTATCAAAGAAAATTCACTTGAAGGTAAGTTTGATCCCTCCCGCAAATTGATAAATTCAATCTACATTTAAATATGTTCTGTGCGCATGCGAGTGTCGTTTTAAAAAAAATCTTCATTTCCTTTTATTCATATTGTTTCTATTATTAAATAAGGCTCATCAACCACATAGAAATTTGAATCACAATCTTTCATCTCTAAATGGCATGGACTTTTTTTATATTGATAATATAGGGAATAGCGATGTATGATTTTCATTGAAATTTCAACCAACTATAATCATATTTGCCTTGTTAGTCTATGAAGTAAATGTATCATATACATATCATCCTTTCATCTTTGGCATGCATAAGTGGCAGAGTTGAATCTTCAACCAATTAGAATCTATTTTGTTTGTTACTCTCTAAAAGAAACCTATCATATACATATTATTTTGTCTCTAAATGGCATGGACTCTTTTTATATTGATAATACACACATGCATGGGGTATGACATCCATTGAACCTTCAACCAATTATATATGTATTTGTTTCTTCTTATGTTTCATGTGTTTCACAGCACTGAAGATCAGTGCTCGCTACGTCCATGGAAAACCCCCACAGTTTCCACGAGGGATGAGGAAAGGCCAAGATTTGTTGAAACAAGGGTGGATTAATTAAGAGCCAGATAAGTCACTTACAAAGAATTAAACCTGGGTGGAGAGGGTAACATTCTTTTCTCCCAACCACCCAAGCTACATCCAATGGACTATATGTATTCTTTTATTTATATGAATTGTTTAATAATTTGATTTAGATCCCAATATATGCACTTGTATTTTGCTTGTGAATATGGACATTTCCTTGGTATGTCAAGATCATTTATTTTCATCAAACAAATTGAAAGTTGTATTCTGTAGTAGGCAATTTAAGTTTTAATGAACTCCGTAAGAGAGTTATTAACTCTTGTGACATCATCAAATCTTTTGTCTTATTAGGAATTAGAGGATAAAAGGAACTTCTGATATAATAATCCAATTTGATAATGGATTCCTAAGTAAGGCCATTGAAAATGGTTTCTTCATTGGTATAATACCATGCCAATGTACAACATTTTTAGAACCATAAAGAGCTTCCATTCTTTAGGGATAAAAATTCTTAAAATTTGACCCCAATCGAATGCATTACTAGCAGTGTCTTTATTTTCCAGCCTATTGTTTAAAACTTTTTCAATGCTAATGTCTAATGCTTTTGTGAGGGTCTTTTCTATAGTTTTATTTTCAACAATGCCAACACTAATATCACCACTTTTCCACATGGTATTTAGCAATAAATAAAAAATGATTGATGTAATAATGACATTTGTTTCTTTTATTTTATTTGTTCAAAGGGGTTTTTTGTTTTTATATTTTTGTTTAAATTTGATATATATAGTAGTTCCAATAAAATTATCATCTATTTTTGTTTCTATGGTGTTTTTTAGCGATTCAAGTATTACCATTTTTTCCTAATAGTTATAATTTGTATTCTTTAAATAAATGGCACCCACTCAAGTCCTGCCTTAATTTATTTAATTCTACAAAACTTAATTGAGAGATTACCTTGATGTGATAACGTTAGATAAATATCATATATTTTTACTAAGACTATGTAGATAGTTGCCTTTAACTTGTCCAAAATTTGTCAAATTCCATGAAATGTATTACTTAAAGTCATAGGGGTGATGCGCAATGTCACCCCTCTCCTAGAGAGAACCCAACATTTGCCCCTCATGTAGAAAATTGCTCAAAATTGCCCAAAATGGAGCTAAATTTGGTTGAATTTTGTGAACTTTTACCAATTATTTTTAAACTTCAAGCTTGGATGGAGAAAGATGGACTACATTAGCTGAAAAAGGAAGTTCATCATTTTACTTGGCTATAATAGTAAGTTTGTTCCTTTCCCTTAAGCGGACTAAATACATGGGATTTAGTTTCCCTACAGTATCTCTCACTGTCTTAAATCGGATGGGGAAACACTAGCACTTTGCACACGCCCAAGAAGACTGGGTAGATGTACAAAGTTGGATCCACTTTAGCATTCGTTTACCTTTCCCACACCAACCCCTACATCACTCCTCCCCACTCCATGCTTTAAATTTGGATAATTGTTTCCCAAATTTCTTCAAATTGCTTATAGGGGGGGTGTATGTATCATCCCCCTCCCCCACCTTTTTAGTGCCCATATTTTCTCATAATACTAAAAAATTAGTAAATTTTTGACAAATTTCTTTACACTCCAAGCATGAATGAAGGTGACAAAAATTGGTGAAATTTGGCAAAAGATTAGGCAAAATTAGCTGAATTTCACCAAATTTAGCCCCACTTTTAGCAATTTGACATATTGAAGGAGGGGAGCAACCCTACAAATCTCTCTAGGGGTGGCAGGTGATTGAGCATCAACCACTCCATCCATCCAATCAATTCACAAAATATGGTGAAAGTTAACATGCTTGGACTAAAATTGAGCAAATTTTCAATTTACCACAACAAATAAAAACTTCAATTTTGAAGCAAACATCATTTAAACCAAGAACATAACCAAAATTACCATTTCCTAAAGACTACTCATACTTAAATGAAGTTAATTTCTTAGCTTCAAAACCTTATTTGAACTTCTCAACTTCCATTTAGTCTTAACATTAGATCCATCATGTTTTGGAGATTTAGGATTTATGTTCTCTTTGTGATGCTCATAGGATGATGACTTTTCTAAATAATACTTATCTACCTACCTCAATAGATTTAATAAACTTATGTCTATTCATCCATCTAATCAAGAACAATATTAAAATCATTTTCCTTACAAGTACAGAAGATTTTTATTAATGCATTGAGCTACATCTTTTTATTTCTAGAATGGTGTTAATATGAGGAAATATTGTTATTATTTTTATAAATTTCCCTTTAGGATCACAAATATAGTTTTATAGGTCATGTTTATCACAAGAGTAATGTAACTTAGTTATAACATGTATGAGCATGTTATAACTACATTAATTGTGTGTATTTAGAGTGTGGTTGTTTCCATAGGAAGGGGTCATCCACTGAAACTTGTATGTAAAACTGCTTTCATAAGTAGGTTGTAATGATTATGGTACAATTATTGTTGATGCATTGTGGCAAAAGTTTTCTGCAAGATCTACAAATCCATAGATTTTTCAGCATTTTTTAAAATTTCATGTAAAACCCATGTTGTTTTAGTAATTGCCCTTAAAAAGTAGCTCATGGTTTTTAATACAACAGTGGTCACTCTCATATATAGGCACCACTATTTTCAAAATATCCAATATTCAAGCTCATAATAAGTTCAGCGTTGAGAAATTTATTGTATAGAAAACATCTTCAAATGTCAATATTATGCCTACTATTGTAGAGCTGATATTGATGGACAAGAGAATCTAAGAGTTTGTTAAAGTGGTGAGAAGCAAATAAATTTTGCAATAATATCCGAGCCACTTAATTTGTAATTCAAATGGTCTTTATGTCAATTGAAACATCTCTGAGGTTTTGTGCAATGATGATTAATTGTAGGGCTAGCAACTCTACTTCCTCCTTCCTTAGTAGAAGCTACAACTTTTTTTAAAGAAATCAAACATGGCATTGTGTTATTAGCACAAAGGAAGATGACCAAGATGAAGCATATCAAAATTATCATATGGGCTCAGTAAATCCCAAGTGCAAGTGCAATGTTTGTTTGATAATCATGTAGAGTAATACTATTGTATTGTTGTATGTCCAAGTACCCTAATGTAGAGGGTGGATCCAATTGTAAGCCAAGTTGGAGACAATTCATACACTATATGATCGATGTTAATTGTGATTTTCATGTAACAAGCATTAATACATTAACAAACATGAACTAGAATGGTCCACATAACATATCATAGTTAGATGTCTACTTCATTTGGGATGGGTTCTTTTGACTAAAGATAATCAGATCATTGTTATGTGAAAATTTAATATAATAGTGATGTGAAAATATTTATGAAAAGTCAATGCAAATGCAACATTAATTATAACACAAAATATCACAAAAAGTTGCCATTCAACAAAGACCTAGTGAAAATAAGAGAAAAGAGTAATTATTAAGTTGTCTTGTGTTTACATCCAAAAATAATCGACATTGTTCAATTTCTCAACTTTGAATGAATCTCTAAAAAACAAATCCATGTTTGTTTAAACAAACAAACTCCAAGCCCATAAGGAAAATGAAGCATACAAACTTCTGCCACTTTAAAAAAACTTGTTTATTGGGGTGAAAATAACAGTAAAATCTGAATGTGGGGGAAGTCATGGTATACCACAATTTGAATCCATTTTGTTATCATTCCCCCATGTATTTGAATCATGTCATTGAAATGTAACTAGACTATATAAAAATAAGCAAACAATTATCTTGCAAAACAAAAGTGTTGACGATGTAAATATTTGATGTTGGGAAGGATATTAAGGCCTCAAGTGGTTTGAATGTAAATCATTAGTAGTCGAAAACCTAGGTCAATGCGAGGAAGGATTTGATAATGAAACCTACATCAATTTGATTGTAGTGGAAGTAGAAAAGTTGCAAAAATAAAGGTGATCACGCTTTCTTTTACAAATCTCGCATGTAATGTCTATCAATGGTCATTGATATTTTTTCCTCTACATTTTTTACATGCATTTGTTAAATGCATGGACTTCGAAAACAAATTACTCTATTTGGAAGATGTTTCTAACTAGTTGAATTTTATGTACCTTCACTTTCTTGATGAGTTTTATTGTATTCATATCGAACTAGTTGACTTCTTTATATTTTCAGTAACTAGTTGACTTCTATGTATCTTCACTTTATTGAATAGAGTCAAAACTCAATTCCAATCCGTTCTTATTATTAAAAAATTCAATATACATTTTTATAGATGAGTACTAATTTCTTTGTTATTTCCATGCAAGTTTGACACTAGCAATCCAACGCAAATTGGCTTGCCATAATTTCCTCCTAATCCATAACACAATGACTACTAAGTTTATTTGCTCCATATTTCCTTGACAATTGTAGTTTAATTGTAGTTTATATAGTGAAATTTCTAGCATTCACCTCTTACGTCTTTACATGTATACATTTTACATTTTATATCGGTAAAGTAACATAAAAACCCTCCTCTCACATCATTATTCCTTCCATGCTTAATTCCTTTTGATATTCTCCTTCCCTTGTTTCAGCATATGCTAATATAAATTAGCTTCAAGACACTACTTTAATTAGGTTTAATTAAAAAGGGTGTCTGAAAAGTTTTGTGAATTGTCAGAGTTGTTGTAGCATTTCAAATGGTACATACTCGTGTGGCTACCAAAGGTATCATATGCAATTAATGGAACAACCTCCATCCACAAAATCCATAACAATTCCATTATTGAAGATGCCTCATAGCACAAATCCATGGCTAGTTTGTACAATACCAAATCTAAAATATTGTTTTTGTCTTGCAAATTCTTCACATGAACCAAGAAGCATACCAGTCTTGCATCTCCTTTCCCTTAATATATCAAGAAAAGAAAAAAAAAGACAGTTTCTTACCATGGATTTCACTTTCGCTTGTTCTTGGTGAAAAAAATATCTTGCATTTGTATTTTCAATCTTCTCACAAAAATTCCCCTAAAGCTTCCCCACATGACATATGTTAAGGATTGTGAGGGTCAAAAGCATTGTAGTAGGGGGTGCGACAATCCAAAGACATACATCATGACACTAATCAATCCAACTCGATCTACCTCTGGGCCCGAGAATAAGTAGTACCAATCAATCCAACTTGAACTACCTTTGGGCTTGGGGATTAAATTCCATATCACCCTTGATGCAGAGGTAAGGACTGAAACAACACTCAATTACAAAGCCTCGCCTCGCTCTCAGAATACACACCGAAAAACCATCATACAATCAGTCAACACAATGACAAGTAACACAGAATTTTAACTGTGGAACATCAAATGAAACACACACGATTTTATTGATTAAGACAACATCACATATTTACATGATAGCCAATTCTTTCAGGAGTAACAACATGCGAGTAGCAGCATCCACCAAATGTTCCTTCATGATGCTAGAACAGCTCAGTATTTATGAAACAGATAGGGTCTTCGAAATAATACGTTGATACTTTGTCTCATGGTTCCTTGACTGGATCTCCTTCTTGTTGAACCCCTTCTCATCGATTTCGTCCCTCCTTTAAACTCAGTGTTCTTCCTTTAAATAGATTCGCCTTCCATCTTCTAGATTGAACAGTTACAAAACATCCCTCTATTTCCCCAATCATTCACCTTCCTTCTTTCAGTCTTGGGTTCATGATTTGTCCTTTAGGCGTAAGTTATTTTACCTAACAATGGTTGTGCCTCATCATGAATGAATTCCAGCGTGGCAAGGTCAAACATGTACAATCACAACGTTACAAATGAAGAAACATCACAATACTTGTAAAATTCCACCATATGCAAGAGTTTCAACACGTGCAAAAGTAGTAGCATGAGTAGCATAATGGAAATATTTTTGGGTGATGCAGATTGCTCGAGCCCAAGGATGCTCTTGCATCAAACACCCCTGGTAAGAAAAACATGAGCTCCAGCTCATATGCAGACTAATGTTGTAGGTGAAGTGTTCTGCAAGCATGCTAACTGATCTTCAGTCACCCACGATGCATCCTCTTCCCCTTGATTTTTCCACTTGATTAAATACTCGTTGTACTCATTTTGATGAGTCTTTTTACCAACTCTTGTAGCAAGAATTTCTTCCATCTGTTCCACTAATATGACTGATAATTGTTGTTCCAACTCACTGAGAATACCTTCATCAACACTTCTATCCCCCTCGTGATACTCAAAAAGGTCAGCTACATAAAATGTAGGCGATATGTCAAACTTTTCCAAAAGTTCCAACTAATATGATTATCATAATTATTTTTCAAAATTCAACATGGACCTATCTTCTTGTACTTGAGTTTATTATATGTGACCTTGGGAAATCGTTCCTTCCTCAAGTGAGCCATGACCATCTCGCCCTCTTGGAATACCTTCCATATTCTATGTTGATCTTCTCTTTGTTTGTAACTGCCATTGTTGATCTACAATCTCTTTTTGGCTTGTTTTTGTAGATCATGTACACTGTCAGCAAAATCATTTGCATCAGCACTCTCTTGGTTGTCAAAATCTAACAATTCAACCAAAACTACCACACCTCTTAGCGATCTTCCATAAACAGTCTGAAATGGACTCGTTCTTATAGTTTTGTTCACTAAATCGTTATACGCAAATTCAGCTTGGGCTAATGCCAAGTCCCATTGACTAGGATTCTCTCCACTCAAACTCCTCAACAAATTTCCTAGGCTCATGTTCGCTACTTCGATCCGTCTATCCGTTTAAGGATGACATGTCGAATTGTATAACAAATCTAAGCCTAATTTCTTCCAGAGTGTACTCCAAAAATGTCCAAGAAACCTCGTGTCTCGATTTGAAGTAATGCTCTGTGGTAATTTATGCAATCTGACCACTTCTTTAAAAAATAGCGAAGCTACTTCACTAGCATCACTAGTCTTCTTGCATGCTATGAAGTGTTCCATCTTCAAAAATCTATCTACAACTACCATCGTTGAATCATGCTTTCGTTGTGTCATCGGTAGTCCTAAAACAAAATCCATACTTATGTCTTCCCATGCTCATTTAGGTAGTGGCAATGGAGTATAGAGTCATGTGTTCTAACTTTTACCTTTGACAGATCCTATAAACTTCCACAAACTTTCGAACATATTTGTTAATGTTGGGCCAAAAGTATCTCTCCTTCACCAATGTTGTAGTTTTATCATAGCCAAAATGCCCTCCTAAGCCACCACTATGCAACTCCTTAATGAGATTCAACCGTATGGAACTTCTTGGAATACACAACTACTAGTTTTTAAACAAAAACTCCTCTTGAATATAATAGTCCAAATATGGTGGGTTGTCTAGCCTCCAAGGCTCTTTACATGCCTTCCAAGCTTCTAAGAAATATGCATCTTCATCATACAATGTCTTTAGACAATTCAAATTTACCACTTCTATCGACATGGTGTTGAGTAACGTCGTCCTCTGACTTAATGCATTAGTGGCCTTATTGGACTTCCTGGACCTATGTTTCAGCACAAAAGAATAACTTTGCAAGAATTATACCCACTTAGTATGCTTTTGATTCAACTTACCTTGACTATTAATGTACTACAAAGCTTTGTGATCTATGAACAAGACAAAATCCTTCGGCAATAGATAATATCGCCATTTCAAGGCTTACACAATAGCATAGAATTCTTGATCGTAAACAGAGTATTTATTCTTGGCCACAATCAACTTTTCCCTGAAAAACACAATGGGTTTGCCTTCTTGACTCAAAACTGCTCAAATTGTTGTTCCACTCGCATCGCAATCAACTTGAAACATTTTGTTAAAGTCTGGTAACGCTAATATTGGTTGTGTTGTTACTCTCTTCTTTAATTCCTCAAATGACTTTGTTACTGCAACTGTCCACTAAAACGCGCTCGTCTTCATACATTCTGTGAGCGGTGCACATATATGGTTGAAATTTCAAATGAACTTTCGATAGAAGCCCACCAATCTGTGGAAGCTCCTCGCATCGAACGTGCATCTAGATGTAGGCCATTGTAAAATAGCCTTCACCTTCTCAAGATCCATTTTCAGTCCTTTTGGAATTACAAAGCCTAGGTACACCAACTCTCGCTGCATAAATATAGATTTTTTGAGGTTTATGAGCAAATTCTCCTCCTGTAAACGTTGCAACACGGCCCTCATATGCTCAATATGCTCTGCTTTACTCCTAAAGATCAATAGATCATCCAAATACACAACCACAAACTTACCCAAAAATGGTTTCAACACTTCATTCATCAATCTCATGAATGTGTTGGGTGCATTAGTTAATCCAAATGGCATCACTAACCATTCAAACATGCCATCTTTTGTCTTGAATGCAGTCTTCCATTCATCACCTTCTCTTATTTGAATCTAGTGATAGTCGTTTTTCAAATCAATTTTGGTAAAATACTCTACACCACTCAAGCAGTCCATAAGGTCATCCATTCTCGGCAATGGAAATCGGTATTTGATGGTGATTTTGTTTACGACACGTGAATTAGTACACATTTTTCATTCCCCTATTTTCTTATGTGTTAATACTATAGGTATTGTGCAAGGACTTAATCTCTCATGAATCAATCCTTGGTCAAGAAATTCCTGCACTTGCCGATTCACTTCTTCACTCTCTAACGGAGTCATTCGATAAGGCACTTTATTTGGTAAACTCAATCTTGAAATCAAATCAATTTGGTGCAATATACTACGCAACTGAAGTAACCCTGTCGATAATTCCTCTGCAATAATTTCTTTAAAATCTTCCAACATGCATTGGATCTCTGTAGGTAAAAAACTTCCCTTTTCAGCCTCCTGAACCTTTTTTGGAAATATAGCTAAACAATACCCATCCTGCTTCTACTCCTTCAAGAACTCCTTAGCAAAACACAACATAATGCGGTTGTTACAATTATATATATATCATTGTTGTTACTGTTGCAGTCAATCCCATCATCCTCTCGCAATGGGATCAACTTATAACGATGCCCTTTTTGCACAAATTCATAAGAATTTTCCCCGCCATCATGGAACACTTTCCGATCAAACATCCACGGTCTTCCAAGCAGAATATGACACGCATCCATCTCTACTACATCGCATAGCACTTGTTCTTTGAAATCCCCATTTTAAAACTTAATAAACATTACTCAACCATGGTCATTTCCGGGTCTTTCTGCAACCATGAAACTCTATAAGGATTAGCATACGGCTCACATTTCTAGTTTAATTTTCTTTTGACTTTGGTGGAAACAATTTCTCAGTGCTTCCTCCATCAATGACTAAGTTGCAACATTTTCCTTCGACTTTACATTTTGTCTTAGACACTATTTTCCTCTATTCAAGCTCCTATATTAACTTCTTCTCTGGCATTAACAACACTCTTCGAAACATCATATTTTCACCTTGTTCTTCCTGAAGCACAATAATATTGTCTCGAACCATCGATGTTTCATCAGCCATTGTCATATGCATTCTAGTATCACCTCTTTTACTGGGACCTTGTTTCTTTGGGCATTCCGATGCTTTGTGACCTTCAATTTCGCATATATAATAGGTAATTGCATACTTTCCTCTTCCTCTTCCAAAACCTCTACTTCTACTAGCTCCCTTCCATCTCGTACTTGTGCTTCTTGTAGCCCCATCTTCCTTCTCATTTTCTTTAACAGTGTTTGTCCTACCTCTTTCTCATGGACCTTTTCCTCTAAGCTTTTGCTATATCTTTCGATTAACCTCTCTTCCATCCTTAGTGCAACTTTGTAAGCCTCATCCACGGTACGAAAATAATGTGTACTCATATCATCCTATATTGCATGCTTCAAACCATTCACCCTAGCTACGCTTTGATACTCAGGCTTCTTGATGCCCAATCTGAGTGACAGCCTGAAGAATTCTTTAGTATACTCATGCACATAAACATCCTTTTGCCTCAAATGTTGAACTTGTCTACATAAATTTTGTTGATAATCCATAGGAAAAAACTTATCTTTGATTTTACTCATCATTTTCCTCCAAGTCCTGATCTTTTCCACCCCACGATCAACCCTATCCTTCTGTAACATGTCCTACAAAGGGTTGGATGTCCCTTCAACTTTGTGATGGCAATACGAACTTGATTTGGGTCATGAACATCCTCATATTCGAAGTATCTTTCGAGCTCTCCTATCCAGTCAATAAGAGTTTCAGCGTTCAGGATGTCGTCATAACATGAAACCTCATCTTTTGCACTACCTTTGTCGCTCAAATAAGTTATCAGGCGCACAACTGGGTTGACATCTTCATAGGCAGTTCACACTCAATCTCTACTTCCAATTCCGAATTTGGTTCGACATCTCCATCTCTTTTGTACTCTAACTCCTCTATTTTTCTTCATAATTCTTCAATTCTTGCACCTCCTTGCACTACTCCTCTCCTTCTTTGTGGCATTTTCACAAGCCTCCTGGTAGTTCGAATCCTAACTACCATCCACAACCTCAATCTACACGTTGATGCACCACTTGTCTCTAGCACTCAAGATGTTGATACACCACCAAACTCAAAGTATTCTCCAACCCACTTTTAGGAACAATCACACAATTAGTCCAAGAGCGTTCATGCTCTGATACCACCTAATGCAAAGGTAAGGACGGAAACAACATGCAGTTACAGAGCCTCACCTCGCTCTCAAAATACACAACAAAAAACCATCATACAATCAGTTGGAAAACCATCATACAATCAATCAACACAATGAGACTCTAACACAGAAATTTAAGTATGGAACATCAAATGAAACGCACACAATATTTTATTGATTAAGATAACATCACAGGTTTACATGATAGCCAATTCTTTTAGGAGTAACAACATGAGAGTAGCAGCATCCACCAAATGTTCCTTCGTACTGCTAGAACAACTCGGTATTGATGAAACAGATAGTCTTCAATGTAATACGTTGATACTCTATCTCATGATTCCTTGACTGGATCTCCTTCTTGTTAAACCCCTTCTCATCGATTCGTTCCCTCCTTTAAACTCAGCATTCTTCCTTTGAATCGATTTGCCTTCCATCTTCCAAATCAAACAGTTACAAAACATCCCTCTGTTTCCCTAACCGTTCACCTTCCTTCTTTCAGTCTTGGGTTCACAATTTGTCCTTTAGGCGCGATTTCTTTTACCTAACAATGGCTGTGAGTCATCATGAATGAATGCCAATGTAGCAAGGTCAAACATGTGCGATCACAACATTGCAAATGAAGAAACATCGCAATACTTGTAAAATTCCACCATATGCAAGAGTTTCAATGAGTTTCAGCAGGCACAAAAGTAGTAGCATGAGTAGCAACAGTTCAAATTGAACAATGGGTAGCAGCATAACTCTATACTTAATAAACTAACTAAATAAAATGGACCACTAACATAGTCCTTATTCAACTTATTATCCAATTTGTAGAATGGAAATATTTTTGGATCATGCAGATTGCCCGAGCTTAAGGATGCTTCTGCATCATCCCTAATGTTCTTGAGACATGTTGGGTTATTCAAATGATAGGCATTAAACTTGTAGGTTTCTTCAGTGAGAGATGGAAAATCCACCTCCAATGAAATTAAAAATGCAATGAATTAGTGATCATATAGAGTTTTGTCTCCCACAAGCATAATGTGATTGGAAGTTGGAATGGCATGCTAAGATAAGCACTGAATAGAACTACACAAGGGAGTTTGTAAATTTGTTCCCCTTTAAATATGGAACCCCAACAAAAATTAGTTATGGCGGTTCAACTCCCTATAATGATCCATTGGCCATTGTCAACTTGCTAAAGTGGTTGTCATTGGCAAGCATGGTTTGGGGTTAATGTCATCTCATTGGATATCTTCAATGTCAACCAATGTTGTCACATCTATGGAAACTCATGTCAACCTGGTTGGCATCGACTTGAACGACATTGACATGCTCTTGACTCATCTTCAGATTCATCATCGATGAGTCCTCCATTATTGTGACTAGCGTCAATGGACTGTTGTCAATGTACCCTTCATCAATGACCCTAGCGTCAACTAAATGTCATCAACCCTCCTCTAGCAAGGCTCCTTCCACAAACCTTCAACCCATTAGTTTACCTTTGGCTTTGCTTGACCCAACTTGGACCAATCCTCCCACCTTGGGACTTGGGAAATTCCCAAGGTTAGTGCAGCAATACTTGTTGGCAAATCATAGAAGGTTCCACTAGAAACTTCTCATGAGACCCTAACTTAGCTAACTAGAACCAATCCTTCCACCTTGAGACTTGGCCATTTTCCTAAGGTTGGTTCAGCAATACTTAGGCTGATCATAGAAGGTTCCACTAGAAGCATCTCATCAGACCCTAACCTACATTGAGCAGCTTTTTTATTTGCATCCACAATTTATTTAAGCAAAGTGTATCACTCATCATTATAATAAGACATCCCTAAAAGTTAACAGCCCTCTGATTTCAGTCTCTTTGGCAGCGAAATGAGATATAGAATATAAACTTTTGGAATATCAAACTGAACATGGATGAACTGCTTGATCACCTGAATTAGAAAATTGATTGTCCTCAGTAATATAGGGTACAGTTCTCAAAATGGTCTACTGTCCTATATAAACATGCATGCACGGGTATAAAGAATTAATAAGCTCGTGAGATGCAATAAACAATCACTACCTCTAGCCCAAAAACCTTTGTTATGACCACTAAAGACGTTACTTTGCTGGAGTAGGTGATTTGACTTGTAGAAGCTCCACATTCAGTTCAAAGGTTCCATCAGGCTGCAATCAAACAAATGCATGTAAATTCAAGTACAAAGAGAATGATGGCACATTTATAGTTTCAAGCACTGAATTTGAGCTTGTCTTACCGGAATCTCATTCATGCCCTTTTTACCATAGCCCACTTCAGGTGGCACAATTACAATGCGCTGCAAGGTAGCAAGGTACGAAAAAAAGGATAAGCTATCTAGTGTTACAGATAATTAATGTAAGCTAAGAAATCTTGTAAAGTTGCTATCAAACATCCCTGAATTGAAAGACAGGTATAACATATCATCGATAATGTTTCAAATGCATGTGATTAACCATTATTCATTGCATGCAAAAGGTATCACCTGCGCTCCTACTCGCATGCCCTCAGTTATTGAATATAAAGCTGGTGGTGGCTTTGGTGCTGCTTGAGCAGAGAAAAGACCATTTGGATTGTCTACAAATTCACGTTTTCGTTCCCTGCCCGGTGGTGCTCCAACGACAAACTCATATGGCTGGAAAATACATAGAAACAGCCAAGAAAAATATCAATCACAGTATAACTGTTCCAAATGAAAAGAAATGCATTGTACTAGAGCGTGGAAACTTTAAGCTGCACAAGGGGCAACCAAAAAACTGACAAAAGACAAGCTTATAAAAAAACTGATTGGTACTTTTACTAGTTATATGCTCATATGTTCCAGTTTCCAATGACAAAAAGAAAGAAGAGAAATTTACTATAAATTTTCTCAACTCTGCTGATGAAGATATCTATTAGACCGATAAACCACTGCCTATGAAACCACAGGCTAAAGTGTGAAGATATCTTGCAGCTAGGAGGTGATTAGCATGAAACCTAAATTATAATTTTGGAACCACACCTATTTTGTTTCTCAGAGTTTTATGAAAACAGTATTTGTCATTCCTAATCCTGCACTTAAAGCTGACCTGAGCAATCACCCGATTTCCAGCCAGAATTTTGGATTCACGACTTGAGACAACAGTAAGACCTCGGTATACACAATCAAAGTGAACCTGTACAGAAAAAAAATGGTGTTAAATCATATGGTTCCAACAAGTGGATAAGTAACATGTGGATCACAGACTCACAAAGAGACCCATGAATCTTAAAACAATAATGTACCAAGAAAAATGCCCAACTAAAAAGGCATTCACAACAACTGATATCTTTATTAATGGTGGTGTCTCTGCTTTATCAGAAAATTGGAATTTGGGGAAAGGACGTAAGGGAAAAAAGGGCAATAGCAGTACAGCATCCAAGACACACCGACACAGTTGACCCTTTTCTGGCTTCAGGCCCATTCCCTTCAACCAGATCGTAGTACTTAATCCCATCACCTGCTTGTATACATCAAATAAACATGTGTATTAGCAGAACAGGAAACTAGGATAGACATTGGAATAATTTGAACAATACTCGCTATCATGAGGTTGGTCTTCAATTACAGGTATCATTAAAAATTCTTGCCATTATAAACTGAAACTTAATCAAACGTTTTCAATTCTCTTATTCAAAGGTTCAGAAATCATCACGGTAATGATTCAATGGAATAATCAATACATAAAAAATCTATGAAACCGGACACGTCCAAAAGGGCCTGCGTGTCTCGTGTCCGCGTGTCCAACACAGACACGCTGACAGAGCGTGTTGGACATGACTTTTCAGCGTGTCCCTATTTAGGACACGTGTGTCCCATGCTGTCACCAACGTGTCCTGATTCCAGGACACGTTTTCCACTGAAAAATCGCCCAGAATTGCTTTAAAGTAAAATTTTCACTTTATTTTTATCATTTGCAAGTGTGGAGAGGGCTCTAAAGTGTGTTTGTTGTGCACGTGAAGAAGAATTGAAGGATTTAAATGTATAATTACTAATGTTAAATGTGCATTGATTTTGATTTCTTTTGAATATTTGTAAAAAATTGGAGCCTTTCTTACCTTAGAGCCTGACATGTGTCACCTTAGAGTTGGAGCATTTCACATGTGGGTTAATAAGTGATTAGTTAGGTTGCTTGAGATAGTTGTTTATGGACCTTTCCCACTTTACTATTGTTGGTCTACTTCACCTATTCTATATAAAGGAAGTAGAATCTTCAGCTTCATTCGTCATCAACAAACATGTCTTAGAGATGCGAACTTGAGTGAACATGTATCTTTCATATGTAGATTTTCTTCATTGTACTTGAATTGTTATCGGGTGTGTTGAATCTCTTCCAATAAGAATATTACCTTGACTTTCCAAAGCAAGAAATTTGAGGCACCTTCCAATCTGTCCTCAAATTTGAGGTTAGATGATGCCGTTTCTGAAATCTAATACACAAATTCCTAGATCTGAAAACTAGCCCTTCAAGCCAAAAAAAACTTAAACCCTCTAACCGTTGGTCTTTGTTTCCAGTAGTTATTCTTGGCAGTTGATTGGTTGCCGAAAACCCTTGAGAATCTCAGAGAGTAACTCTAATACCATACTAAAATTTCTAGCCTTAGATGACTGCTGTTGTTATGTTCTCAAATCAAACATATGAAATACTGAATTTATTTAAACGGAGAAAATTAATTTCTTAAAGTAGCATCAATCACAGAATAGCTAGAAAAGTGTTGTACCATGTGAAATAAAGTTGTTCAACCCAGCAAAGCCCACCATGGTACCAAAGGAATAATAAAACGTAACAATACATATCAATAAGGGTGATGTAACATCATCAAATACACATCCCCCCTAGGTGATGTCTAGCAATGTTACAGCGTTATAAAGTTATATCACCTAGAGAAATCCCATTAAAGAAAAGTGCATCACCACGCCACATCTAACACCATAGGAAGGAAACATAAAAAAAAGTGCTAACTCCATCAAACATCAAGTATGCCCCCACCACACAGTCAACAAAAGGGGACCATGTGGAACACTCCCTTCCTAGTGAAAATCAATATCATAACACCATCACACATAGTCACTAGATTGCTCCAAGAAAAATATGACACATGAAGTAGCAAGCATCCGCATGTCAAGAAAGTGATCCATTATGCAAAGGCATGAAAAGTGAAACAGCCCCCAACCACAAGATGACCATCAACCATCACCATCCACCTTAGAGAAGTGAATCATTTCCACCAAAGATCGTCATCAAGTGATCCATTGTCAAACAGAGAAGAGGCTTCATCAAGTCATCCATTGTATGCTCCCTAAGTCCATCCAATGCTCCAAAGGTATCAGCTGCAAACCCCATCAATGTAATGAAAATCACAATGTGAAACCTCATACAAATATGTTGGCTACAGGGTAAACCCTGGCCCTAATGCTCTCCTTGCATCAACTCAAGAACCCTACTGTTACCCTCCAATTTGCATGGGTGTCCACGTGTGATTTTTATCACACTCTGGAAAAGGGGGTGACATCGTTCATAATGATGACTTGATGGTTCATACCTAATGATGATTTGATGGTTCACACCTGAGTTTTGATGATGCCATAGGATATTTAGCTGCTGTTGGAAGTTGTAAGATGATAAAGTAAAGTCAAATGAGGCATTAGGTAAGCTTTATCAGCAATGTTGAGCATGTTTGAGCCCTCTTGAAGCTAAGAGATGAGGTTCTGGGCAGAATCTAGGTATATTGCGGCCTGATAAACAGCATTGTGGGTATTTTTGCACCCCCTGTACAGCAGTAAAAGGTACAGCAGCATTTCTGAGCATTTATTGGCAATTCTGGGCATGTTGCAGCCTCTTAAGGAGCCTTAAGGTCAAACCTGGGCAGGTCTAAGGGTCAAAACAGTGCTAAAACAGTGAGAAACAGCAGCAAAACCAAGCTTTGGTAAGTTCTGGGTGGTTTTTGAAGCATGAGCAGCAGTTAGAGGCCATCTTTAGTCAGTTCTGGGCACTTTTCAGCCATAAAACAAACGTAAAGAGGGTGTAAAGTTTAAACAGCCCTAAAATCAAATCTGGGCACTTCTGAGTTTATTCTGGACAAGTATGCAGCCAATAACAGCAATGAAACCATGTCACTTTCAGACCTGGGCATTTTCTTGACCTTCCTGTGCATTAAGATAGCTTGGGCAGGAGCGATTTGTATATTTCCTTGATGGAGTGACCAAGATTGAGGATGATTCTCTGCCTTGAAGTACACTGCAGCCCTAGAAAGAAGTCCATCATCATCATTTGAAGCCTAATTTGTGAGACTGATCCACTTTCAGAGGTACTGCTTTGCTGTTAGAGGACTTTGCAGCAGTCTAAGAAGGAGCCATCCAACTTAGAATGAGCCCTTATGTCATCCTTGGCTATACCTTCTGAGATAGCCTTCCAAATCAATTGTTTGCTGAAAGATATGATGAGGCCAATCCACTTTAGAGGATCTTTCTTACTGTTTGGAGGATTTATATCTGGTCATTATGCCCTAATAGATAAGCTGTCCATCATGGAAAAGGGTTTAGATCATCTTCCTTGAGATTGTTCAAACCTTTGGATAGTCTTGTATCATTTGGAAGGGTAGAATGGTTATTTACGATGGACCATCTTGGGGTTGATTGATCCCTTATTATTGGTTTCCATGTCATCTTTTCGAGGACATTTTCCCTTGGTGAGGCCCTTTGATGTTTGCATGTGGGCATCACTTGCCTTTGAAGCTATCTCTTGTGGAGCAATCTCTCTTTGGAGCCCTTTGAAGTTTGGTTTGGTTGCTACATCAACATCATGTGATTGATTGGTGGACAGCCCCTGGAAGACACTTGTCACTTAAAAGAAGCTCTAAGTTCTCATGTGGATATTCCTTGCTGGAATATTTCCTTGAAGAGGCTCTTGAAGGTTTGTTATCCACTAATTTTGCACCTAGTTGGATTAGCTGAGGAGCCGCCATTTTACAAACATGATAAATGTTTGTTTCCAGTGTATCAGATGATCCGCCTTTGTGCCTAGCCAGTTTTGGCTAGTCAGTTTTTGTTTTGAATAATTATGACCATGGCCCCGCGGGGTTTGTAATAAAATGTGCTAGTAGGGTGTTTTGAGTGGTTCGGTCTCCTAAGACGTAAAATTTCAACTAAGGTATTTCAGGGAGTTTTTTTCCCTTAACAATTATGCTTTGCCTATAGCCGAGTATAATTGACGAGGTTTTCTCTCGCTTCCTCCAAAGCTAGAATGCCCGATTTTGAATTCTGGGCCTTGGGGGGTTATTAGAGCCCAACTGAGTATATATAAACCTATTAGGCATTATTAGAATAGAGCATGGTCATGTCCTAAGTCACTAAGACCCTCAAAAAAAATTCTGAAAATTTTTTACCAGACGCGTCTTTTTAATTTTTTTTAATTTTTTAATTTTTCCGAAGTTTTTAATTAAATTTTTTCATAATTTAAATGGAAAAATTCAATTTGTAATAAGTTAGTCATCCGGAACCCAAATTCAGTTATAGAAGGCTCTAACCTTAAGCCAAAAATCATTCTTGATCAGCCAGCCAACCAGATCCAACTTTCAGATCATTATTCGGCCACATAATGCATATTTTCTCAAAAAAGTCAATTTTGGGGAAAATGTTGATTAATTAATAAAAAATGATTATTTTAGAGAAAATCCAAATCTCTCCAAATTAGTCCGAATTCAGCGAAATGAAATGCAAAATGACATGGAAATGGGCATTTATGATGATTGGAGTTAACAGGAATTAGTTTCAGTCAGCATTCAGTGAGTATTCAAGACACCTTCACTTAGCAAGATCGCCCTCTTCAGTTGGCTCACGAATTGGAGGAGGTGGAGAGCATTCATTGGATTGATGTTTTGATCGAGGCAGAATTGGCTCTTGCACTAATGATTACTAGGTAGTGGCTCCTCAATACCTAGCATATGGCTTCCCCATACCTAGCTAGTGTCTCCTTCACAAGCTCACGTTTCCTCGCAGTGCTCACGCCCTCATCTCCTCCATCACTGCGCCCTCACACGTGTGGCTTTATCTGGTGGTGGTTTTCAATGTTTAGAGTTGGAGTGGGGGCGCCTTGCCTTGGTGGAGGCCTCCCCTCACTCTTAAATATTCATCTTCAGGTCTGGGCTCTCAGTTAGCTACCAAGCCGGTTAGGTCGGGGTTTTTGGTTTTAGGGTTTTGGGTCTTCTCTCATTGTATAAATAGAGGCTCCTTTAGCTCTATTCAGATGGGACTTTTGTGCATAGAAACTTTGCAAAAAAATTGTAATCGTTCTTTATTTGAATAAAGCTTTTCGACTTTGGAGGTCTATGGGATTGTTTCTTCATTGGTGGATGTCTATCTTATGTTCTTTCCTTGTTTTAAATTTGTTACTCATATGGTGAATCAAATAACTAGCTTTAGAAGCCTATTGTTAGAACATAAGATCTTCCATTTGCAGCTGTCAATTTGGATTATTATGCAAAGTTGATCTTAACCTAGATGAGTACAAGTATTCAGTTATATGAAATATTGATCTTGGTTTAATATTCATAGCATACTAGTTATTTTGTTTGATCTCACCGGGTTTTGAGTTTGATTGTCTTAGCAGATCTTGTCGTTTGGAGAAGGGTGCGAGCTCAATTGCATCAATCTCATCTCCATCATCATGAAAACTTTTCTAACACTGTTGTCTTCAGGATCTACAAAGTTGGGCTTTGTCCAAGAGGAAAAAACATAAGGAGATCTTACTCCAAAGCTCCATCTTCAAACTTCTACCTTTGCCTTTCCCTTCTTTAAATTTTTTGCATTTGCTCATGAAATAGATCCAAGTTTCAATATTCATTATTCAAATCTGTTTTTAGGGCTTTTGCTAGATCTAGTTTCCTTCATTAGATCTAGGAAAAAATTTATGCTTTGCATGTGAATGTTCAAAAAAAATTCTAAGTATAAAGATTTTTCCAATTTTTTTTTAAATTTTTTATTTTTGCATTGTCTTTCCTACCATCTTTTAACAATATATGCTTGCTGATTTTTTACTTCTGTGACAGGTACAGCGGAAATGCTAACGAAATTCTGAAGAATCAAGCCCTAAAAAACCATAATTTCCCTCTTCTTCTTTCCCCTTTTGCAGATTGCTCCAAAGGCCTTCCAGGAATAAGAAAAGAAGCAAAAAAGGCAGCAAAGGAAAGCATTGTAAACAAATTAATAAAGAGTAAGTGGGATTACGGCTCCCACACCCCTCTTCCCCCATTTGGGGGAAGCTTGTATCGTCTTCTCATTTTCATGCTTTGTTTCATAATTTGCTAAAAGTAGGATAGAATAGTTTCAAATTGTTAGAGTTGCATTTTTCAATGAGCTTAGATAGTTTATTTCTGATTATTTCATCTTGCATAAAATGGAAAAAGACAAAAAAGTTTTCTTTGTTTATTTACTTTAGCTAATGCAAAGTTTGTTTACTTTTTGATATAATTTTACTTACCCACATGCTTTCCTGATTAGGGCCTAAAAAACCTGAAAGAGACTCTTGGGTAGTTTAGCTTTCTTTTTCTTTTAAGTTTAATCAATTAATTAATGAAGTCTCGTGAACTTGTCATAACCCAAGTCAAGAGTACTCTCTATCGGAGAGCATAGTTAGAATTGCATATCCTTGCATTAGGGATTTAGATTAGCTAAGTCTTTTAAACCTTTGTTATAAGACAAGGTCAAGAGCGCTCTCTGTCGAAGAGTTTTACTTAATTGACTTAATAAAATCTGCAACTCATTCCCCCCATAATTAATTAACTTCGTTATCTCCTTGCCGGAGTATGCTCTGACCAACTTCAAAATCGGAGTACCCAGAAACGGCATTGGATTTTTAATCTTGCAAGAGAAACATAATAAAATTTAAACCCCATAACCAACGCACCGGCGTTGTAGAGAATTTCCTAAGTTCTTCTAGTAGAGGCGCCGGAACTCCCCGCTGTCTAAGCTTCTTAGCTAGCTGGTCAATCTTCACGATACCAGCCTGGGATATTGGGCGAGTCGTCATGTCTTCAACAGATTAAACTTTGAACATTTTCCCGGCTCTTGAAAAACCTTCGCTGACACCATAAGCAAGATCACTTAAAATCCTTAAAATATACCAAGAGCAATTGCACAACGGTACATCCACTAGCTTTATTTCAAGACTTGTTTATTTCTTAAGGCATTGCAGAGTGTTGACTCCATAAAGGCACTGATCTTTTAATCTATGCATAATTGTTATATCTGGATCACTTGTCTTTGGAACATTTTAATTTCTATCTGTGAATACATATTTATAAAGTCATGAATTATTGTTTATCTTTTAATTCTCTCGATAGTAACGTGGATTGCTTTATTATGTGTCGAATTCATAATAAACAAACACATTTAATCACAATAACTCCTAAACAACACCCATCTGCATCTGTAACCAATTAAAAACACTTTAACAACATTGAGCCATAGAAAACTCTTTGTTAGGGACTACCCCCCTTGTCTTCGTTAGGAGTTAGCCTAAACGAAGGAGTTAGGAATAGGTGACAGTACCTAGCTCTGTGCTTGCCCCCAAGGTCACACCTCTCCCACTTTCCTAAGGGAGGAGACAGCTTTCGGAAAGTTTCTGCTGCTGGTGTGCAATCGGCAAACAACAAGGTTGAAGTTGGTTCTCTAGTGGACATCACTTGGTTGCTTCATGGACACTTTGATTGCTTTGTGAGCATTCTTGGTAGAGCGTCCCTTGGAAGAGACCTTTGGATGCCATGTGGCATCATCACTTAACACTCATGCCATTGTTTGATGGGAGTGCCCCCTCATTTTGTGTCCTAATGTATTTTATGCTTACAAGTGACATTGACCACTTTTTTTGGAATATTTGGTTAGGAATTAGTTTCTTTAGTGGGGTTTTTGTAATATTTTACTCCACCCTAGGCTAGATCTAGGAAAATAATGAATGTTTTATTGTAAAAGAAGTTAGGCTACTCTCCTATATAAAGAGAGCCTCTTCTTCATTTGAACTCATGGTTGGATCTTTGGATTTCTCTCTTTTGGAGCTTAATTGACATATATTTCTTGGAGTAAATTTGTCTAAGGGTTTCTTTCTAGTTAAAGTGTGCCATTCTCTCTTGCTATTGTGCTTATCTATTGGAGATCATATTGCTTGCATTGTCCATGTTATTTCTTCTTGGGCTATTGAAGGTGTTATGCCTCAAATTGTTTGAAGCGTTCCTTGCAAATGTATTGGAGTGAGGAGAGAGTTTCTTTTTCTTTTGTAAAGGCAAAGTTTTTGGGGCTATATTGTGTAGAGTGTTGATTTTAGGGTTAAATACCCTTGATCAGGTCATGGCAAGTCCCTTTGGTTTCCACTTTGTTGCCACCTGAGACCGACGTGCTTGTGCTAAAGCCCAAAAGTAGCCACACCAACCCGATGGCAACTACGAAAAAGAGCAGCCATTATCACCACACTCCTCTCTTCCTCGCTTCAGGTTGCCTCTTCTCCAATTCAAGGGGGGCTTCCCTAAGGTAAGATCACTAAGGCAAGTGCAATGAAAGACAGGGTGAACTAAGAGGTTGCCTTAGAGAAACAGTGGTAGTTTAAAAGGTAATTTGAATGGGTGATGGGAAGAAGGGAAGAATCATTCCTTGAGGAAGGACCAGTGCCAGTACATCAAGAGGGGAGAATGGAGTCAAAAGAGGATTCAAGAGGGCATCATGTCATACGTGACAAAGGGGGAGAGATTGCATGATTGAGAAAACCCTGCTCAGTCTAGTGTGAAACAACCAAATTTACTTCTTCCTTTCTAGATAAAATCTGAAGATTGATGCCTGTATATGCATGCTTACAAAGGAGAAGAGAATAACAACTGCTAAGCCTCTTCGCCTTCCAATGTGGTGGTGTTGAGGCCTGGAAAATCGCAGGTAACAACAGTAAGGGATTCTCCCCAATAAACGTTCCCAATTAGCTCGTTATTGTTTGGTATGGGGAATCCGTTCGGTTTACGGTCCGGCTACCGTAGGTCAAGTAACAATTTAGGTGCTTTATCGGTTACGGCCCGGTCCACCGTGTATATTTTTAGTTTTTTTTTTTTATGTTTAAGGTATGATGTGCAAGTGCCTAACTAAAATGCAGACAATAGAGATAACGAGGAGGGTCACAATGTGATGCGCAGGTTCTTACCTCTCATCTTACGTCTCTCGCATCTAAATCGCAAACAGCAAGAAACTAACTAAGACTTACTAACCTATCCCTAGGGAGCAAAACTATCATTAATGGTGAGTAATGTACTGTAGTGCATGCATAAAGAAAATCATAGATAGTTGTTAATGTTTCAAAACACATGAACATCAATAGAAATATAAACAACAAAATAGCTTATTGTTTAATTAAGAACCTTCATTACTCAATGTGGAAATT
The DNA here is from genome assembly GCA_001517045.1 of Pseudotsuga menziesii. Lineage (NCBI taxonomy): Eukaryota > Viridiplantae > Streptophyta > Pinopsida > Pinales > Pinaceae > Pseudotsuga > Pseudotsuga menziesii. Next base: position 64,065 of record LPNX010850317.1, read on the forward strand.
TCACAGAATAAACCAGAGTACATTCATGACATGAAAAGAAATTCAATGAGTTAGAACGATCTCACAGTTAATGGAAACAAGCTGGAAAGAAATAGTTCATATCCAACTGACCCATAGCAAACATTTGAAAAAATCCACAGAACTTTCTCCAACAGAAACATATGACTCTTTATTGTAAAATGAAATAGTTCTTCTTACAATACTCTCTCAAGATAGTCTGGAAAAAAGGTCCTTCTACATCTAAAACTCTATTATATTTATACAAAAAACAAAACTCTTGGGCTGCCCCTCATTGTCTTTTGAGCTTCCCCAACCTTTCATTTTCCAAAATTTTGTCTCGTAGCTTGTGCACATAATTAATACAATATATTACATTTTAAATCAAAATTTCCAAAACACTTTATGAGAAAGGGCCAACTTGCTCGTTGATGTACTTCCACGCATGAGCATCTGCTGCTATGCCTTCAAACTCGGAAGGCTCAAGAAATCAAATATTAATTTCATATTTAGCAGCTTGGGTTTTTACCCCCTCTATCCTGGCAAAACTTAGGCGCAGCTGGTCTTCTAATAGATGTATGCTCACCGCTGCATCTGCCACTGCATTCTTCAAGATCCATTCATCTAGGTCCTTGACCTGTTGGATTTCTTGCTCATCTTCTTGATACTTGTCCTGTAGATGTTTTAGAAACAATTCATGCTCTGGTATCACATCCAATCTCTTTTCCGCAAAAGTTTGACATCAATTGTACGTGGAAAGCACTCTCCTACAATATTCAGCACATGCTCCCTTTGTCTTTTTCACGGTTTTCTTGAACTCTTCTGCTACATTAATCGCAAATTCCAGTAACTCATACTCCTATTTTAGAATTTGTTGACCCTTTACTGCTAGCTCCGCAAGAGATTCCTTATTTGTTTCTGCCCAGACCATTTTTCCTTTTAGAATCTCCAAAATATCCTGAGACCTATCCAAAAAATATGAAGTGGTGTCTATAATTTCTTTTAATCTGGTGTCCATCTGTAAAATTTTACACCTTTCGTCTTCTATGCGTATCTGTATTTGATGAATCCTTTTTCTTTGAATCAAAACGTGCTCTTTCAAAGGCTGAATGTCAATTTTCTGCTCCATAGCATCCTTAAGTGATGCAGTCAATGAAGTGTTTTGCTCTTCTAAGGCTGCCACCTGCATCTAATACTGCTTTTCCTTTTCCTCTGTGGTAGCCTTCTCCATTTCTAACTCAGTAACCCTACTCTCCAACCTGTTATTCTCTGCACTTAAATTCTCATATGATACCTAAAGATCATCCCTTTCAGTTTTTAACATCTGATGTTCTAGCTGTAGCTTTTGTAATTCAGCTAAGCTAACCTGAGCGTTCTTTTCTGTGTTCTCTGCAGATATTTCTAAAGCATTCTTATCCGCTTGCAGAGTCTGGCATTCCGCTCTTGAATTCTTGACTTCACTCATCATATCTTCATACTTTCTTTTCAACTTTTGACTCTCATCTCTTTCCTTCTTTAAAGTTTCTTTCAATTGAGCAGCATTCTTTCGTGACTGCTCTAGACCAGTCATGAGCCTGTCCACGTTGTCCTCAGTCGCTAAGGCTAATGCTACCCCAACCCTTGCTATCAACCGTGGATCTTTATGTGTTGATGTATTTGTAACTTTGGAATGTATTCATCTATGTATCTTATGTATTGTAACCCGATGTTTCTATTATGTATTTGAGTCATGTTGTCATGTCCCGATGTTCCGATCGGGAGGATCAATAATGTAAACAAGTCATGTCAAGTGATTGTTAAAGTCCCCACAGTTTCGGGGCACTAGGGTTATTATACACTCATAGAGATGTAAGCTCTAGTAAGTAATTGTTAAGTTGGGCCGACATGATTGAGTGCACTTCAAGTGAACGGAAGAATATAAATAGAGAGTGAGAGCCTCTCTATTTATCACTTGTACATCACATCATTCACTCACTCAAGTGTGGCGCATTAGTGAGGAAGGAAATACACTGAGACTAGACAGAAAAAGAAGACTACTGCTTTGGGGCTTTTACTGTTTTGGTGCTGATTCTATCTCTGAGGAAGTTGCGGGGTTTTCTCCTTTATGGTTTCCCCGAGGAAAACTCTTTGTGTCTCTTGTCTCTTGTGATGTGCTTGTGTTTGATTGCTGTACTTGTTATTCTCTCAGTAAAGATCCTAACTTAATGTTAGCTTAATGTTGAAAAACTAACATTATGTGTCCCATGTACCAATGTTTTATCTGTTACCATTTTTCTTGAATGTCCTCCAGTATCGACCTTCTTCTCAATTCTTTTAACAATTCTTTTCTTTTCTTTATCATAAAATGGTACTGAAATCAAGAACCTCCTCCCCTTCGGTGGGCATGAAAGGGATCAAATTTATCTCATAAAATGAAGCTTGTCCTAATATGCTGCTAGAAGATGCAGCAAGTTCCAAGGGATCAAGATCAGATTGTCGTTGCTCTTAATCTATTTGATCTTGCACTCCTTGTGTATCAACTTGCTCTGTAGTCTGTTGATCCTTTTGGGATCCTGTTAGTCTCAAACCCTCACTTTCTTCTTGTTTTTTCTTGATTTCAGCTTCTTCTTTTCTCTTTCTTTCTTCATCTTCCTTCCTAACCGCTTCCTCTGCAGCTCGCTTCTTTTCTTCCTCTTCATTTTTCAACCAACTTTCTGCTTCCTGTGCTAGTCTTCTAGCATCTTCTTCCCTCTTCTTCGCCTCTTCCTCTTCCAATTTCTTAACATTTTCTGAAGTTTTCCCTTTTCCACTCGTAGTAGTTATTTTTTGTTTGAATCTCTTTTTAAGGGCGGTTATGTTATTTGCATTTTGGAATGTCTCCTCATCCTTGTCCCAAAAATCAGTATATTCGAAATGAATTCCCGCTTCCTTGCAGTAGTCTGCTACTTTGTTGTGGGAGTCATTCCTACGAAAATTCATCTCACCAAAACGAAAATATTCAAGCTCCTTAACAAATTCTGCCACCTGCTTTACTCTTGAAAACTTGTAGTTGCCAAGCAGGAAAGGCACTGCAAGATATGTTGCCTTTTTATGCTCAAACAGAAAATTGCCTACACCATCAATATACAGCTGCCTAACCACCTCCTTGTGGAGTACATAATCTGTGGCATACTTTGGTAGTAGGCAAGGAGCTCTAGAACCACCGTACATCCTTATATATAACCCATCCTCCGTCAAATAGTAATCTCCAAACTCTTGTATGACTTTGAATGCCTCTTTAGACATGCAATTACATTCAGTCAAGAAAATGAGGGTATATAAGGGCATAATGAAATACTCGCGGATTTTCTTGCAATAACTATGGTACTTATGTGCCCATAACAACTTATAGGCTACGTACACTGGGGTTCTGTCCTTCTCCCAATTACATCTCAAAGCAGGAAAAGACTGAGTGTGCATTATGCAGTCAATTAGGATAAAGCTCATATAAAACTCTGATCTCTTTTGAGATACCCCTCCTAAGGCTACTGATATGCATGCAGAGAAGCTGTTTGACACTATATTTGCCCAGTTAAAGATGATTCCTTGGGTAGCTACAAAGAAAATAACTGGTATCCACCCTATCTTGAAGCTCTTCCCATGTGCTCTGCCAAAAATCCTATTTAACATCAATGCAATGAACCTGTAAGGAGCACAGAGAGTAGAGGTGTCATACTCTCCGGAAGGTCTAGTTCAAAAATTCTTCCCGGGTATCATCATTCTTTTTACAGTCTCCACCAGGTCCATAGCTATCTCCTTTAACCAACTTTCTGTCAAATAAACATGGGGTGAGGGTAGATGATAAGCCATAGAGACATATGCAGGGCTATATGTAGCATAGCCTTGCTTAGCAGTGTTCTCCAGAATCATTGTGGTTACATCTGCCCTAGGCAGAATCCAACCTATCACTTCTGAACAAGGAAATAACTTGGGTCTCGTAGCTACTTTCATTAGGGTTGATTTCTCAATGTTGGCATAGATGGTCAGCTCCTCAAAACCAGCATCAGGTACATTCTGGTTGGCAATCATTCTATAGATCTCTCCCCACTTGTAGTCCGGTTCGACCCCAATAGAGGCTTTGGTATCTTCGTAGATAAACTCTACTTTGGTGATGATCTCTACTTCAGGCTTTCCTTCAACCATAGGAGCTTTTTTCTTTTGTCTCTTTGACATGTTTTCGTTATAACAATCACCATGTCGCAGTCAAAACATGTTCTTAGACCAACTGAGCTATTAACAAGTGTCTAAACAATAAACAGGAAAATACGTCAATTTACCTCCTCAGCGTGCATGCTTAAAAATAAGTTAAATACAGTATTCAACGAATGAAATAATTAACAAGAAACAAAAATGTCCTGCAGGCCACTTCCTAAAATGCCTAAGCTCCATTGTCTGAAAACTTCACTTCATCGAAAAATCCTCCATTTCAACTCGGGCCGTGTCAAACTAATCCTCAGTCAAATATAGGGACGTATCAGACTAATCCTACCACTCATCCTCAAAACCAAACTCAAAAATACTAAACCCTACGCAGTGCTTCGTCCTTGAGAAAAACCCTAAACCAACCAAAAAAGAAAAATCCTCCACAATCCCACGGGATAAGGTAAACACAATAAAAACATCTTAATACCCCCTAGCCGACCATGAAAAACCCAAGAAACGGGTGGTGCAGACAGCGAAACGCTTGTCTGCACCGTGCCCTAACCACTCGCGCTGGAGCAAATGCGTTCATAACAGTTCAAAAGCACACAGACTTCGGATTTTCCCACTAAAGAAACTGCAAGCAGGTTAAAACTCCACACCCTCCAAGTAAAAACAAACATGAAAAACCGTAAGGGGCAAGAAATACTTTTATGCAAACAACCCTAACCAATGGAAAACCTAACGGTTCCCAAATCAACTAATAAAACCAAAATAGTAGCGTCATGGTTTACCTACCTGGCAAATAGCAACGCAGTCAACGAGATGGAACAAACTTCCATGGGAGCAAAACGAACGAACCAGTTTCTGACAACTGGGCGCGCGCGAACGGTGCAGACGACACGGACCAATACAAACGACAAGTCAAATACGGATAAACAATGAAAAACACGCCCCTCATATATATAACACTCGGCGGTCCAAAACCTATCAACGATCAAAAACCTATATCAATTGGAAGAATACATCTAAGGACAGCTGCAACTGCGGGTGCAAACCAAACTATGGGCCCGCGATACTTTAAGTCTATCGGACATCGGCACCACTAAATTCTAAGTTCAAAACATCTAGACAGATCCTCCTCCGCAACGTCGGCAACGTACAGTTGTATCATCGCGACTTTGCTTGTTCTAACGGGTGTCGAAACTCGGCCCTCCTAAGCTCTAGAGAGTCGATAAGAAAAAACAAAATTTTCAAAACGTCTCAACACTAGTTTCCCACAACGTCGGTAAGGACAAACACTAGGACTCCGACTCACTGTTGCCAAACATCCCGACATTGATAAAAGACTTAATCGAATACCGAAACCACTAAGTGTTAAGCTCAGAAAGACGAAAACGAGGAGAAAAGAAAATGAGGTTTGACGTATCGGCGAGGGAGTCTGAAGTTCTTTCAGCGGGCTTGACAATTTGGCTTCCGCAACGTCGGAAAGATAGTCTACTATGCTTCCGATGTCGGAAGGATAATCGACTAGTCTTCCGATACAAAAAATAAAACAGACCAAGTTTTTAAAGGAAAAACTGAACTTCAAGGCAGCTTCAGTGAAAACAAAATTACTCCTAGGCCAGATTTAATAAAAACAAATAAAAAGAGGGCCCTAAAATTGAAAATTTTAGGGAAAACATTGCAGCTGCAACAGGTGGAAACACCCCTCTATGGCCTCATACATAAACATGGAAAAGAAAAGCTGAATCTAGTAATGTTTAGACTCATTGAAGCTCAACAAAATAATGCCACACATCAAAGAATGCTCTAATACGAATCCTAATACCATTAAGTTCAAAAGGGAAAGAAACTCCCAACTTTTCCCCCCTTTACAATGAAAGAGGCTATCCTCTTTATAGGCCCAAAAAGTCTCTCATTCTTTTCCAAGAATAATAAAATAATAATAAATAAATAAAAGTGGACAAGGAAGATCCACTCCCCATCAGCGCCACTTTATTAATACGACTCCTCCTAAGTTAAAAGTTCCAACTCTTTACATAACCAAAAACAACTCCCAACATAAAGTCGACTATCCAAGAAAGCCATCGGCGCTAATGAGATATGCGATGACTCATTAATCAGCTATCAATCATGTGATATGTGGATTATAAAAAAGGCAGACCAAAGTTGCTCCCAATTCCACGTAGCAATGAAGATGTCCTGAAACGGCTGCCAACGGATGAACTCAAGCCAGCGATTCCATAAGCCATGGCTCAACAATAGGTAATTGCTCCAACAAATGGTGTTGGCTGCTAAAGAAAAGCGTGGATTACTCCATGATTCAGCGCGTGAGCTGCTTCAAAAACTCCACAATTTGACGCTATCTCCAAACCATTACCTGATGATAGATACGAAATCGACCATCAATGTACTCGACTGCCAACGTCGATATCTTCAACTACCCAAATGTGAACTGCTAAACGACTGGTCAAAAGCATGAAAGTTTTCCTTGATATCATCTATCCAACAGAACGTGGGTCCAATCTTCATGTGAAGGAGTGCGCCTTGGTTTGCTGGTGAGTGGGCAGGAAACGTGGGTCATGATGGATAAGCTAGCCGCTCCAAAACCTAACGTGGCAACAAGAACACCACCAGCAACCCGTCAACAACTACAATCTTTACCAAATCACGTTTGAGAGGGCAGGCACGATTTCAAAACACGAAGTGGTGGATTCCATACTAAATGCATGGCATCATGGTAGAAGAACTCGAATTCACTCTCTATCACCAAAACACTCGCGTTGGTTGCTCTAGAGTCCGAATCTCCACGTAACTGTGAAACTACCACAAGGATGTTTCAAAACTCCGCGTAGCAGCGAAAGTACTCCCCCAGCAGCTGTCAAACGACACTGACCACCAATGTGATTTGATTCTTTAAATACCTCGGGTCAGTATTCCCAAGCAAAAGGCTCCATAAGTCGCGTTTTTTATCAGTGCATGAGTATTTTGTGGAGTCCCCAAAATAACGAGCTGTATGACTTTTAATATATCGTACTGATATCCATTTTGAATTGAATAGATGGGTGCTTTAATGGATCATTACAATCTGGAAATACAGTCTTTCTGCAGCTGACGGTGGGGATAGGTAAATGATTCTGTCAACACACCAAGTTGTCTCTTGGAGATAAAGTTCATTCCTAGCCATCATTTCTCCTTGAATGCTACTTGATCCGCGTGTCTTTGATAACGGGGTTGCAACAGAACTAACTTGCTTCTATAAAGAATGCATCGACTACTCAAAATGCAAATGCATTTGGAGGGGTAACACACCTCAAGGAGGTGTTGGCGTTGTGGCTCTGTTGACTACCTTTGGGTGGGTGTCAAGTGCCCTTGAGGCAAATCATTGGGACACATGGCCACACTCATATTTTGCTTTGTAAAGGTGATTGCAAGTGTAAGGGTTGTTATACCCGTCTTAACACACCTCATTTTTCCCACTTGGACCTATTGTTTTGATATAAAACCCCTCCTCCTAGTCTCTAGACCCATGACCTCATTCCTTAAAGGAGAAGACTACATCATTGAAAAGGAGGACATTCAGGGAAAAGCATCTGTTGGGGTTAGTTGGGGCATGATGCCCTTCTTTTCGCTCACCTTGCACTTGGTGGAGCATACTTGCATATTTTTATTCTCATTTTATGTCATTCTATGGATTAGTCCCCAACATGTGGGTGTACAAACCTGAAATTTTATAATTTATCATTAACTTTGTAGGCTTGAATTTGTAAAAGGTCGAGGGTTGTCCCAAACAAATAAGATAACCTCACCTCATTTGTAAAACATGGACAAGGATTCAAATATGAGATCTTTTCTTTTTCTCTTGGTATATTGCAGCGTTTGAGTGATGCACACCTCCCTCTTTGGCATGTGATGAATGGTGAATGGTGAATGGTGAATTTTCTATGGTTTCTACTATCTTGCAAGGTTGATCCTAAGAATGGTTGCAATAACTCGTGGCTAAGGAAGGACCTAAGAAGTATCCCTTGCTATCTTTCATGGATGATGTTGGTAAGATCTTTCCATTTTTTTGTTTGACGTTGCTTTTGCACCTTGGGCAAGGTAAATTAGGGTTTTATCAGCATCTTGTCAATTTTGTTTGAGGAGACCTTCCTCTTGAAGGAGCTCTCCACGATGGGCCTTGGAGTTCATCTTTTGCCCTAATTAGGGTTTTTGGCTACTTCGAGCTAGTATTGAGTTACTAGCCTCTTGCCCTAGTTAGTAAATCTTGAATAGCCAAATTGAGTAGGAACGTTGACCTCGATCTCTAATTTCCCTAGGGTTGGAAGAACTAAGGTTTGTTGGCAGCTAAGTTGTACTTAGTTGGATTTCAAGTGAGCCGACAATGTTTGAACAAGGATACATGTTCATGATCAAAGTTCAGAAGTCCATCAAGCCTTCTTGGCCCTTTTATTTTTTGTACCACATGTTCATACCCCCTTAGGGGATTTGTAATAAATGTACTACCATGGCAAACTTTTTGTAAAGGACTTGGCTTCCTAAGACTTAGACGTCAATCCGATCATTCCAAGGTGTTTTTTCTCTTGTCAATTATGCAATGTTGAATAAGCGATGTATAATTTTCGAGTTTTTCACCACTCCTCCAAAGCTGGAAAGGTCGTCTTGGTGGTTAGGCCTTAGGAGGTTATTTAAGTTCACATGTAAATGTATATAAGCATGCTAGGCATCAGTATTGAGTCGTATGGACATGTTCGAGGTCCCCTTAAGTTTTTTTTATTTCGAATAATTTTTCCCGCAAAATTAGGTCATTTTTTAATGGTTTAATTAAAAAAATTGTAAAAGACATAAAAGCTGGGTCCAGAGTTTGTTTTTGGCATGGGGATGCCCGTTTTCACACTTAGAGCATCATTTTTACTCTAGAGGCCACTTTTCCTATGTTTGGGCGATTAAATCATCTCGTAAGGCATTATTTCTCTAAAGAGGAATTAAAACGTCAGTTTAATGATAAAAATGTGACAAAATGACACCAAAGTCAAAAAGTCATGTCATGAGAACTTGGTCAAAAGACTTGGGAAAAGAGTCATTCTTGTCCTTTGGTGGTGGGTGATGTCATTGGTGAATCAAACTTTGGTTAAAATGTCACATATGAGGACTTGGAGAGTGGGCGAATCAAACTTTGGAAGATAAATGTGGCCCCCCTCATGGCCCTCACGTCATGGTGGATGTGGCATCAAATGATTGGCTTGGTAAAGATTTGGTGGGGCACCTATCCATTAAATTTAAGGTTTGAGTTAACTCCAATCACATCCCCATCAACAAGCAATTATCTTAAGGGTTGAAGTGCAGCATCCTTTCATGTTATGAGAGAGTGGTTAGGTGGCACATCATTGTATGTGTTGGTGAAGCATTTGGATGGGAGTGCATCTCTCCTATGAGAGGTGGCGCATCCCTTAGAATTACACTTCACTTCAACTCAACCGATCGCTTCAATCACTCAACGAGTTCAAGCTAACTCTACTTCTAACATCAGTTGGTGATCCATACCCCCTGGGGTCCTTTCTACTATTTAAGCAAAGCTTTTGCTCATTGTTTTGGCATGGTCAGAAGACCGAAGGAATGCCCAAGTGTTGTATTGTAGTTGTAATACGCTTCAGAATAATAGAAAGGCTTTGGAGGTCTCATGTGGTGTATGGCTCAAGCGTGTGGATGAACATTGCATAATTCATGAGGTAATCTGTATCATTCGTTTTTGTTGTATTTGTGTGGTTTGTTGTGGGCCTACAAGGAGAAGTAATCTCAGTAGGGTAAGAAATTTCTTGCTTGATTATTTCTTACTGATTAGTTGCATTAGATCTCTGGGGTGTATATGTTATTTTTGTTTAAATGCATGTTTTCCAGATTTTTTCTTTTGTAGTTAACACCCTTGCGTTTAACCATGTCTTTGTGCAAGAATTGATGAGTTGATACAAGTATCTAGGCTTGAACGTTGGTTGATCTTGTTTGACTCCTCTAATTTTCGAGCACTTCCAAGGAGCATAGTCCCTCCACTTTCCACCAACAAACTCCACGGCTCAAAGGATTCCCAAGCTTGGAGCTATCTCCTCTTTCTCTTTCCTTCACTTTTAAATTAAATCTTTCTTGGTTAGGGTTACTCACATGCTTAAGTAGATTACTATTTCTTTTGAAAGAATATCTAAAGGCTGATTTGTTTAAGCATGTATCTAGATATAGAATCATAAAGTAATATTTTTGAAGTAGACCTAGTTTTTATTAAGTACTTGTGCATATTTCCAATCCTTCAATACTTAAATATTCTTACATTCTTAACGCTTTATTTGGCACATTTGGTGCATTATAGTTGGCTGGTTTTTCACTTTTATTTCCAGGACAAGGAGAAGTGCTGCAAGAAAATCAAAGATCTAGGTTGTTCAAAGACCTCTCAAAGCACCATTCTTGAAGTTGATATTGTCTTACTCATAAAGCCTTGTAAGCCTTTGGATCCAAAATTATAAGGACCAAAGGTATCCACCTCAAAATCTTTGTAAAAATTGCAATAAAATATTTTTTTAGTAGGCTCCTAAGAGCCCACTCCCCATCCCCCTTGGGGATTTGCGACAATGCACTTTTTTCATGGTTTTGCTTTTGTTAGTGCGGTTTTGCTTTATAGATCAATGTACTTTGCTATTTTAATTTTTAATTTCATTCATTTGCAAAGTAACACAAATACTAACCTAGCCTTGCTTTCCCAATTATTGTTCATGGACAAGGGCTTGCCTGAGTACTGGACCAGAAAGAGACTCTTGGTTGTAGTAATTAGTCCAACATTTTACCTTTTTTAGTTTTCACAATCTTAAACTGGAACAAACATTTCGCACAAACCTCCACGTTTTCTCTACCCATCGCAGGCTTTCCTGAGCTTTGGGATACTCAAAAACGGGGTTTGTTGCATTCAAATAAGTTTCACATCTAATAGGAACTCATCTTAATAAAATCAACTTCCCCTTGAACTTATGGAAATCCGACGTACATGAAGTTTGTCAATTGTGGGAAAATTCTTCGGAGTAGGCGGGAACGACTAGAAAGTGGTTGTGGGGCCCCGTCAGGCTACACCCTCATTTGGTGTAGTGTTGGACACACCCTCGTGACTCCATCTAGCCCACATCTTCTTGCAAGGAGCCACTTCTGTCAAAATCCGGACAAATTCCCCGTACCTCAAAGCATATCGAGAATTCCCTTTTCCCCATAATCCACTCATCTTATTTACTAAATCTAAAACTGACCAAGAACACTTGCAACACGTTTCCAGTATTACAATAGCATTACAATCTTGTGACTCCATTTCAGCACTGGTCCTTTACTTGTATCGTACATTTTATTGCTATAAATTCATTTACTCATCTGGTGTTGTATAATTCATATGTTGTTTTGTTTAAATTATCTATAGCAACAATCTTGTTTTAGGCTTTAGTTCTAAAAGACTCCTAAAAAACTTACCCATCCATAAACCACCACTAAATGCTTAATCAACCTTAGTAACTCTTAGGGTCTACCCCCCTTGGCTTCGTTAGGAGTTTGCCTAAATAGAGGAGTCAAGATCAAGTGACAGTACTTGACTCAAGACTTGCCCCCAAGGACGCACTTAGTGGCTTGAAGATTTCTGTCACGACAACCTAACCACCCCAGGTGCGTGAAAGGCAGCAACAAGGTCATAACCCCTTCTCTGTTACTCTTTTTAAATCAAATTTCTCTTGTGCATTTATTACAAAAATCCAAAAAATATTTTTTTATTTATTAGAAAATCCCTAAAAATTAGAAAAAGTCATCTCAAAAAATATTTGGAAATTAGAAATTCTACTCCCACAAAAAAATGCCCCTAAGAGAATTAATGGTTGATCTTGAAGGGTGTTTTCATCGTGTGGTTGATTTTTGAGATATTTTAATATTTGTGCTAGCTAGGGTTTTGTATTGCAAGTACATTAGGTACATTGATCATTTCAGGCAAGTTTGAAGATCAAAAAAGTGGTTTCTAGGGCTATTTTGACCCCCAAGGGATTGGAGGTTCATTGGAAAATGGGTTGAGCGGGACCATACTTTATTCGAGGGTTGTTATAAAGCTCATATCAGATCCAATACCATTTTCAAAACTGTTGTGAGGTCTCTTCTTCATCCTCATGCTCATCCTCCTACCCTACTATGCCAGGTACACTTCATACGATAAGGGTGACATTGTTATGATTGATTTTTATCAAGTTTTCTGAGATATATTCATTGTTGCAATCTTAAAATAGCGGTATCAATTTGACATTATATTCTTGGGAACCATGATAAATCTCTTTAACTCCTCCCTCTCTTTCAATGATTGTTATGTTTCATTGTTTTTACTCCATAAGGCACTGATCTTTGCCGAGAGGTTTCTTGGGAAACATGTTTGTGTATTGTTTAGGGAATCACAAATACTGTTCACCAAGTTCTAGGGACTCCCCCTTGGTCTTAGGAGTTGACCTAAAGTGTTCAAGAAGCTAGCTCGTGGTGATATTGGGCTCTAGCTTCTCCCGTGCTTGCCACTCATCGCACCATGATCCATGACTTTATTGCGGGTGTTATTTTGAGCAAAAACAGAAGGGATATTGTTATCTTGTTAAATTGGATCTAGATAAGAATTCCATCTTAGATCTCTTTGTCATCTTGCATTTGAGTTTCCTCTTTACATTGTTCTTCCTTCGAATGGTGTCGGTTCTTACCCCCTTGGTGTAGGGTATGTTTGATATTTATAACTTTAGCAGTACAATTTCATTATTGATTTCATCCCACAATCATAGCATTGTTTCATTTTCAATATAAGTAAAAACAAGGATCACTGAAAGATAGCCATGCATAAGAGACAAAGATTTATCCTGGGAAACCTAAATGGGAGAAAACCCAACAAGCTTTTTACAAATGAAATAATCAATCTGATACAAGAACAATACCAAACATGAAGATTGAGCCTTAACACAAGAATATACTCTTCTTCCACAAGAACCCCGAGAGAGATAAGATAATAAGATAACCCCAAAATTTTCTTCACATAATCTTCACTTACCCTCTTTGAGAAGTGCACACCACTTGAGAGAGAGATGTGCGTTGTGTATATTCAAAGTAAAGTGTGAAAGCACTTTATTTATATTCTTCTTTTCACTAGAATTTTCCACAATTAGGTCGGCTTGTATTTTTATTTATTCTTTATTTTATCTTTTATTTATCTTCCAAGTCGACTTGTCATTTTGTCTTCTAGGGTAACTTTACCCCTTTCATTGGGGTAGATGTTCTCTTCATTGCTTTCCACTTTCTTTGGGGCTTCTTAAGAATATATTTCGATGTTACATTGACATCAATCGAGTACACCCAAGGAAAGAAATAATGGAGTAAATCTACCTCTCTGAGCTCTCCCTATGTGATTGCAAGTGAACCCTCTGGTACATCCATTGCGGTAAGGGGTTTCCTAGAGTAGTCTTATTTCCTAGATGTCTTTGAAGTAAGTCCCTTTAAGTTAGCAATCCATTGATTTCATTTCCCCTAGGTTGGATTTGTACTTGCCCTTTGAAGTGGGTTCTATTAGCCTCTCATCACTTATCATAAAATCCTATACTACAAAAACAATTTTTGCTAGGGAAACCTATTCAAATCGCCTTGCTCCTCATTTCTTTTGCCCTAGTAAAACCCTACGTTAGGGAAGATTTCCCCTTGAGTTGGAAAACAGCCAACCTAAAGTGAGAGGGGATCGATGTGGTCACATTGGCCTATTCCTTTTGTTTCCTTAGGCTAACTTGCATCTTCGGAACTTTAATCGACATGCTAGTTTGGGCAGTAACACCTAGCACCCAAGTCACCAAACACAAGGACATGAGATCCACGAAGGACACTGAAATATGAATATCCAACACAGGACACGACAACCTGAGAAATAGGAAGCAGGGACACGGTTTTATATGTGTGTGTGTGTAATTTTATATTTTTTTTTCATTTTTTAATATAAAAAGTGAAAAAACAAAATTATATATATGAAAAAATATTATAAATATGAAATAGAGACATAAAGATCCAATCTTTTTAGAAAATAGAACATTTAAAGTTATTGATACAGCGAGTTACTAACTCCATGTAACATCAATGATGAATTGATGATCAAACACGTAAAAAATTAGAATACACTGACAAATCATAAAATAGAAGTTTAAAACTCGGAATTTGAATCATAAACTGCAGTTTTTTCATTAAGTCATCACATGTAATCAAAATCAAATTGTATTACATAGAAACTTTTAATTTCTCAATACCATGTCTGATTTCTATTCTCGATAATTTGTATGCCCAAAAAGAAATTATTGTTGTAGCTTACTGCTGAAATTAGAAACAGAAATACACTGATATTTTAACCAATAAATTGTTGTTTACCCTAGAAAACCCTTACAGGAAAAACCAACATTCAATGATTTTATTAAGATAAAATTTGGGCTCTTGTCTTGGGAGAATGGCCCACCTAAGGAACAATACAATATAGCAAAATAGCCTAGCCTATCACACCTGACTACTACTCCTTTGTCGCCCCTTGCTCCTTTCCTCAAACCCTTCCCCTGCACACTTGGATGAAAGTTCTTCTCCAACCAATACAATGAGATCTCACTATCTCACTTTGTGTGTCTTGTTTGTGTCTCCTTCTCTCCTTAGGATTTCTTTTATAATATCTCAATGACCAAATCCTAACCCACAATCTCCAAAGTGATGGATGGTTGATATTAAATCTCAAACCTCACTTAAGGTTAAAAATTGTGACCTAATCTTAAGTTCATTTTTAGCTATTAGCCAACATTAATTTAGATAATGCGTTTTTCCTAAGTAAGACTTATTAGGAAAAACACTTAGATAAGATATTAAAGTCACTTACTCAATAAATTGAGCAAGTACTTAGATAAGATCAGATAATTTTATTAATGTCCAACAAATGACCACAAAATTAGGTCAATGGGACTGTGTAGTACCATGAGAACAATACAAAGTGGGTACGTAAAAGTAACTCGTATAAAATATAAAAAAGCAAAACTCAAATCAAACCCTAGTTCTATAAATGGAGAGCCGGTCTCGGAGAAGAATATATACAAGGAGAGACATCAAGACTAAGAGAGTTGATCCAAGGAAGGAGAGTGGATCCAAGAACTGTGACGCAAAAATGGTGATAGAGAAACTGTCATGGGCCACTAGAAGTGTCCCTCTTACCATTTGAGGCCAACTGAGGAAGCTCAAAAGAGTACTTTGTCTAGAGGACGAGCCAGAAGAAGAACTGCAATGAGTAGTGCGTCACTACCTGGAGGAGGGTACCTAATGCTGTAACCTAGAAGAAGTCGTTTGTCTGTCGCGATGGGGCCAAGACTATCCCCGTCATTGGTGTTGGGAAGAGGTAGAGGTGGACTGTTCTGTCCTAATTGAATGGTCAAGGTCTATGCCACCCTCTGTCTCTCTCTTGGTGCCCCTAGAGGAAGGAAGCACTAAAAAGAAGGAAGTGATATACTGAACAGAGCCTAGTCTCGACTAAGAATGTTGTTGAAGGGTGACAAAGCGAAGCCGAAGGGCCTCCTGCACGTATAAGGCTAGACATCTCTGATCAGGGTATAAGAAAAATCTAGACGAAGTCTGGAGCTCACTAAGAAAAAGGTCCCTAAAAAGATAATGAAACCGCCAATGGATCTTGTAGTAAATAGGACACCGAAAGATGAAGTGCTCCTAAGTCTCAATCTCTCGAAGGTGACATACCTGGCAGAACCTATCCGACTGATTGAGTTAATGATCACTCTCAATCCGGAGACGATGAGAGCCCACTCTGAATTGGCCTAAATGAATATGAAGAGCGTTGACCCAATGTTGAATTGTGTAAGGGGACCGAACAATGGGACCGTCCCTTAGATCCAGGAAGTGCATAGCGTAGAAGGCCATCATCGGATGTAACCCCCCCGAAGGGTTAATCCAAGTGACCTGCACAAACAGTTTGTAAATGTCATATCTAGTGATTTTGTTCAGCTCCTGTCTAGTAAGTAAAAGGAAACCAAGTGCTTTCAAGGAATACCGAAAAGGAGGAAGTTGGTCCATCGCAATACCAACATATGTTAAAAGATCCACAACACTCGTAAGCCAACATTTTGAGTGACCCGGATGACTAGCTAAGGCGTTGGCCTCTAAAGAGAGATAGGCCAAGTATGGGTATCGATCACGCCCCTTTACTATGTCGGCAAAGCTTCGAAGGCAATGTAAGAGAGTGACAAGACAGAACATACCCTCAAGCCGAAAAGGTAGAGCGCCAAAGTTTGTGAGCACAATGGGCTGAGGTATTATCTGTTTGCATCTAAGGATGCGATAGAGGAGGAGGATCTATATTCTCTTGTTGATGCCCAACCGCAGTCATGTAGGCATGGTCCCGGTTATGCGTCAGAGTATTGGTAGCATTCCCAACCAAGTTTACCAGAGCGAGGGGTTAAAAATTTTGATGTAAAGGCCAAGTTGAAGCATAGAGTGTTGATTTGGGGCTAAATAGTAAATACCCCTAATCATGTCATGGATAGTCTGCTTGTTTCCACCTGCAGGAGGTGCTTTCCCTGTAGGGGTTGGTTCCCTTGGGGGGCTAATTGCTTAGACACATGGCCACGCTGATTTATTTTCCATGTAAAAGGTTATAACACTTTGTAAAGGGCTTTGTATCCTATATATCACATCTTATTTGCTTACTTGGACCTATTGTACCCCTCCTCTGGGCTGTGGTACCCACAAATTGCACTTCCATATTGAAGAAACCTACAGGGATAATGAAGGAGGACATTGAGGACACACATCTGTTGGGGTTATTTAGGGCCTAAGCCACCGCATTCGCCGCTTTTCGAGCTTGGAAATCGAAATTTGCCGAATATTATGGAAGGTCGAATTTAAAGGATTATGTTAGTCGAATTTCATCGTTTACAATTAAGACCAGACTGCCTGCCCCTGCGAAACTTTCGGTTGTTGCTTTAGCTTGGGTTCGACAGTTGTGTCGTGGTTCAGTAGGAAGCAAAAGTCCGTGGCATTGAGTTCTACTGAGGCTGAGTATATGGCAGCCAGTCAAGCCAGTTGTGAGGCCTTGTGGCTTCGCAAGTTGATGATGGATTTGTTTGATATGGAGCTGAGTCCCACAGTTATACAGTGTGATAATCAGAGTTGCATCAAGCTCTCTGAAAATCCGGTATTTCATGACAGGTCGAAGCACATTGAGATTAAATATCACTTCATTAGAGATTATGTTCAGAGAGGGGCTGTTAGATTGCAGTATGTTTCGACAGATGAGCAAGTGGCTGACATTCTCACGAAGGCTTTGGGTAGAGGGAAGCATGTCTACTTCAGAGATAAGTTGGGAGTGGTGAAAAACACTTTACTCGGTAAGAGGGAGTGTTGAAAAGTTACCTAGGAAGTGTTTGTCCACCTAGATTTGCCTTGGGGTGAACAAGGACACTTAAATGTGACTCCTAGTCATTTTGTGCATTTAATGAAGTGAAATGCACTTTTATATTTTTAAAGTGACTTTATTAAAAAGTTAAGTGGGTATTTTCCTAAGTTCACATCTAAAAATTAAGTGAGTGATTAAATAAAAAAAGGGGCTTGCTCAACTTTATTAAATGACATGAGTGCACTAAATGTCATTTAATTATTATTTAATGGAGCATTTAATGTGAACCCCTCATCTAATCTAATCTTAACCGTTAGATTGACAGGGAAGTTACCAAGAACAAAAAGGCTAGGGCAAAGCAAAAGTTCATTCATTGTGACCATTCCAAAAGAGAATTTTGGAGAGAAGAAGAAAAACTGAGAGAGTGAGGGTTTGAAGAGAATTTGAACCAAAAGAGAAAATTCCATTTTGAAGTGGGCACATTTCCCAATAAATTTTGGGTTTCCAAACAAAGCTTGCACAAAAATCGAGGAAGGCTGAAGCATTTATTGGTACAGAAATCGAGGGAGGTCTTACTGTACCAGACCATACTGTTTGACATGTTTTTCGAGAAGAATCCGTACAACATTTATGTTACTTTCAGAGTCTGTACAGCATTAATTGCAGACCATACTGGGCACGGATTTTGAGGCCATTAATTGTAGACCATACTGGGCATGGATTTCGAGGTCATTAATTGCAGACCATACTAGGCACGGATTTCGAGGTCATTAATTGCAGCAGACCGAATCTGTCCGTACTGTTTCACACGTGTGCATAGATTTCGAGGTGTATTTAATGAGCAATCCGTACAGTTCTGTCAAAGTTTTTGGCACGAATTTCGAGGAAGGAATGAGATAAGCACTGTTGTTCTGGGTTTGTAAATTTGTCTGAAAATTAATAAAATTTCTCACTCAGAAAATAGGTTCTCCCTTAGGGGTTTTGTCCTAGACTATTGGTAAAAAACAAGCGTGTTATTTTCATGTGTGTAAATGTCCGAAATTTTTCTGAGTAATTAATTTTCCCAGTTCAAAAGAAAATTTCTGAATTTGTTTAAAATTGAGAAAAAGTTTCTCATGTGTTTCAGTCAGGTTAAATTTTGTTAAAATTTATGCATTGAAAGGGTTGGGCATTAAACCATGCAAAGAAGCCTAAAGGCTTGAAACCGGGTTCGAAAAACTTTCAAAAACTTCCATTCAACAAATCTATCTCTCTTTTATCAATTTACATGCCTTCTATTTCACAAGCATCTTTATATATTGAAAAACCCTAAAAATATAATATTGTTGGAAAAACCTTAAAATTCTAAATAATTTTATGAAACCAAAAATATTTGCAATTTGATCATTCTAGTCCACCCATCAAATTCGTCGTAGTGGATTTATACACAAATCTCTGAGGGTGTCCCAATTTGACCTAGTGCAATGGGAAACGTGAAATTGCTTAAATTAGGGTTTTTGCATGTTTTTTGCAATTCTGACTCGACCATCAAGTGTTCCCTAGGCCACTTAATCTTCTCTCCTTCAGAGCGCACTTTTCTGAGATAATGCCTTGATAAGTGTGAAACCCTTGGAATTGGTGAAAGGGTCCTCATATTGTCTATATAGCCTACCCTTAATCAACCTAGGTTAAAGGGTTTTTGTCCTCCCTAGTGCACACCTTTTGACAAGGTTTCCTAGGGTAGTATGACCTTCACCTTGGGATCTATGAGCTTGCATTGGAATCTGTGATGCTTGATGCTAATTGATATTGATGATAGATTGAAGTAACTACATGTGTCTTTATTATTCTTTATTGACTCCATATAAGGCACTGATCTTAGCTATAAGGAAAGGCTAGTAGGAAGGTATTTGCAGGCGTGTTGGCGTTTGTAGGTGTTCTTCCTCCATTAGGGACACTCCCTTGGGTTTAGGAATTACCCAAAGAAGTTGAGTTTGGTCGTGGTGACATTGGGTCTAACCCCTCTCGTATGCTTACCATCATTAGCATAGGACATACTTTTTCTACTTTGAAAGGACTGCTAGTTTGAGTGGTAACAGCCCCCAAACCTCAAAGCCATAAACAATTGTGGGTCGGATGAGAGTATCCATGAGAAACATCTTGGATGAGATATCTTGAAAATGGTGTCTGAAGCACTCTCTCTAAAAGGGCTAAGGAGTTGTATCATTTATTAACACGGGGCTGAAGAGCAGGTCACAAGCTTAAACGAGGCCCTATGAAATGAACCCCCAAATAGGTATAGGTGTTCGCGATCTCGACCTCTTCCCCTCTGAAGAAGAAATGAATATTAATAAGTAGCTTCTTCGATCCATTGAAAAGATCATAACCTTGGTTTTACCCAAGTTGATAGTCAATTGATGAAGATCACAAAAGACGACCAAGGCATCTAACTATCTTTGCAAACCCTCCGGAGATGAGGCCAAGAGGACCACACCATCAGCAAAGATCAGAATAGAAATCAAGACCTGATGGAGAAGGCACCCATCACCGTCTTGAATGTGCTCCTGTAAGAAAGACTCTAGCTCATCAATGTAAATCCCAAAAAGAGTGGGGGAGAGAGGACACCCCTGCTTAACCCCAATAGTACTCCTCATGAAATCTGAAATCCCATGGGCCATACAAAGACAACTAAGGATTGACTCATATAATCTCATAATGGCAGTCAAAAAGGTCTCAAAAATGCCAATGTCTGAGAGTCTCTGGAACAATGCCACTCTAGGGACATAGTCGAACGCCTTCTAAAAGTCTACAAAGCAACATTAGACTTTCGAGGATCAGTGACATGCCTCCTTAATGATGGCACGAAGCGTAATGGACAACTCCTACATGCTTGACACCTAACCTATGTAGAAGTACCTGTCCGAGCTATAATCATCAACACTCCCTATTAGCAAGGAAGGTACTTCTCGAAGAGCCACCTGGAATTGGTTCACCCTTCATCCTTAGCACAATATCGGACACATCAACATGCACACTGGCATCCCTCCAACCCTACTGGTCAACTACTCTCTAATCAATGGATGTCATGGAATCATGACGCTACATATCAAAGGATTTCTCTCCTTCAATGTGCTCTAAGGGGCCTTCTCCTACTCTTGAGCATCCATCAATGCCATCTCATACCAAATAGATTTCTTGACAAAACTAGAAGGGGCTAACTCCTTCCCATTTGAATGTTCACTCCCCAAACTGGGAGACAATGAACTTTGCTCACCCTTCGAAGCTTTCTGCTCCTTGTCCTCTACCACTAACATCAACCCATGATCCAAGATCCCCTTGGACCCACCTATAGGCTTTCTCTATAACCTGTATACCTTGCCCTCTCTGACACCAAGAACTCATGCTGAGTGTATGTCAAAACCCTTCATCCGAATAAGAACTCGACCACCCTCGAAATAGATGATGTATCCATTGTCGAAATTGTCGAAATTGAGAGCAAATTCAATTTAAGCTCCTGAACATACAACACATCTGCCACCTCCAGAGATCCTCCTAACTCTAGTCGAAACCTGACTATCCCAACTCCATTTACACAACACTTAGCATGGGTGCCAAGCTCCACATGTAGATATGAGTCTATCTTCGACAAACTAGTGAACAACTCATGTGTCCCCGTCATGTGACAAGAAGCCCCATTATCCACTTACCAGGCACTACCAAAAGTTGTGCCAAAAAGACAAGAGACTAACAAAAACTCCTTCTCGAACTTCTCAACAAACTCCTTGACTTGACCTTGTGCAGATGTTGCTACCTGTTGAGACGTACTCTTCCCTTTCTTTTATTCTAGACACTATGAAGCATAGTGGCCATTCTTGTGACATGCAAAGCATTTCACTTTGCTCAAATCCTTCTTTTTCTTCCCCGCCTATGAAATTGACTCTCCACTTGTATTTGCCTTCCTCTTCTTTGCCTGACTAGCAAGAGCAATGATCTCCTCATCATCACCCTTTCAATGGCCTCCACATAGAGATTCCTCTCGAATCTACTCTTGGATGAAGTCATCCCACAACCTATCCCAGTCAAGAAGATTCTCTCGTGCAACAATCCCTTTGACAAAAGGCTCCCATGACTTGGTGAATCCATCCAAAGCTATCCTTAACAACTCTGGATTTGCCATTATCTCTCCAACTACTACCAACTTATCACAAACTTGTGTGATCTTGGTAAGATATGAAGCTACTGTATCTAATCTAGACATCCTACTGCTCCTAAGTTCCTCCCTCAGCACCACCTTCATATTGTGGTTGTCATTATAATATGACTTCGTCAAATTCTTCCACATTTCCCTACCTAATTTCTTCTCATATATGTGAGGGATCAAATAATCCTTCACCGCATCTAAGATGATCCTCCTGGCTTTCACGTCCTTCAAATTATGAGCGGCCAAGTCCTTTGGATCTATCGATGGGGTTGTCATTGTGTTTGCAAACTCCCACAACCCATTCTACATGTGAACCAATTGACCCTCGCCTTCCAAGGGTTGGAATTGGATGCACCGTCCAACCAGTCTTCAAACCTGAAACTGGTTGTGGCCATCTCCAAATTAGAAATTTTACTAGGAAATACAAACCGTTGAACTATTTCTCGAATATGTTACCTGAACCCGGATCTGCTTGTTGCCCGGCTATCTGCCCAAGTTATCTGGGATATATCTGGGGTTGCTCGAGCTTTTTGCTCGCTGCTCGGTGTTGTTGTATTTGTAACTTTGGAATATATTTGTATGTATATTATCATTGTATATTGTTTTACCCGCATCGTAGATATGTTTCCCTTCGTTCGGGATGTCATTATTGTATATGGTCATTGAGGTAAACCCTTTGTTGTAAGTCGGGCCAATAGTCCCCAAGATGAATATAATAAAATGTATTTTTGAGTCTCCCTAGGTGAAGTCGACCCTACTAGGCTAAGATGTCGACCCAGTCATGTCTTAGGTCAGTCACTTGATGTGTCTAAATAGGGAGGCGCCCTCCCTCATTTGGACACACACTCAATCACTCAAGTTCGCATGAGGAGAGAGAGAGAGTTGCAGAAGACTTCTTATTCTTGGGTTTTTCCATCTTGTGATATTGTCTTAGTGACAGAACTATTCTGAGGAAGTTTGTGGGGTTTTCTCCTTTATAGTTTCCCCAAGGAAAATCTGTGTCTTGTGTATCTGCTCTATCTTATGCATCTTGTTGTGATTGTTATTCTTTTAAATAAAGATCCTAATCAATTTGAATAATACTAGAAAAACTAACACTCGACTCCTTTTCTAGGTTGCATGGGATGCCCGCAGCCTTTTGTTGCCTACCCGGCTATTTCTTTGGGCAGTCGAAGTCTTTCTGGTTTGCTCGACAACTACCCTACTAACCTAATGACTGTTGTTTCCTAGCCCATGCCTTGGCGACTACCTGCAGCTCTATTGTCAACTAGCCCTATCGATTGGTTGCTTAGAGGCCTTGTTAGCAATTTCTCCCTACACGGTCGAGTCCTACCTCTACCGGCTCCTCCTAATGTCACGCCCAGCTCTCTCTGTCACCTGACCACCCTTCCCCTGTCATTGTCTCCTACTTGTCATCATCATGTAGCCGACGGCTGCTACTACCTCCACCTTCAACTCCACGCAGCCTATCCTCCCTAATGGTTGTGGCTACTCCCTCTACTGCTTGATCTTGCCTCTGTCGTCTGTCTCTATTATTGTCGCCCTGATTCTCCCTTCCTCCGTCGTCTCTTCTGCTCTGCACTTCAGCTCTTACGCCGGTGCCTCACCAGTAGCCCATTCATGGCCCATCTCTCGTTGTCCATGCGACAGTTGGATACGGTTTGCGGCTCCATGGCTACTCACGCACACTTCCGCCCAAGCCTTCACACGACAGATCACCTACTAGCTTCTCCACCGGCCTGCTTTCACTTAGCCCAAACCACCTCCAATGCCTCTACAACTGACGACTATGTACACAACCACCCAGCGCCTCCTAGCTCACAACGTGGTCGTACAGTTGTACGGCATTTAAAGTCCGTACAGTGGTCGTACGTTCTTCTTTCTTTTTTTCATTTTAGGGACATAAACCCTTGCCAAATATGATTACCTTCTCTTAGAGTTTAAAGCTCTGATACCATGTTAATTTCTCAATACAAGATATGATTTATGTTCTCGATAATTTTTATGCCCATAAATAAATCACTATTGTAGCTTACTGCTGAAATTATAAATAGAAGTACATTAATATTTTAACCAATAAAATGCAACAGAATAAAATAGGAAATCAATCATATTTGACACAAGTGTTTACCCTAGAAAACCCTTACAGAAAAAACCAACATTTATTGATTTTATTAAGATAAAATATGGGATCTCGTCCTGGGATAACGGCCCACCGAAGAAATAATACAATACAACAAAATAGCCTAGCCAATCACACCTAGCTGCTACTTCTTTGTTGCTCCTTGCTCCTTTCCTCGAACCTTGCCCCTGCACACTTGGATGAAAGTCCATCTCTAACCAATACAATGAGACCTCACTATCTCACTCTATGTATCCTGTGTGTGTCTCCTCCTCTCCTTAGGCTTTCTTTTATAATAACTCAATGACCAAAACCCTAACCCTCAATCTCTAAAGTGATGGATGTTAGATTTTCCTTAAATTGCTTAGATTATATTCTAAAACAATTCACAATAATAGGATCACTGAAAGAATAACAAGCACAGCAACACAATGAACACAGAGATTTTCCTCGGGGAAACCACAAGGGAGAAAACCCTACAAAACTTCCTCAATATAGAACTCAACCAAGACAGTGTAAAACCCCAAGACAACTCCTCCCGTCTCTCCAGCGCACTTCTTCTTCTCTCTCTAGCAAACTTGCTTGAGTGAAGTGTGTACAAAATGAAGGAGGCTCCTCTCTATTTATATTTGACTCTTGACTTGACCTAAAACCGAACTAGGTCGACTTGTCTAGTAAAATACCAAAATAATATTTATTACAATAACTCATGGATACTATTGACCCAACTTGCATCCGTAGGTTTACATTGATTCTTTCAATGACTCTTACATGACCAATTACATCAATGACATCTCTTGAAGGAGGAATACAAATAGAATATCTTCCGAAGTTACATTATTTTAACACTCCCTCTTAGCCATGAAGGTATTCTACAGACATCAACATCATCAACAACAGATGTACAACTGATTGGTGAGTCTCTATATGTCATAGGAAGTTTTGGAACATCATATATCTTCATCGTCAATCCAGAACTGCATCATCATCATCATCATCATGGAATTGTTGGATCATCATCAACATCAGCATCATAAGTATGTGGATACTGGGAAATCATCATCGTCTGGAACATCATCAGTATGTGGATACCGAAACATCATCATCTACAACATCAATATGTGAATACGGGTTCATCATCATCATCTGTAACATCAAGATGTAGATACTGAAACAACAATATCATTAGCATGTTAGTGCTAAAGCAACATCATCAACAAATAAATGCTAGATCATCATCTGCATCATCAACATAGAGATGCTGGAACATCATCATCATCAAAATAGAATGTTGAGACAACATAATCATCATCAACATAGAAATGTTGGAACAACATCATCATCAACAACATAGAAATGTTGGAACAACATCATCATCGTCAGCATAGAAAAGCTGGAACAACATCACCATTAGCAACATATAAATGTTGGCATCAGCAAAGAGTGTTGGAACCACATCATCATGCCCTTAGGACATCTGAAGCAACATCACGGTCAATTCTCCGATAGATCCATCGGGCGATTGTCTGACTTACTAACCCTTTCGAGCCAAGCAAGCCTAGCAGACAAATGGATCTACCTAGGGACCAAACAAGCCTTGTCTGGCTTACAAACCCTTTCAGGCCAAACAAACCTAGCCAGACATACTAATCCCCCTAGGATCAAACAAAACTTATCTGGCTTACTAACCCTCTCGGGCCAAACAAATGTTGCAGCCTCATCGAACGGAAGGATCAACACTTCATCATAATCTAGTTCTTTGCATGAATTCATTTTGACATTTAGGCATTTGTATGTTGTTTGAAGACCTTCAATCTTGCTTCTGGGAAGCCTTGTTGTACTATATCACATGTTCATACCCCATGGGGGAATTGTAATAAATGTTCTAGCATGATAGTGTCTGTAAAAGACTCGATCTCTTAGACTTCATTTGTCAATCCGATCAGCCCAGAGTGTTTTTTTCCTTGGTTATTATTGGTTGTTGAATAAACAACTAATCATTTCTAAGTTTTTCACTCCATACCTCCAAAGTTGGGGTGGTCGGCTTGGCATTTAGGCCTATTGAGGTTATTAGAGTCTATGTGTCAATGTATAAACATGCTAGGCATCATGGTCGAGTCATATGAACATGTCTAAGGCACCCTAGGTTTTTTCAACTTTTTTATTTTTTTTATTTTTTTAGTGGTTTTTATTAAAATTTAATTTTTCCAAAACTTAGGCTATTTTTTAATAGTTTAATTGGAAAAATTGGTTTTGCAATAAAAGTGGGCCAAATAATCAGTTTCAGTCATGTAGGTGCTCATTTTCAAGCTAAGAGCACCATGTAAACCCATGGACCCACTTTTTTCAGGTTTTGAGTGATTTTTCCATCACTTAGGTCAGAAAACCCCAAAAATCAATTATTGATTATTTTAATTAATAAATTGATGAATAATGGAGCAAATCCAAAATCCTAGATCAATGGATTCTCAGCCGATTTGATTGAAACTAGTCAGATCTAAACCAGATTGACTGGATCTGACAAATCCTTGATTGAAGGAGGTGATCTGGACAGATCCAGAGTTGAACTTCAGCATCATTTATGGGGAATTTCGCCCTCCCTCTCTCCTCCACACGTTTGGGCTCATCTGGATGAGTTTTGGTAGATGCTTCAGTCAACAGGTTGAGGTGTCAGTCAGATCAGCTCTTCGATTGACATTTGCACTCAGTGAGACTTAGATCTGGCTCAATTAGACACTAATCAAGCATTGATGGACTCTCCTTCAGCTACAGTGGTCTATCTCCTTGGGATTTTGTGCCCCCTTGGGCTGGATCTCCTTTTTTTGTATAAATAAAGCTCAAGCTGCCTCTTCCAAGATAGTTAGAGCTGGATTGAGGAGCCGTTGCCATTGTAATACTGCTATATTTTGAGAATAAAGAAGCTTTGGAGGCTATATCATGTCATGCATGTGTTTGTGTGGATTCTCAGTGTTATGCTGCTAATGTGGTAGCTACAATTTCTTTCCAATTTCTGTGCTGCTTTCATTTTCTGGCTTCAAGGATTCAGTTGAATCAAGTAAGGGTGTAAACTAGGCATGTTAGATTGCTTGCTCTTGTTTATCCATATGATGTATGCTCAAAAATTTCAGTTATATGCTTTAAATAAGATTATTTTTGCATGATCTTTCATTTTTGTTGCTTTATACATCTATATCCAGATCTCACGAGGTGTTGTGCAGGCTTGTGTTATCTAGTTGCAGGTTCATGATTGGATGAAGGTGTGGATCAAGATTGACGCCATTCCTTATCCAATAAGGTCAAGACTCTGTCCCTCAGCGCTCCACAAAAGGGCCTCCTTTCAGCTTGCTCCATTCAAGCAACGAGCCGACCTTCTCTCCTCTTCTTCTCATTTCTTTAAAAAATTCTATCTTCTGATTACTTGTCTCTCCTTCTTATGATCAGATCAAGAATTGAATATATATTGTTAGATCTATTTCATAAGAGTCTTGCTGCTTAGATCTGTAATTTCATAAAGAATATCATTTCATAAAGATAGATCTAGGTGTAGGAATTGCCTTTTTTGCAAATAGCTAAATCATAGATCTAAAACTTGTTCATAAGGTAGTTTCTTTTTTCGTTCTTTAAAGATTTAAATTCTGCAAGAAAAGTGCATATCTCATTGGCTGCCCAAACAGCAAGCCAAGATCCCAAGGAAAGCTTGCTTTCCTTGGTTCCTTTTGCAAAACTAGATTAGCCCCTTTTAACAATTTTTTACTTAGTTTTTTTTCGGTAACTAGCGTGGTGACCCAAAACACTTTTAAAGTGTGTTTGGGCACATTTGATTTTAATTGCTCGCTGTTTTTTATCAGGGCTAACAAAAAAGAGAAGGAGACTCTGCCCATTTTCCAACTCTTGGACGAACCAGAGCTTCCCGGAAGCTTCCCCCACCACTGTGTTTTGAGTTGAGCTTGTTACAAGCTTGTTGTAAGTCTTTGGATCTCAGATAACAAGGACCAAAGTGCATCAATTTCAATTTGTTGCTATTGTAAATCGCTGCTAATAAAAAAAAAAAGTCTTTTCGAGCCTATTCACCATCTTCCCTGGGGGGATTTGCGTCTGTGTCATTTTTTACTTTTTATTCATCTTTTTTCAATCTAGCGTAGTTCTAATGTGCAGGGTAGTATACTTTGATTTATAATCATTTCCATATTCCATATCTAGTGGTTTCAAAGTAATTTTAATACTTACCCCACGACTTCCCGATTGACCCGCAAGGGGAAAGAGATTTGTGGTAGGACTAATTAGAAAACCGGCATTGTGTATATTTGATTCATTTTTCATCAACTGTTTCGTCAGCTATAATAAAATTAACCCCTCCTTGATTCCCGATTGAGATCCACTTGGATCGAAAGAGGTTCCTGGAGGGTTTTCTTTTTAACAAGAACACCTATCTTAAAATTTACTAAAATTGACAAGACTCCAGTGTGTATGCTCTGCACTTGGCTGCGATTCGTCCGATCAGTCAAGCCGCATCAAAAGCACTTGAGTGACTAGATTAATTAGTCCTCACCTCCCAAATTGACAAACCATCGGGCGAAAATCCAACGCCTCAAACGAACTATAAGCGGTGGCAAAATACCCAAAGGAGTGGGAACAACTGGAAAGTGACCTCGAGGCGCCGATCTCTGTCACACCCTAACGGGTGCGTTACGAACAATAGTCTCCGAGACTCCGTTCCAGCCCATAAACACCTTGCGAGTAGCCGTGAAAGTTCACTTTTGGACATACTCCAAGTACCCCTCGGCCCTCGGGTATATCTGGAGTCCCCTTTTTGCCTAATTTAACTCATTCACATTCCACACTAATCTAAAATCTACCAAGAGACATTTGCAAAACATTCATTCAAGCGCATGCAAGCACATTATTTTCTCTGTTGACTCCATTTAAGGCACTAGTGATTTGTTTCTTTCATTTCTATATATATTGAGTGTCATTACTGTGCTTATCTGCTTAAAATCTTGCATCTTGTTATCTTTTGTTTCCACTGGTTAATTTCAAAACTCCTAAGTAACTCATTCACTTTAACACCATCACACTAAGTAATTAGCCTTAGTAACTCAATAGGGTCTACCCCCCTTGGCTTCACTAGGAGTTGAGCCTAAATGGAGGAGTCAAGAACAAGTTGATAGCCTTGACTCGAGACTTGCCCCCAAGGACACACCGAGTGGCTTGAAGATTTCTACCATGTGACCCAGGTGTGTGAAAGGCGGCAACACTAAGAAGTTGCAAAAGAAAGAGTTTGGACAAAACGCAGCAGGGGTTGAAGATGCAGACGTAAGATTTCTACCATGTGACCCAGGGGTGTGAAAGGCGGCAACACTAAGAAGTTGCAAAAGAAAGAGTTTGGACAAAACGCAGCAGGGGTTGAAGATGCAGACGTGAAAGCTGATTCAGATACAGAACAGGTGGTAATGACTCCTAAAAACCCCATTTTTGTAGAAGAGATTTCAGTTGTGGAAAGTATGGAAACAGGTGTGCCAGAGCCCAAATCTCTAGAAATTAAGAAAACTTATTCTTGGCTAAAAAATACTGAAGCTGTTACATGGCGACCAAAGGCCAAGCCTTCAAACAAATTCGATTTGAATATGAAGAAAATTCTCAACCCTAAGTTTAAAAAAAACACGATTGAAATTGAAAAGTCTACTAGTGAAGAAGATGTCCAATCCAAGAAAATCGAAGGTATGATATCTCAAGCTCTTGAGAATATTCAAGGAAATATTAAATTAATCCCTGGTTTACCAATAAGAAAGTTTGTAGACAAGGGTAAAAAGGCTATTTCAGAATTGAGTGAAGGGACTAGCAAAGAGCATTCAGGCAAGGAGGAAGATATGGAATATGTGCATGCTCAAGATCTTGAACATTCTGTTGAGGGACAAGGAGTTTCATTGGGTGAGATTCTAGTTGAAGAACAAATGAACAAAATAGTGGATATTCTTGATGAAAATCTGCAGGCTAAGGAAGAAACAGAGCTTATAAATCTTAAGAAAGCTTTGCATCATTACAAGGCTCAAAATATACACTTAAATCAGCTTAATGATCAGCTTGTTAATGCTAATCGTATGATAAGGCAGGATCCAGAAGAAATCAATTCAAATTATGCAGAACTAGTTCAAGCTGCCGAAAAAGCAGTTAAAAGAAGGAAGTTGGCCCAGGAAACGAATGACAAATTGGTCAAACATAATCAAGAACTTCGGGAGAAAGTGCCAGCTATGGAGAAAGAGCTCAGACGACTTCAAAGGTCTCAGGCATTATATGGTCTGCCTATGCTTGCAGAAGCTGCTCGTAAAATCTGACATCATAAAAAGATAAGTCTTGTTATCTACGTGGCAGTGTTTGAAGTCAAACCATCCTAAAATTATTCTTTAGTTAGTGACATGTTGTGTTTGTCTAAACTTTTTATCACCGATGTAATTAAATATATCTATGTTTAGACTTTTTTATCCTATAATTTTGGATCTAGAAACTATTTCTGGGCAGCTCTGATTATAAATATAGAAAGTAAAGAAAAGGGTTGGTAACAGAGGGTCGAGAGAGAGGATTTTTGCATGTACCAGAGTTGAAAACCTTTTAAATCTGTAAGTATATTTTGAAGACTATATTGAAGATGAAATATGAATTATGAGACATTTTGACCTATGATAAATTGCAGATACATGTCAATATTTTTTATTTAGTTTTGTTTGTGACTTTTCAACTGATAGAGTTTCTGTCATTTGTACTTACCACCAGTCTAATGTATTTGCATATCTCTTTTTCAGAAAGTTTTTCTACTTAAAGTGATTTTCTAGCTTATGCACGACCACTGTTTGTGGTTATATATATGATCTTCAATTTGGTTCAATATATTTGTTATATCATCCTTTCCTTCTGTTATATTTACTTATCAGCATTTGATTTATATATGGTTGTTGGTCATTTCTCTAGTCTCTTGATTCTTTTTTGTTATTACAAACCAAACAAAGATTAAATATCCAAAATTTGTAGTTTTAAAATCTTAAGATGCCTGGGCTTTGTACCTCTGTAGTCTAGTGCAAACTCCAATACAAACACACCCCAATAAACAAAGGCGATCATGCAATATTGAATTAAATGAAGTTCGAATAGAAAAAGAACCCAATAGTAAGATCAATCTCCTCTCGCCTCTCTTGTTGAAATATCTTGTCCATTGGACTACCACTTGGACTTGACCTCTTTCTTGGTGGTTGACTTGCAATCAAACTTCCAAATCTGCTAGTAGGTTTCCTCAAGAATGTAAGAAAATCCTCGTTTTTTTTAATTTCCTTCTTGTTGTTGCCACCTTCCTTGAGCCAATTTTATTCTATTTTTTTATTTCTCTTCATTTGGTAACACTCGCCCCTTTACATGGTCCAGGTCTATAATTAGTGGACAAGACATGGCCCTTAACTCATAAGTAGGTTCTCCTGTATGTATTGTTGCAGAAACTACATGTCCAAAGAACATTCCTCCCCCAACAAGCTTTGCCCCAGATCCTTGTTCTCTTGTCACATACTTTCACAATGGATATTTCTTGTCTTGAGCCCGTTTTCTCATTACAGTAGGGTCTCTTTCATGATTGGAAGCATCACCCCTTGCAATGGATGGAGCACTAGCAACAACAAAGGTAAATGGGGAGGGGTGCCCCACCATCAAGGACATTCCTCCCATTCCTTTGACCTTTGACCTTTACCAACTGCTTTTGATGATTGAGCCATGAAAACTATGAATAAATGAAAAAAACAGCAACCTAGAAATTCCGCCTGCAAATCCTTCAAATGCACCTTCAAATCCTTTCACTAGCAAAGTGCAAACCTGTTATAGCTCTCTCCCTCGAGCCAAAATGTGAAAAAAAAATGCTACATCATGTTTTAACTTTTAAGAGGGTCGTGGGTCACTTTCTCCACCACATGTGTCGAACACACAGAACACATTTAGGGCACATGTTCGACACAGATTTGGCACTTGTCTTGTCCCGTCCTCCCATGCCCATGTGTCCATATCCGGCGTTTTGGACATGGATACATAAGGACACGTGTCCAACACAGGTTTGGCATGTGTGTTGTCACTTGTCGGACACATCCTTATGTATCTGTGTCCCAACACGTGGGATATGGACACATGGACCTCAGAGAACGGGTCTTGTTTTCTAGGATACAAGCAATGAATTGTAGGACACATTTTAGTTTGATCTTAGCCTGAGCATGCTTGTATTCATCACTCATGGCTAGATCAAGATAGTGAAAGGCTAGCGCCATACAATAGGAGATCGTTGGTAAGCCTAGGACATCATTTATGTATGAAGAATGCTTTAAAAAGGCATTAAAAGAGAAGTCATAACCTAGGAGGTGTTGCCATGTGGACCCTGACCCAATTCACATATCAAATCAAGGCACTTATACATATTTGGAGGCACATCTAAGTATTTGAAAGCATATTTCTTTTGAGAAGGCCTTTTGGCATTGAGGGCACATTGTTCAAGGCATTTTCTACATAGTTGGAAAGTGACCTACATGAGGAGATGACATGTAGCCAAGGAGCATCCTCAAGCCCTAAGATCAAGTCACGATTGCTTTTAGAAAGAGAGTGCTCCATCCTCAGGGAATTTAGATATTTCTTACTAATACTTTAATGGGAGGAGTCTCCATGCAAAAAGATGCAAAGATCAAGATATAAAAGTAGGTCATGTCTTATTAGCTTCCAATATTACTCCAAAATGTCTACACCATGTTTGGGTGAAATAATTACCTCGCCAAGTATAATATTGTTACATTGCGTTATTATCATTTTCAATAACAGAAGGCTATAATAACCAAAAATAAATAAAAATAAAAAGTCGTCATGTTCAAGCATGAAATCGTGGTATGAAAGCTCACTGTTGGTTTTGTATTCTTCAATGGGGATGGCTTTGCTGTTCCTGCGCTGTCTGGCCTGTGCAGGCTGTTCAATCAACAATGCAATACAAGTAAGAGCCATTGCAGCGACACCCACCTCTCGTCTTGAAATAGCGAGTCCCCTATCCTTCTCCCGCAGGTTCCCACCAGCTAGAATCTTCACTGCAGTAATCGGACCAACCGAAACACCTGTGAATTTTGGGCATGAAGTGATATGAAGAAAAGGCGAATAAGGGGACGATGAGGGGCAGCATCTCCGAATAGGAGCTCGTGGATGCCAACTTATATACTGCTGTAATGAAGAAGAAGACAAAGACATGTGGCCATTCTGAGGAACAGCTCTGCCTGTGCCAAATGCATAGAAGTAATCATGGCATGCCAGGGCCATTGCCAACAACGCTCACACCACTCTCTTTTGCAAAAGATATTGTACGTTATCCACATCCATTGAGGCTACTTGTACTGAACGTTTGCCAATGGCTTGGTTTAGTTACGGTAAGAGTAACAAAAGTATATTAGACGCACAATTGTATCCGCAAAGACGCATTATATTTTCACCTTATTGTTGGTGACCAAGCGTACATTTATCCCCATTACAAGTAGGGTTGTATTTATAACTCCAGGTTTTCAATCCATTCTTGTTATTATTAAAAGTTCACCCCACGTAAAATGAGTGAAATGGCGAAGTGTGCATATGTAGGGGTAAAAATGTGTGACCCCATTTAAATTGAGGTGAAATTGTACATCTTTATCCTTGAGTGATAATGCTTTTGAGTGAGGTCAAGATGTGCACTTATTATTTTATTAAGTACATTGAACTATATCCTTTTATATCCTTTTAAATGTCAAGTGTACATTTTTAATCCATCTAGTTTGGGTGAAGATGTTGGGAGGGCAAAGATGTTTGCAAAATTTACATCTTTGTCCACCCTACTATATCTTACTAAATGTCAAATACACATCTTCACCTTGCCCTATGATATCATACTAAATACCCTAGTTACTATATCTTACTAAATTTCAAATTCACATCTTCACCTCATCCTATTATATCTACTAAGTGCCTCGCCCTATTATGTCCTACCTAATTTTAATTGTGTATCTTCATCCAACCAAGCTAAAGTGAAGATGTGCATTTGTAAAACATGCACATCTTCACTCATCACAAATACCCTATTACAAATACATATCTTCACCCCACCTCATGTATTAGCTTTGTGTAATATTTCATCATCAACATTTAGTAGAATATAATTCAATGTGCCTTATAAGGATAACAAATGTGCGTTTTTGCCCCACCCCGTCGTCGTGGAGTGAAGTTGTTCATGGTTTTATGATTTATGGATTTGTTTGGAGTTTTAAAACAATTTTTACTATTTCGAAACCCTTCTCTCCATGTGTACTAACACTTGTGAGTTTTGGTACATGGCAGCAAATAAGTGTTAGTGTACATTAATACTTATGATGATGAGGTGTTTACAAAGGTACTGGCCCTCATACTAACATAATGATGAGTTAATTGCAGCATGAATGTGCATGCTTGCTAATGTCCTCCTTTGATCTTTATAGAGACATTGTGTGGATATTTTTAATAAAATATGCTAAAGATTTCCTTCTTATGTTTGGGGTGAATTTCTAAAGCTTTGAATGCCCTTGTGAGATTGTTTTATACAAGCTTATAGAACCATTAAACTAGGATATGTTTAACGAAACTTGTAAGTGTTTAGTACACACTCAATTTAACATGCATATATCATAGTGGGTTAAGAAAGTCCTTGTGAGATTCATGTGAGATTGTTTTAAAGAAACTTAGGGAGCCACCAAACTAGGATTTGTTTAACGAAACTTGTGAGTGTTTTAGTCCACACTCAATTCAGCATACATATATCCTAGTGGGTTAAGAAATATTTATAAGGTTGGAATGAAAAGGTATAGATATTTTTCCAAATCGTTCATAAACCTCAACATTGTTTGTTGCGTTGATTGACCAAGTTCTTGAGGTTGTTACTCTGAATGAGATAATTGATGAGCACTCTATTTAACCTTTCCATTTTGGTTTAGTTGATTGATTGAATTCTTGAGGTTGTTATTTTGAATGAGATATTTGATGAGCACTCTATTTTAAGCAAATAGAAATATCCAAATGATAAATTAAAAAAATCCATTTTTATTGTGTTTTGGTTGACCAAATTCTTGAGGTTTTCATATTGAAAGAGATAATTGATGAGTTCTATATTTTAATAAATATAAAGATCTAGATGATTATGGAAAGTGTGATGTAAAGTATTCATTATGTTATAAATATCTACTTACAACTATGGTAACCAAACTATTAATGCCCAATTCCTAAGCTAATAACGAGGATGAATCTAGACCTTGACAAGTGCCAACTAGCACCCATCGCCATGGTGCCATGTTGACACTACATCAAGCACTTCCCCTATGTCGCATCTATGTTGCGATACCATATTCTAACAACACCCTTCTTGGCAAGGGTTTTGGATACATTAGTTGTGTAGCATCACGAATGTTGCGCAAGCTCAAAACACATCACGTAAGAGGAAGATTAGTGCACAAAGCGGAAATTAGAATATCTTTTATATTGTGTGTCACATTTTTGTACTTTAGACCATATTTTGCCGATATTGGTCATGATTTTGTAGAATTAGTTGAGAGTTAGTTATGAATTCGTCCAAGTGGAACTTGAATGTAAAGGTGCAAGCCTATAAATAGAAGTGGAATTGTAAGTGTCGCAGGGATTTGAATTAGCATAGAAGAGAACTGATATATATATGTTGATTTGTAGATATGTTTATGAATCTGTGGATTATTGCGTGGAAGTAATATGACAAGACGAAAGTTGATTTGAAATACTGTTTTCTTTTATCTTTTTTTGTCTCACTTCTTTTGTAATCATATGGCGTAAATATGTGACATGGACCTATGATACGATGTTTTCCTGCTTTAAATGATGTTATTTTACTGGATTTGTTTGCGCATCAGTTAGGTTACTGCATTTGTGATGGAATTATGCGATATGATTTAGAACAATGATAAATGTTTGTGTTAATGCCTAAGTAATCAGATCTGTTAATGTTATGCTGAGTTGTTAAGATTGATGCCACATTGTCCCTTCCTATTCTACGAAAACTTGGTTCCGATAGCTCTCCCTCAAACGCCTCGAGTAAGACCTCATCCACTCCATGAGTGTTGCTGGACGGGTTGAAACCTGTCTAGGCCGGTGCTCAGGGAGATCACAGTGGTATGAGGGTCGACCGAGCGGGACCCATGTTGACTGGGAATTGTTGGTTGGGTTTGTGTCAACAAATGGTTTTGTTGTTGGGACCTTGTTACAACTGAGGGGAGGACATGTTGTAGCATCCGACAAGACTGGAAATTCAAGAGTGGTTCGACCAAAAGCTGCATGAATTTGTTGAGACAGAAAATCAAAACCCTGGACTGATGACGGATAAGTGGTTGGCAAGGCACATACACGACGATCCACATGAGTATTTTTTCTCTAAATTTACCATCATATTGTATGAGTGGTTGGCACAATTTACCTATCGCAAGACAAATTTCCAAGGAGGTGAACCAATGTCCTGGACCCATGAATTGATTCAGGAATTGCAGGAGACCGACAATGTTGAAGTATGGTTGGATAGTATCCTAGAAGGCTATATCACTGAGTTCATGGTCGATACTACCAAATCCTACAACGAATCAGAAAGTGAATTCTTCAACAGACCAAGAGGAAGATTCTTATTGTCCCTACAATTGTCAATTAAGATGCTTGTCTATTAAAAAGGCATACTGAAGATGCACCTCGAGTAGTAGACCTCGGGTGTGCAGAGGCTGTGGATACCGCAATGAAAGGGGGGGCATGAATCGAAGGATAAGGGGTAGATGGGTGCAAGTTTCGACAAGATTGTGAGGGAAGTTGAGGAAGAAAGTGGTCTTATGAGGGGAGGAGCAAGGTACAAGAGAAGAGGCAGAGGACAGGGTAAGGTCCTGCTGCGATCGAAACGCAAGACCATGAAAGAATACCAAACGGGACGAAGCGACCCTACAATGACAAAGAGGACAACCAAACTATGCCCAGAATAGCAATAAGATCAAACCCCAATAGCAACGTGCCCATGCCTCCGCACACTACTCTGCATTCAGGGAGAAACACAAGTTCCATGTTGACTTACCCGACATGCCATCAACATTTAGTAGTAAATCAGCGTTTATAGGAAGAAGGCCTAGGATGGCAAGCGATGACACAAAGTTACCTTTGTTCCATGGCAACGGGATGGACGATCCTGAGCAGTACTAGTTTCTATGTGAGGCAGTATGGACTGTCAGATAAACTACAGATGCTGATGTCAAAAAGGGCCAACTGGCGACCATGCTTCAGGGTTGTGTGCTGGATTGGTTCTTGAAATTTATATAAGTTCCTACGGGGACCCTTGCAAAGACATTGGATGAAGTCAGGAAAGGACTAATTGAAGAATTCAAAAAACTGAAGTCTGAAGCGCAGTACATTACAAAGTTAAAGGAGATTAAACAATTTCCTAATGAAACTGTTTGGGACTTTGACTAAAGGTTCAAGACGTTAATGGCAAGAGTTAGTTTCGAGATGAGCGATGTTCAACATAAAGAATGGTTCATCGCAGCACTGGTATCTCATATCATACAACCATTGATGAAGCAAAATATCGTGACACAGAGCAAGGCTTTGGAGATCGCGATGAAGTTGGAAGCTTCACCCATTGGGGAAAGCGCAACTGGTATGAACCAGATTCAGACACAGCTAGCAAACCTGACACTTCAGTTGTAAGATATAAAGAAGGGCAAAGATCATCGTGAAGACCTTTAATGTACTCGGTGTCGCGCAGATGGACATACCAAAGATACTTGACTTGATTTCCGAAATTATCTGTTGTCAGAAGCACCGAACCCATTGAATTGTGGTAGTGTACAATGGTGCCGCATTTTCCAAATATATAGGCACAGACATGAAGAATGTGGATACATGTAGAAGATGGTGACGAAGCCGACAAATCTATACTACTCATTTTGTCATTTTGTTGGGCATGAAGATAAATATTGGCGTGCATATGACCTACTTCAGGAAATAACATATGACTCATACTATGTAAATGGAGAATTACAGCAGCCGCAGTCGCAGGTGGTACGACCACCACCCCCACCGCAGTATTTACCACCACAACCGCAACATCAGTTTTCATCGCAGCTGCAGTATAATCAGATGTTTATGGCTCATCAACAGCCACAATATGATTAAGCAACACATTATGTTCAACAACATTTGAATCCCCCACAACAGCAGCTAAATCAACCGCAGTACCAACAGCAAGGAGGATTCCATAGAGGATTTCGAGGACAAGGAGGAGGCTTTGGTCGAGGAGGTGGACGAAGTCGCGGACCTGTTCAATGTTGCAATTGTGGCATATTGGGTCACTATCAAAGGGATTGTCTGTAGTTACAGTGCTTGTGTACGTATTATACCACGATTGATCACACTGTCGAGAGAAGTCCACAGCTGATCGCAAAATGGCAGGCAGGAAATGTTCCTCAGTTGCAGAATCAGAACCAGTTGCAGAATCAAAATCAACTACAGAACCAATTGCCAAACCAAAATCAAGTACAGAATCAAGGACAAAACCAAATTCCAATTCAAAACCAAAACACGACTCATAATGTAAATCAACATATGAATCCACCACTGAACCAGAATCAAGGGCCGACAGTCGCGAGAATTTTGGCGGAACCCAGGACGAAGGATGTCGACGTCACTATCGTCACTCGCGGAGGTGCGACGACTGGAGAAGATAGCCCTCATCCACAAATTCGGTTGGCTGGGAAGAAGAAGGTACAATTCGATATTGATGTTGAGAAGGACACATTCTTTGAAGCATGCAACCTGATCGAAAGGAATCCTGGCAAGTCACCTATTTATGAAATGCCCACTGCTTTTGATTCTTCCTTGGAGGCAGGACCATCGCGACAACGTGGTACCTTGCATAACTTTTTTGAAAGTTATTTGTCATTGGCAAGATATCCCGATACTCTTTCCGAAATTGAGACCCTGTTGCACCAACCATTGAAGGGATGGAAGGATTATGCAGTGAATTCATTGCATAAGAAAAAGACGGGAAAATAGATGCGCATGAACATCCAAATTGGAGACTATGAAGTAGATTAAGTTATTATGGATCTGAGCTCAGATGTGAATATTATGACAAAACAGACATGGCAAAAGATGGGGAGGCTAACATTAGGATGGTCTTTTGTGCAACTACGAATGGCCAATCATGCCAAGGTACAACCGATCGGGCGCGTATCGCACCTAGTAGTGGATGCTGAGGGTATGAAGACCTATGCTTGTTTTGATGTAATTGAAGTTGTAGAATGTGGAGTCTCCTATCCCACGTTGTTGGGGATTGGATGGGCGAATGATAGTATGGCAGTAATCAACTTTAAGAAGCGAATGATGACATTTGAGAATCAAGACATCAGAGTCATCGCTCCCATGGATCCAAGTGAAGGGCGAAGGTATATTGAGCCATCAAAAGATGAAGTTGTTAGGGGATGGGATCATGCTTTCAATATCTCAGAATATTACATCCATCCAACTGCTAATGGAGAACTTGGTCGGAGCAACGCTCTGTGTCTTCTGATTTGGATGATGCATTAGAGAACTAGTAGAATTGCATGGATGAAGTATCGGTCAGGAAGTGTGGTTTGATCACACAGTCGTTGTGTCGTGTCTCAACTGAGGTTGTTAAATTGACCATTTATGAAGGACTGGACGAGTTATCCAATTTTCTTGTTGAATTCAAAGAGAAGGTGTCAGAGCCACAGTGGTTGTTGGCATTGGAGGAGGCACTGAAAGCCACTCAAGCACGCTGGTGGGAAACTCATAAAAAATCAATTAGTGGATAGTCACAGTGTCGACGACTAATGACAATTTGGTTTGGGGATACATAGGTATACCATGATGGATGATATGAAGGGCGGAATAGCCTTGACGATCATCTGATTGAATGTCAGACTTTGTGGGCATCACAACCAAGGGATAAGTGGGTCAATGCCTTTGTTCACACACTAGATGAAATGTCGTGATCTTGATACATATCAGCTGAGTTGCGCAAGGAAATAACCACTTGGGAGAAGTTGATAGTTTGTTTTACGCATACCTTTAGCTTCGTGAATGCCAATCCATATGTCCATAATGCGCTATAGCTCATCTGCAATGTGGTGCTGAAGGTGGTTGCAATAGCGTATCTAGTGGATCCACATGCGCATTGCCACATGAAGTCGATGATGGAATGTTATAACATATTTGGAGGACTTGAAGACGATGATGAGCTAAGAAATATCAATATCCTAGAAACAGAGGGGAGTCGGGATGTCGCAGCACTGGATGCACTGATGGACCCGATGAACCAGCTATTGAAGATAAGAAAATTCAACATTGGG
Source organism: Pseudotsuga menziesii (assembly GCA_001517045.1). Taxonomy (NCBI): domain Eukaryota; kingdom Viridiplantae; phylum Streptophyta; class Pinopsida; order Pinales; family Pinaceae; genus Pseudotsuga; species Pseudotsuga menziesii. The sequence continues at coordinate 104,384 of LPNX010850317.1, forward strand.
ACAGAGGAGAACCCAAAATTTGCAAGTGTTAGGGACTATTGGAACAAAGAAACCATGGCAAAGATCACATATATGCTACATGGATTTCAAGATCTGTTTCCAACCAAATTATTTGAAATGAAAGGAATCCAAGGTGTTTAGGGGAGATGAAGATTCCATTAAAGCCAAATGCAAAACTGGTAAGGCAGAGGTTGTATCACTTGAATCTGTGATACAATGAAAGGGTCAAAGTTGAGATTGTCAGGATGTTAGATGCTAGAATAATTGAGCTAGTCGAAGAATCAGAATGGATCAGTCCTATGGTGGTCCAAGATAAGAAAACAAGTGAAGCTCGGATTTGTGTTGAACTAAGAAAATTGAACGATGCACGTACCATTCACATATGAAGTGCTAGAAGGAGTAGGCAGTCAGGAGATGTATTATTTCACATATGGATTTCCTGGTTATCACCAGATTAAGATCGCGAAGGAAGATCGACATAAAACCACATTTGTTACTGAATGGGGCTGCTTTCAGTGCATAGTGATGCAATTTGGGTTAAAGAACACACCTGCGATATTTTCCCGGGTTGTCATCACGACATCCAAACATTTTATTCAAAAAAAATCTGCAAGTCTACATGGACGACTGAACAGTTTATGGATTGATCAGAGATCATTTGACAAACTTGTGATTGATGTTGGAAAGATGTCGACGACATCAGATTGAGTTGAACTTAAAGAAGTGTATTTTTTGTGCTGATGTTGGGTCACATCGTTTGTAAGCAGGGACCGTTGGTTGACCCTGCAACGATCGTGCTCATTTTGAGCTTACCACCACCTGCGATTATGAAGATGCTTAGAGAGACGTTGGGGCACACCGGCTATTATCACAAATTCATAAGAGGGTATGATGTGATTACAACCCCTATAGAGAAGTTATTAAAGAAAGACACAACATTTGTATGGAGTCAAGAGTGTCAAGGGAGTTTTGACATGCTGAAAGCCAAGATGGCTTCCGCACCGACCCTCATTTTTCCTTATTGGGACAAGGAGTTCCATGTTCATGTGGATGCATCCTCTATTACGCTAGGAGTAGTACTTGCTCAACCAGGAGAAGGGGATCTAGATCATCCAATCGCTTTCGCTAGTTGAAAGTTTTCATTTGCAGAAAAGAACTATATAACTACAGAGATAAGGTCTGGCAATGGTATATGTGCTACCAAAGTTTAGGAATTACCTTTTGGGCGGTCATTTCAAAATGTTTACTGACAATTATGCTTTGAAGTACCTAGTCAATAAGCCTGTGTTGGGGGGGGGGATATGCTATTGGTTACTTTTCTTCCAAGAATTCGATTTTGAGATAATTGTGAAGCCGGGTCACTTGAATGTGGGCCCTAATCATTTATCTTGAAATGAGACAGGTGAGGAGCCCACAAACATTGAATACGGACTGTCGGATGCGTAGCTATTCAGAGTCGACATGGCATATGACTATTATGCTCTAATAATTCAGTTTTTGACGACAAGAGTTGCACAAGAGGAACTTTCAATCAGTCAGAAGAAGCAGTTGGTGGTAAGGGCTTCGAACTTCCAGTTGATTGCTAAACAACTATATAAGCTAGGACTAGATGAGATTTTTTGGCGATGTGTCCTACTGCATGAATAGGAGCAGATTCTGGAAGAAGCACATGCAGGAGTTGCTAGTGGACACTATGGAGGTCGAGCTACTGTAAGGAAGGTACTTTGTGCAGGGCTCTAGTGGCCTACTCTACATAATGATGGGACAAATTACGCGTGGAATTGTGATGTCTGTCAACGCACTGGAAAACCATCACAAAGGGATGAGATGCCATTGGTACCACAAGTAACGTTGCAGCCATTTGATAAATGGGTCGTGGATTTTGTGGGACCAATCAACCCACCTAGGAAGAGAACTGGTGCGCGATACATTATTACAGCAACAGAGTATTTGAAGAGGTGGGCAGAGTTCACACCAGTCGTGGATTACACAACTATGACAACAGCCAAGATACTATTTGATAACATTGTAATGTGGTTTGGATGCCCAAGGATATTGATGAGAGACTAGGATAGTCACTTCATTAACCGCATGGTCAGCATGCTGACGAAGGAATTGCAGATACAACACAAGAAAAGTACCCCATATCATCCACAGGAGAATGGGGTGGTGGAAGCATTTAACAAGATATTGGAGCATGCGCTTACAATGGTATGTAATGCTAACCGCAATGACTGGGACTTGAAGATTCCAGCAGTGTTGTGGGCATATCGCACCACTTGCAAGTGATTGACGGGACAAACACCCTTCAAACTAGTGTATGGACAAGAGGTAGTCATGCCTATGGAATACATTGTTTCGAGTCTACGCATTTTCGCAGTGACAGGAACATTAGAGGAAATTTGGGGTCTAAAATGGGCCTTATAAGAAAACGCGCCAACAATAAATTTTGTGAGTTGGAATTCAAGAACCAATAGAATTTCAATAAAATGAGTCAACCATAATGGTTGAATTGACATATTTGTCATAAAAGAAAACTACTTTTTTTGTTCGTATTTTTGGCATATCTCCATGTGTTTTTACTCAAATTCTGAGTGGGAGAGCTCGTTGGATGCGTAATTTAATTCCGCATCCAATGAGCTCTCCTGCTCAGAATTTGAGTAAAAAGACAGGGAGATATGTTGAAAATACGAACACAAAAAGTAGTTTTTTTCATTCTTCCTCCAAAATTAATAACTATTATTTTATTATTTTAAATGTTATTTTATTATTTTAACTATTATTTTATTATTTTCCTTAGGAGGCCCATTGTAGACCTCAAATTTCCTCTAATGTGGATGATGAAGCAGCGTGTGGAACAATTGGTACAACTCGAGGAGGGCCGTTTTATCATAGGATTCCATCAACGCGTCGAGAAGGATCGACAAAAGGCTTGGCATGATTGCCACATAAAGAACAAACAATTTCAGCAAGGATATTTGGTGTTGTTATATGACAACAAGTTCAAGAAGAATCCATGTAAGTTACACATGCATTGGTTAGGTCCATATCTTGTTAATTCTATTACTTCTGGAGGTGCAGTTCAACTACAACAATTAGATGGAGAAATTATGCCAAAGCTTGTGAATGGTAGCCGACTGAGTCCCTATAGGATAGGTCCAGAACCACGCAATGCTTGAGGCACTGCACAATGAAAAAAAAAGTAGGGTGGATGGATAGAAAGAAGGAGAGTGCGCTAGGAGGAAGTGGCTACACAAGAGTAGGAGTTAGTAACGGAGTTAGGAAGTAGGCCACGATAGTCGCAGTGCTGCACACAGAGTCAAATCAGTAATAAATGTAGATAGTTAAAAGTAGTTAACAGGAAACTCTTATGGAAGTGACATGTCATGATGGCGGATCCAATCGTTGGGGTGGAAAAATCGACGACAGATTCGGGTAGTTAATGCATGATTTGGTCATGATGATCTTGTTGATTTGGTAATGATGAGTATGAGTTGATTTGGTCCTATAAGAGCGAGCTCGACATCGTCGGAAGACACTGTTGTGCAAAGTTGAGTTGAGTTGCAGAGCTGCCAAGTTGTAGAGCGAGTTTTTGAGAAAGGGTGAGGAGATTGAGGAGATTGTTAAGTCCAGAGAGGGTGCATGATTATTAATCCTTGAGAGGAATTGGTGCAGCATGCAGAGTAACCCAAATACGATAGAGATTTCTAGGGAGCGAGATTCACCAAACAGACCAGTCGCAATTATGGAAGAAGTAGCCAGTATGCAAGTTGGATCGTCGACGGTGCCAAAGGGGAAGAGAAAGGCGTAGAATCCTAGCTCTTCGGCAAAACATAAGAGACGAACTAGAACATCCGCAAGGGCACAAGGTGAAGAAACTGCACAGACAGGGTCATCGAGCTCGGGAGTGGTGGAGTCTGTAGCTAGAGCAGGGGTCTCTGTCAAGGACATCCCTGGATATATCCCTCTTAGTCGGCCTGGTGTGAAGGCTAGGAAGCCCATGAAGAATCAGAAGTATCATATAAGGATGCCGGCGAAACCACAAGGGATGGTATGCACTTTTGACATCATGCCTACGCTGATGCAGTTGAAATATGAATACCACGACCTACTTGCACTAGAGGACGTTGCGAATGAACCATATGTGTCAATGGTAGCAGTCAAAGGTGGGCCGATAGAGTGCATCCCAAAGGATTGGGTGATCAGGATGGCTAGAGACGGATTACTTGGATTGATCAACATGCCACACTTTGGGAGGGCGACTGAAGTGAATGCATGCGTGAAGCAACTTTTGGTGTGCTTCCATGGCGGGTTTTTATGGTTAGATGAGCTAGTTGAAGTCATGGTGGGGTTAATTTCAGAGATAACGGGGCTACCCAAGGATGGGCCAGACCCCTCACAATATATTTGTTGAGTATATAGTTGTCATTGATGTCAAAAGTATTCATATGACAAAGGAATAACCAATAGATATGGTAGCAGGATAAGTTCAGTGATGAAAAAGTAATAACAAAGGAAAAGATGGCAGAGTAAATTTAGTGATGGCATGGAAGAGATGATGACATGGCATATATGATGATGTAGCATGTGTGATAAGGTTGGAAAAGATATATAATGGTGACCTAATGTCTCAGTTTATCTTAAAAGTGTTTGTGGAGAAAGTTATGGATATGCCAGAAGAGGGTTTGTGGACTTAGATTGTTTTATTGTGCATCTGACCATATGATTGCTTTGTCCAAAAGATCATTGAGGAAAAATATATCAATCTGCCTCTGGCAAGTTTTGAAATTCCCGCCAAAATGTTGTAGTTGTGTCAATAAGTTCATCTATTGACATAGGTTTGTTCCTTGATTGACAGTCCATCAAGCCATGGTTTTTAGCCTCCTCACGAGTGGTCATAAGTATGAAAAAAAGAGGCACTAAGTTAGTAAAAATATGATATATGATGGTGTATAAAAATATGTCTGCTCAGAGTGTATAAAATCATATATGCATGTACCAAGATGAAAGGAATATGAGACACAGTTTTATAAAAGGATCCAAGCTGAAGCTCCGTTGATTGAATGACAAATTTGGTTAGACAAATGAAGGGTGGAACTACAGAAGAGTGAAATGAACAAGAGATAGAGTATGTATAACAATCAAAGAACAGAGAAACTATATCTGCGAGAGTGTTTATAAATTCTTCAGAGAAACTATATCTACAAGAGTGTTTATAAATTCCTTATAATCAACAACATGATGAAATTCTTTGTGTTTATAAATCTTCCAAATGGTTAGAAACAATCATAGAGGAATTTCGCAAAGAAATCATGCATATCCACAAAGTCATGGTGAGATCCACATTCGATCTAAAATCGACGGTCAAGAAGCATCATGCATGAGATCCAATGATTAAGGATCAATTCCGCAACAATAAAGATCGCACGACTTATATTAGTCTCGCATTAGATCCGATGGTTAAGGATTAATTTCGACAGTTAGGCAAAAAATCCAAAGTTTTGCAAAAGATCAAGATCGGATGGCTAATATTAGTTCCGCTAAAAGAGATCGACGGTGCAGAAGAAAAAATGCGGAAAGAGAATTGCGGAAATAACGTTTTAAGATTCTATGAACCCGCAATCCACAACCTGCAATCTGGAAGATCAAAGGTCGAGAAAGACTTCGCAAAAGATCAATAGTGTGGAAGAAAAATTGCAGAAAGAAGCTTACGGAAAGAATCTTGCGGAAAGGAGCTTGTGAAAAGAAGCTTGCAGAAAGGAGCTTACAGAAAGGAGCTTGTGGAAAGGAGCTTGTGGGAAGCCGAGATACGATTTGAGGAAATGTTACATTTTCACATCCCGCATCCCGCAACCCACGATCCAAAATTTCAATGAACAGGAAGACATTTGCACAAGATCGACGGTGCGAAATTTTTGAGGTAGAAAGGTGAAGTGCGGAAATCAGGAAAGTGTTGAAAGTACTTAAAAATTGTTTCAAGAGTTGTTGTTTCGGTTTCCGCCACCCGACGATCAAGGGTTAGGAAAAATGATCGAAGAAGATCAATGGTGGGGAATCATTGGGGTGGAAATTTGGTGTGGAAATGCGATTTCAAGGGGGAAATTTGTGTGCTAGATCGATGGACCGAAGAGTCTCAAAATTAGATCAACGACCTAGATTGATTATGGAGAAGGAGATTGCGGAAGCGCCATAAAACGTTAAGTCAAGATGTGGAAATGAATTATGAGGTGCTGAATGAAAGAAAGGGTGCAGAAGAATGTTCTGGTTCGATATTTACATGTAGTAAATATTTCCTGCAATCCTTACAAGTGATGCCCGCAAGTATGAAGAGATTATATGCCATTATTGGAAGAATAACTGATAGTTTTAATTTTAATAATCAAATGTTCATAAACATAATTATGATAAGTGTGATTATCAGATTTGAAAGGGCATGTTTGTGAAAGGGTGTGTTTCTAGAACATTACGTCCGCAGGAAACGTGAAGATACCTATGCACAGAAGTATGAGTGAGAGAAAGTGTCTCGAAGTCCACATCAGAAAATTTGAAACAGAGACTAGTGGGTGTGACTAAGAATGGAGGGAAAAGAAATATATCATATTATAGAAAACATATTAGGGTGGCAGGGTGGCGCCAGGGCAGGAAACAGGCCTACATGGGGTTGTTGCCTCCTTCCAGCTGAAGCTGGTAAATGGGGTGTAGAGGCATCCTGTCAGTTGTAGCTAACAAAACAGGGTGTCATAGAATCCTTTCAGTAGAAGCTGATAAACCAAGCAGTCATAGCCTCCTTCTAGTAGTTGCTGGTAAATACGGTGTAATACCATCCTTGTCTGTAGCAGCAGGCAAAACTATTTGTAAATAAAAATTTTGCAGTAATAGGACGTATTGGTGATTTACCTTATTGGGCTTCCACGTTAAAATTGTGTTATGTGTATTCTTGTTCTTATGTTTTTTTAATGATAGATTTAAAAAGTGGTTAAATTAGTAAAAATATAACAATGTTGATTTACCCCCCCCCCAACTCCTCTTAGTATTGACCAATAAACCAACAATCTCCGCAGCAAAGACAATGACAGGAATTTGGCGACGACTCTGAAGAAGCGCTATGCTCTATGTAACACCTTGGTTTTGACCCTGTTTGCATTAAAAATGTATATGATGTATATATTGTAATTAGTCATGGTGTGGAGCTAGAGGCAAAAGCCCCACCATCGATTTAATGTTTTATGTTTCGGCGATTAAAATCATTGCCGATGGTATATCATGCTATCTGGCACATTATAATTTGGCATCATGTAAATATGCATTTTAATTAAAATACCCATAACCAGCTATGTCTATGCAACATTAAAAGAGATGGGGGCATGGTTTTCCTAAGGACAAGGAGGGGGAATTATTTAACCTTTGGGGCCAATAGGGAAAATCCAAATGTCAATAAGAGAACCCATCAATCAGTCAACTACCTTTCTTGTCTCATTCACCCAACCATTAAATTCTTCCAAGAATTGGTTGAAATAGTTATTGCATGGGGATGGGAAGAGTATGAGAAACAATTTCAAATTTGGGGAAAATCAATTTTGACTTTTGGAGCAAGAAAGCACCCAAAAATGCATGCCTATTTTCCCATACACCCACATTCTTCATTTGATCACGCAGGGAAAGCTTGGGAGCTATTTTTGACCTCCACGATTTGGGTTGTTGTATGTTTTCTTCACAAATTTGGGCCCTGGATGTTTCCCCCCATCATCAGAAATCCAAGTTGGGCTCTCTCTCTCAATCGGATGGAAGCTTGTTGTGTGTGAATTTCATTTTTGGATTTGCTGTGTATTTCTTCCTCACGTGGATAGTCATTCTTCATTTTCTGGAGTCTGAGAATTTTGTTTTTGTGATGTTCTTGTGGTTGGGTTCTTCCCCAACGATTTCTTTTGCTTTTCCCCAATGTTTACCAAGCTTAAAATTGTTTTTGTGTTGCCCGATGATTTCGAGGAGAGACCACATCCCCTTGAGGGTTGTTGATGAATTCATTTTTGGCCACATTAGGGCCAAAACATCCTTGGGATACAAATTGTTGTTAGTGGATTGTTCTTACCCTCCTTGGTAAATAATTTTGTGGCTGAACTGTTTTCCTCAACCCATAAATGGTGTATATTGTTGTGTATGGAATTGGTATTTGGACTGTGTAGGAGTGGAAAGGAGTCTACTTGACAAAACTAGTGTTTTGCAGGAGCCTCATAGACATAGCTAGAGGGTTGTCTCTCTTCTCTACACCCCCTGAATAGCACTGGAAGGGAAGTCATGTCCCAAGGGATTATGCAGTAGAGAAGGGAATGATAACTTGTGTTGGGTGTGTGTGGATGTCTTAGGATTCAAGCTAGTTATGGTGAAGGCATCCTTAGCTCCTCAATGAGCCCACTAGCTTAGAAGACAGTGCTTCCATCTCCTGATAACCTGATAAACCCAACTTGTTGGCTTTCTTATGTGTTGTTGTGTCCCCTTGGCAGTCTGATAAACCCAAACATAGCTTTGGCTTGACTGAGTTTTGACATATCTCTGGCTATGTGTGAGCCTGCTTAGTTTCCTTTTCCTTGGGGAATCATGCCTAGCTCGGGGATGGCAGTGTTGCTGAGATACTAAGGAGCACACTGGCCTATGGTTGGGTGGAACGTTGCAGCAACATAGCTGGTTGCGGGACGAGCTTCTTCATAAGATAAGTATTCTTGTGTTTAAATCATTGCATTTATATTTGATAATGAATTACAATGAACATGTGAATGAATGGAATGGATTTTCTTCCACTGTATGATGAATAATTATGCATCTATTCATGTTTTACTTCAATGAATTTCAATTTTTATCATTGTATGTTCATGGGGCTAGTTGCTCAGGTAGATAGCAGAAATCGGTAGCGTCCTCTTCGTCGTTCGGAGGGTCGGGGACGTTACACTCTAGAGCGAGATGGGAGGGAATACTGCATTGATAGTATCAATGACCGCGTGGTACGTATTGGCGCAAGGATTTTGGCTAGTAAAGTAGCTAGGAAGAACTATCCGGTTCAATGCGATATAGGGGTGGTCGCATGTGTTGAGTTGCGTACGTAAGGCGTACAAATGAATTTGTCCCTTTTTCTTATGAACGAGTTCGCAGAGGATGCAGTGGCCGCATAGGTGGGTGAAAGACCATTCACATACAGTTGGCTCCTCATTTTGATTGTGTCAGTGGCTTGGATGGAGCCAGATGATTACCAACATATGGATTTCAAAGCAATAAAGGTATGCAAGGGTGTGACATATCAGAATTTATGGTGGGTCAAAGAAGTAGAGAGATTGGTAGACTGTTCGATCCAATTTTAGATCTACTGGGAAGCACTGCAGGCGGTAGCAGTAAAAGTTCCAAGACCGATGGAGGAAGCCGCGAAAAAATATAAGAGGATTGTGTGGTTCACAATTGGACCCCATATTATTCACGTTCAAGCACGGTGGGACACCTCCAAGCAATGGTTGCCAATGAGGTACAAGGTGACTAATGTGAAACTGGAGGCAATGATTAATGATTGGCCCGCAGAATGGTGAGAACCATTCAGTGTAGCATAAATCTCGATGGGACCTCCGGCAGATGCACCTGGCGATCATGTGCGCAAAGATGACCAACAATCTGATGAAGAATCATCAATAGAGACACCTACTGACCCAAAAGCACAGTGCATACTCAAGGAACTAAGAACAAATAGGTGCATGGACTAGGCTCCGAGCAGTATCACCAGGTCGGCAATGGAAGCGAAGTTAAACCAGCTCGTCAAGGTCGTTAACGATGCAACTGATGTGGCCACAAAGGAGATGAAGAAGAACAGGAAGGATTTGTCGAGGTAAGAACCAAACTAAATTCTGTATATGACATTGTTTCAAAAAGAGCAAACTAAATTCTGTATATGACATTGTTTCAAAAAGAGCACTAGAGAGTATGACCGTGCAAGAAACCACGTCAATCAGCACTGAGCCCTGGGCTAGGAATGTTCAAATTCCCCTGACTTCGATTGCCGCCAAAACCAAGGACTTAAATACCTCACTACAACAGTTACAGAGCATATCACTGGATATCAATGCACTTCCCACGCATACATTGTTACATATGCAAGACGTCGCCAGCCAAGAGTTGCAAAAAAGATAGAAGGACATCAACGGTCGATTTCTACGATCACAGGAGAAAGCAGAGGCAACACAGAAAGAAGTTGATGAACTGTAGAGCACAAAGGAGAAGCTGATGGAAGAAAAAGGGCGAGAGATAGAAGAATTGAAGAAAGTGCAAGAATAATTGAAGAAAAAGATTGTCGAGGAGATTAGAGAGCTGAAGAAAGGAATAGATCGACTCATTTTCAAGAAGGCCCACCTTTTCGATAGTCGAGTGCAAGTAGAAGTAATGGTTAGGGATGCTTGTAAGCATGCCGGTGGAAACACTACGGAACTCGATGCAATCACAAAAGAAAAGTGACTTGGGGAAATTATTGTGCAGTTGCAGAAGGATAACAACATTTTGAATGCTCTGGTCTATCCAGACACACCTCCTGATCAAATTTCCGAGAGGAAGACTGCCATAGAGGAAGTGGTGTCACAACTTGAAGAGCTGGAGTGGGAAGCTACGAAGGTCACTAAGGAAACGATGGAGTTTTGGGGCAACGTCATCCAAGACGTGCAATTAGAGAAACTAACCAAGTAGTTGTAGGAGGTTGAAGAGCAACTAGCGACACTAAAGATTGCCTTACGAGTGATGCCGCCAGTCATGCAGATTACACGGATTTCCAAACTGAGGGAGTTGCAGTAGAGAGTTGGAAAGGCTCAGGAGCGACAATGGAAGAGAAATGAGTAGCTTGACGAGTTCCGAGACATTGGAGCACAACTATCTGTGAAGGCACTTGCCACGCTATAGGCTGTACATGAAGTAAAGAAAGAAGTTACTGAAAATATGGTGGAGCACCCACTAAAGCAGGATTTTCTATGAAGTCAGGACATTCCTGAGAGAATTCAAGCGCAAGTGAAGGAGATCACACAACAGTATGAAGACTTCAGACTGAAGATCAATGAGTACACCATGTCCACCTAACGTGGCTTGACGGCGAGACACAAGATTGTGTTTGGGGCCTGTTGGCAAGGGTTTTGGATATATTAGTTGTGCAACATTGCAGATGCTGCGTAAGCTCAAAATACATCACGCAAGAGGAATATTAGCGCACATAGCGAAAATTAGAATATCTTTTATATTTTGTGTCACCTTTTTGTACTTTAGACCATATTTTGTGGATATTGGTCATGATTTTGTAGAGTCAGTTGAGATTTAGTTAGGAATTCATCCAAGTGGACCTTGAATGTAAAGGAGCAAGCCTATAAATAGAAGTGGAATTGTAAGTGTCGCGGGGACTGGAATTAGCATAGAAGAGAACTGATATATATATGTTGATCTATAGATTTGTTTGTGAATCTGTGGATTATTGCACAGAAGTAATATGACAAGACATAATTTGATCTGAAATACTATTTTCCTTTATATTTGGTTGCCTTACTTCTTCTGTAATCATATGGTGTAAATCTGTGACATGGACCTATGATATGATGTTTTCTTGCTTTAAATGATGTTGTTTTACTGGATCTGTTTATGCATAAGTTAGGTTACTGCATTTGTGATGGAATGATGCGATCTGATTGAGAACAATGATAAATGTTTTTGTTAATGCATAAGTATTCAGATCTGTTAATGCTGCACTGAGTTGTTAAGATTGATGCCACATTGTCCCTTCCTATTTTGCGGAAACTTGGTTCCAACATATCTCCCTTGAATGCCTCGCGTGAGACCTCATCCACTCCGCGGGTGTTGATGGACGGGGTAAAACCTGTCTGGGCCAATGCTCAAGGAGATCGCAGTGGTCTGATTGTTGACAAAGTGGGACCCCTGTCAAGTGGGCTTTGTTGGCTGGGTCTGTGTCAACAACCCTCCCTAGATGGAACTTAACAAACCCTTCCACTAGTAGGAGTGTGAGATACATTGTTGATCAACTAATACAACCACCAGTGTGACCCATCAATGTAATCCATGATGTGTATGGCATGTAGGGCAGTGGAATCACATCATAGGAGTATGAGACACCTTTGACAATGATGGTGCCCTTTGGCGATTTTTGTTGTGTGTCAAAATTTCAAAATTGAAGTGCATTCACACTAATTCATTGTGATGCCTTGTCCAACTTGCTTTATGAATTTCACCATTAGTTATGCTCATTTGCCTCAATCAAAATGTATGGAATTATGCTGGTAGTCATTAGAGGAAATTTGGGGTCTAAAATGGGCCTTATAAGAAAACGTGACAAAATAAATTTTTGTGAGTTGGAATTCAAGAACCAATAGAATTTCAATAAAATAAGTCAACCATAATGGTTGAATTGACATATTTGTCATTAAAAAAAACTACTTTTTTTGTTCGTATTTTCGACATATCTTATTGTGTTTTTACTCAAATTTCAATCAGGAGAGCTCGTTGGATGCAGAATTTGATTCCCCATCCAACGAGTACCCACACTGCATACTTTTGATGGACCCCGCTACCCCAAAAACAAGAAATACCTGGAAAAAATGTGATGATGACATCATCATCACGTTTTTTTCAGGTATTTGTTGTTTTTGGGGTAGCGGGGTCCGTCAAAAGTATGCAGTGTGGGTACTCATTGGATGCGGAATTTGATTCCGCATCCAACGAGCTCTCCCGATTGAAATTTGAGTTAAAAAACAGGGAGATATGTCAAAAATACGAACACAAAAAGTAGTTTTTTTCTTTCTTCCTCCAAAATTAATCAATATTATTTTATTATTTTAACTATTATTTTATTATTTTAACTATTATTTTATTATTTTCCTTAGGAGGCCCATTTTAGACCCCAAAATTCCTCTAATGTTTGCTCTAGATTCTACTCTGCATTCCACTACAGGTGGTCTAGCCATCACATGCCTCAAGTACTATGGTTATATCGTCATTGTTAGTTTTGTTCACCTACCCTTACTAAAATATATTATATGCAATTTTCATTGGTAGTTCTACTCTAGTTTTCTACAATAGATGTTGCTCTACATTCCATTTCTAGTAGTCTTCCTTCGACATATTTACATTGGTGTTGGATTTGCAAAACTTGCATACAAATGTTGCTATGTATTTCATTGTTTGGTATTTCTACTATGGTCCCTTGTCCTTGATGTGGTTCTCTTTATATTTTGCTAGTAATTTTGTTCCAGTGCCCCATCCACATCTTTCTCTACATTTCATTTTCAATGGTCTTTCCTTCAACTTGTTTAGATTGGCGTCGACTCTACAAAATCAATCTAGAAACATTACTTTGCATTTCACTATTAGGTTATTTCTACTTTGATGCCCCATCTTACCTTCTACTCTACTATTCCACTAGTAATTATACTATGGTGCCTTATCTAAATCTTTCTCTATAATATGCTTCTAGCAATCTTCCTTCAACATGTTTACATTGGCAGTGGCTTTAACTTTCCTTCTACGTTCAGCTCTAGTATTTGGTCTATAAATATGTTTTATAACTAAGACTTGTAAAAAACATTTTTATTTTGTGTATATTGGTAGATTCCATGTTCTTTTGTTGTTCTAGTTTCCCCCTTAATGCTAGATATAAAAGTAGCTAAATGATGAATATAAAACTCCCACCCTACCCATGTTGATTAGTTGCTTCCATTGTATAGGTAGGAATGAATCCACCATATCTTAGCGTAGTGTGAAGTCCATGTCACAATAATTGAGTTTTAACTCAATATGATTTATATGCTCTCACGAATCAGAATCAGCAATCCCATGCAAAGTATAAAACTATAATTGTTTGTTTTTTAAGTTATTCACATCACAACAATCATGTCGATGTTATAGCAAGAAATATACCTACCAAGTATGTTTTTTAACAGACAACCTACAATTGTTCTATCTGTGTAAATGCATTTCATTATGGTCATGTCATCACAATAGCAAGATAGAAGCATGCAAATCATTCTATCTTTGAATAATGCATGTCATCATGGTCATGCCAATGTTTTGTTTTCAAAGGGAAAACCCATAAATCTTTAAAATATTGTTTGGTTCCACCCAAAATGTGTTTTTTCTTAATAGTTTTTTAGATGCCTATAGTATTTTTTGTTAAGTGAAAACATAAATCCATGCAAATGTTATTTGTTTTTAAATTGAAAATTCATAATTTTGTGTGGTTTAAAGTAATTTATTGTGCGCATTGTATCGAAATATATGCCTGCTATGTTTGTTTTTCACAAAACACTTGAAAATATTTTATTTTTAATATATGCCTGTTATGCTTGTTTTTAACAAAAAAAACTTGAAAATAATTTATTTTTAACGTAATCCATGCAATGCATGTCATGCTGACATTATAATGCGTGTCATGCTCACATTATAGTGAGATATACCATTGATATGTTTTTTTTGTTATTCTCATTGTTTTGTAGGAACCCACATTATATACTTTGTTATTATGTTGTATGTTTCTTTTCATTTGTCGTGGTTCATGTTGATGTTATAGCATGATATATGGCAATAAGCTTTGTTCTTTAAATTGAAAACCAACAATTTTATTTTTATTTTTATGTAATTCATGTCATATCAACGTTATATGCTAGATCTATTTTTTTTTTGTCATTCTCATCATTTTGTAGGAACCTTCATTATGTGTTATGTTATCACCCCCCATTTCTCTTTATTTGTCTCATAATTAACATAATTATGCAATGTTTTCTCTATGGTAGAAGTAACTCAAATCATGGTAGAGAAAAACTACAAAGTGAAATGTGTTGTCGATAGAAGATTTTTTTGTTGCATAGGTCATTGCTCAATGTCCTTCATCACTACCTCCTCCTACTATGCAATGGGATATAACACATGAACAATTTGGCAACCTTTATTAACAACTACTTAAGAGCTCACAACATCACAAAACATTTTTCCCATTAGATTGAGGGGAAAGGGGACCTAAAACACCAACTAGGTTCTTATGTGTTGATGGAAATGCTTCCCAATAACTAGGTTTATGTTATTGAAAGAGCAAGGTAGAAGAATAACTACTCTAACTTTTAAATTCAAACAATTGTTCAAAGATTAACTAAGAAATGAGATGAAAAATGCCTTAGGTCAGTTGGTTGGCATCCTTGTTGTACTTGTGATCTCAAGAAACGATCTATTATGCATGTCCAATATGTTGTAAACTTGCACACAAACAAACAAGGAACCTTCATCAAATATTTTCAAACATGAATAAGGATAATTAATGCAATGTGAAATCTTAACTAATTGAAAATAATTGTGTTCGGGCAAAATAGTTCCACCTCAAATATACTAATTCATGAACACATAAATCGAGACATAATTTTGGAGGGAGGGTGGGGTTGAAGAAGAGAGACCTTCATGTTTTTAATAAAAATATGAACAACAAATTAGTTATGTGTGACCCTTGCTACAACACCTTCTTCACCAAATTAGAGATTCCACCAACCTTGACCACTCATGGATAGTCGCTCCGCTCTAGATCCTCGATCATGAAAGAATTATGGGTCGATAATTTTTGGGAATTAGGATCCCAATCAAGACTTAAGGGAATAGAAAACAAAAAAACTAGGGTTTATGATGGAGAAAGGACAATATAAACCTTAGGCAATTACATCTCAGTCCTCCAGCATAAGGGTGCTTGATAGTTATGGTGCCCTTTCTCCAACAAATGGCATTCTTAAATATTCTTGAGATTTGGTTTAGGCAGTTGGTATAGTTTTAAACCATGTCCAGGTGTATTCATTATTGTTTGCACTTTTTGAAACACCCATATGCCTTACTTTAAGGAAGGCATGGGGCCCCACATGTTTCATGAGGGAAAGGAGCAAGGACTAAGCAAAAGCTAGTTTTTTAAGAGGGTACTCAATGATTCAGAGGGAAAATATGGCTAATAGTTATTATAGACAAAGGATGACTTGATAATGCTATGACACTAAGCACTTTAGGAAACCCTATTATCTTGCTCGCAAATATAAGAAAAAATATGATTAAGCACAGTAACAAACGGTTTATTTCCTTATTACAAAACACCATGTCCTCTTGAACATTTAGCTACACCATTAATTGAACAACGTGGCAAAGAAATTAAGGGGAAAAGTTGAAAGGAAATGTAGAAATGGGACAAAAAGAACTTATGGACAATGAGGCTCAAGGTTCTCCTTCTAAGGTTGAAAAACATATCAATATTTGTCAATTTGTTAAGTTTCAATTTTTCTATTACCCAAAATATTTGTACATAAGTGGGAAAGAAAAAATAAATAAGAAGTGGCTTCTTCCTTTGGAGGACATTGTAGTTGAACCACAAGCTAGGAAGACAAGAAAAAATAAAAAAGTAGTTACTTCATTTAGAGGATCCCATGGTCAAGGACCCCAAACTGAGCCACAAATAAAATGCATATTGTAGTGCCCCTCTTATACCTAGGTGCCAATGTGTGCAGAGATTTTATTTATGTGTTTACACTATTACTACAGAGGAGTCAAATCTGTTAGCAGCAACCTTGTTAAGAAAGATTCACGCACATTGTAAACAATCATTTGAGAATTATCTTTAACGTAATTCACAACACGTCATCATCATGGTGCCCTGAAGACGGCTTACTGTGCATACCATACCTTCATCGTCCGCATCTTCCTGCACTTCACAACTTAGCATTAAATATTCAACTATTCAAGAGAAAATATAAACTTATTTTATAAATGCAGCTAGCCACCTTAACTAGAAATTAAAACCAAATTAAAACTTCATTTTCTAAGTTAAAAGAATGATCTGACTGAAAGCTTCGCTTCGACTTTCCACCCAACCAACTGACTCTATCTGGTGTGCGTTAATCCGCCTAGAGTCACCCCCGAGCTTGGGCAATGAATCCACTAGGACAAAGTGTCATGGAGAATAACCCCCTTCCAAAATCCCTCAAGTCGTTGTTTTACCTTTAAATACATATCACAACAAATAATTTGTAGATTAACCTAGTTTACCATTTCTTCCACATTCCATTTACAAACATTCTCCTAGTAAGAAAACAAAGTTCAAGATTAGGTTTGATAACCTAGTGATCATACCATGGATTTAAGTCCTATAACCCTGTAAGTATCATGATGTATGAGTAAGTAAACAAAGGGTTTTTGTTTTGACACCAGTCTCAATACGGAGACGTATGATCATATTTGTCTATAACTCAAAGTAGGCCACTATTCTCCCCATCAAGGCAGAGGTTTACACTTTGAAAAGACATCAAGCTCAATAAAAAAATTAGTGAAGGCAGAAGGTTTAATACCAAAATGGAAAAAGAACAAGTAGAGTTCACAATCTAGGCTTGTACCAACGCGCTTATCATTCAAAAAAAAAACATGTGAACAAAGATCACAATTTGTTCCTTTATAATTGCTTAAAAGAATTCAATCGTATGCACCTAGGTATCATTATTTCCTATGTGGCCCATATACAAAATTTCATATCTAATTCAACTACCATCTAAGTAGTACAGTCACCTGTTGCAATAGATAGGTTCATCTTCATCTAATCCAAGCAGAAGATTTCATTACCGATCTAGATCTCTTACAAATAAAGTCAATTTACCATAGAAGTGACTCCTTAACTATAAATATTGTAGATCTGAATCACACAGAGGTTCAACACTCATCATAAATTTACAAAATTGACTTCGAGGCAAAACCGAATTTAGGCCACCCGAAATAATGGATAGTGCCCTAGTTCTGAAGGACGTTGTCGACTTCCAACTCCCTCTTCAGTTTTTACCGAGAACATACACAAGGGTTTCAAAATTAAAAAAAAAAGAAACACAAAAACATACACACAGGTAGTATGCTTTAAAAATCCAAATTAACAAACCTTGGCCTCATTCTAAAAGAGGCTGTCTAATCCAACACGCCCTTCCGGTTAAATGGAAAAACACCAAATATTTCCAGCAAAAGACAAAACGCATACACTGGCGGTATACCTTAACCTCTGAATTAACAGACCTTAGCCTTGATATGAAGGAGGCTGTCTACTCCAACTCGCTTTTCCGATTTAACCAAGATGCACCAAAGGTTTAAAACAAAAAAAAATAACAAAACGCATAAGCTATATTTCGTCATGACCGAAAGAATATTAACCCAATTCGAGGTATGCAAACCACCCGCCAGAACCAAGTGGTAATTGGAATCAGGTAAGAAATCAAATGCATTCAGACAAAGCGCGTCAAATCACAAAAGGAAGCAGAATTTCAGTCCACATCTAACGCAACAATTCCTCACATTAAAAGCACATAAATCCAGGGTTTAGTCAAACAAAAAAAAAGATTGAAGCCTTTGGTCCAGACTTAATTGGCCATACCTCAAATCGCATTCGAGTGACTTTTTAGAAGACAGGCACACCTTTGACTGTATCAGTCCATGCAACAGAGTCACGTTCTCAACCTGTGATGCCATCCTATGATACAAGGTTACAATAGAAAAATAAGGTGCAATGATTTTGTAGACTACCCTTCCCTATGCAGGCAGAAAAGAGGAAAACGTTGTGTGTCCTCTATATAGAGAAATTGTGGCATATTACAGATATGTAGACTGCAGATTATGCTTAAATCTATTCAACCAGAGATAGAAGCAGGATTTATGCAGAATCACACATAAGACTATTCACTCAGAGGACTTAGCGCAGATCGTAGTTAACCACTGGAATTATGCCCATGGTAGATCTAAGCATTCATAAGATACATATACCTACTAAAAAAATACCCCAATGCAGATCTGAGATTGTTCAAGCATATGCTTAAATGAATTACGAACATACCAGGCACTATCAACCGTACACATTCAAAGGGAATCGCCGGCTATGTAGTGCGGAAACCAGTGATCTACCATAGTTAAGGTAGAACGCAGACTTGGAAAAACATTCATATAAACTAGTGATCTGCCACAGTTAAGGGAAAGAATACCGACTTGGAAACACATTCATACAAACCCACGATCTACCATAGTTAAGGGAAAATGCAGACCTCTGAAAAAACTCTATTTTGAACAGCGTCCCAATATTAGATGATTTGAAACTTCATGAATTCATCAATAGCGATTTACCAGATAAATCGTGGGCAACGATTGGCAGACATAAATTTTGGGACGCAGATGGGGACCAGACGGCCTAGGGAATGGGGTAGCAGCATAATTTTTCCCACAATCAATAAAAATAATTATAATCAGCGTGATCCCAGCTCTCGACTAATGCATCAGTTGTGGTTTCATACCAGATCGATACCATCGTCCAAATGCTAATTTCCTTTCTAGGTTCAACTCAGAAACAAACTTGACCCACTGGCCATTACTAGGTAAAAATGCAATGCAAAGAAGTCTATCAAGACAAAATCACAGCCTGGCTTCTATGTTCATCTATCATGGAGACACAGGCAGTCCATTAAGACAAATCGCAGCTGAGTTTTATGTTCATACATCACGCATTGCAAACGCAGTCTAACTGGACAAACACGCAGCCTATCATAGCAAATGACAAAAAGGTTTTCACAGAAAAAGCCAAAAGGGTTTCTTTAACAGAAAACAAAAAAAATGCTTACTCAACCCCACGTGCAGTCCCAGTTGAGGCCGTTCAACGCAGTAACAAAAAGAACTGGGTGCTATCCCTGTACGTTCCTCCGTCCTCCTCCGTTCCCCCTCCCTTTTCCAATGTCGATACCTTATATATATACAAGTGGCTTTGGGCCGAGATAACCCCCTTCCTGCCTGCGCTGCGCTGCATTGCGTTGGCTGGGTTATACGTTATGTAATATCGTAGAGAATAATAGGATGGAGCCCCCTCAATAGAGCTGAAAACCCCCAACAAAATAAAATCATTAATGATTCTCTCTATGGAGCATAACACTCCACAAATTAATGCACCGAATCTGCCAGCATTTTTGCTGAGGCAGACTCCCCTTTCTTAGAGGCGTAGTACTGACTTATAGGCATGCACCAAACCAACCGTTTTTTCTAAAATTACAAAGACAAAATTAAACTTTATTCCCTAAGGAAAATCTCTATAAGGTTGTAAAATAAAAATAAGAAATGCTTAAGCCTTTAAGCCCAATTACCCTAACTTAAAATGGGTAAGCTTGTTAATTACACCGAGTTATAACTTCCTTGATTCTCAAGGCGTTTCTCTCTTGAAAAGAGGGTGAAATATCACAGTATCCTCATTGATAAATATTAAGGTCTAAAAGTCATGGGATTTTCCTATATTTAAAAATTGGTAATTAATTATGTGTAACCCTTCGTAAGAATCTTTGAGGCTATAAGGATCTTACTTTGAATAAATGGTTATTTTTCTTAAAATGTAGATCATAATTGAAGTATGTAAGGAGTCTACTCCAAAAGCCAAAAGGAACCCCAAAGAGTGGGACCAAATTTCTATTTATTGGATCTAAGTACGAGGGTGAGGATTTCTATCTTGTTCCCTTCCGTCATGTCATCTAAAACTTTGATGACACAAGGTCATGTTCATTTTTACCCCAAGGTTCCGCCCCTTTTCAATATTTCCCCTAGCGGATTCATTGCCAATCATCGTTTTAGTCGCTCGAAGCTTTCAGTCGTTAACCCTATCAATTATAACCATAACTTGACAGAGGTTTATAGTGGATACTTACAGTGATGCTTACTTACACTGTGAGCTCTAGGTCGAGGTGGCGAGGGATGCTACATCCTCTCCCCCTTGAATTAACGCCGTCCTCGGTGTTACCAGTTTTCCCAGCCTTGTCTCTTTTTCTTCTTCAGGTTCTTAACGTTTGCTTTTATATTCTTTAATCCCTCTTGACAAGTGGGATTAGGTCACCAAACCTGCATTTTAAGCATATATATGCATGTCTACTACATCGACATTGTTAACAATGTAAAACTCAGGAATATAACACCATACAATTTTCATAACATGTCAGTTATATTGCCAATAAGGAAACATATAGATACCATTTTACCTGTATTGCACATACCTTTCCATTACTTTATTTTCAAGTCGTAAGTTTATTGTTTAGTTATTGCTTATTTACAACCTTATAGTTAATATTTTCGTTTGTTTCTCCTAGTGATATCAAGGGTGCCATGATTGTCTTCATGCCCTTCAAATATCCCACTTTCCGTGGTGCCATGATATCAAGGGTGCCATGATCGTCTTCATGCCCTTCAAATATCCCACTTTCCGTGGTGGGGAGTTAGTGCGATGGCTGAGACCACGTTAACTCAGTCCAATCCACACTGTAGAGAGACTCATGGTTACTGAGGAATGAGGTCAACACCTCATTGCACACCCCTTAGTTAATCCTCGTGAGTGACCGAGTCGGCGGCCTACCCTCACAGCAGCATGCCTCTTGCAGGTAAAAGCCTCTCTCGCTTTTCAACCTGCCACATGGAAAATATGTGCTAACCGAAGCACGATCAGAGTGTGTAGAATCACTAAGGGCCTCCTAACCATGTCCACACATGATGAACCAAACTCTCTACAGCCACCATCCGCCTTTGCCTCTATCCGTTCAACATTAGGGTAAAAAGCATCCCATATCCAATCTTCTAATTTAGGATTTCTTTACTTAACTATTCTTAAATTCCATTCCTAGATTTTTGCTTTTTGATTTGCTATGTTTGTGTGTGCAATGTGTTAATATTTAGAATCTTCTTTTATTTTGTTTATCATGATTTATTTTTATTTTTATTTTCATGTCATAAGGTTACACTGTAGCCCAAGTTCATAAGCAAATCTACTTTCATGTCCTTGAAAGATTTGTTTCATACCTTGCGATTATGTATGAGAGATCAATAGTCTATATGTTTGCATAGCCTGATTTCCTAGGCTTCTCTTGCATGCCCGATATTGCATTGCATCTAACCACAACTTTTCCATTTGGTTTCTGCATTCACTTAGCACTCATTCAATAGTTAATGGAATCTAATAGGAGATTCTTTAAGAAAACCATATTCTACTTTATAACAGATCACAACATAGCATCTTATATCTTCACTCATCATTATTTCTAAAGCAAAGCGATAGCAATTCGAGGATAAGTTTTTACCTCATGTTTATGTTCATTTAGGCCGCAAGCTCAAATGCTATTGATGTGCGCACCTATAGGGGAAGCATCAAAGGTCTGTTCCTGTTGTCTTTACGGACCCAAAACTTGAGAAGTTCCCATGAATCCATTGTCCCAACCAAAACAATTATTCTTAGTTAACAACAATTTGTTCATAAAGGTGTTAGCAGTTGTGCCTTACTACTAACATTCATTTGGCATATTTTGTATACATGCATAATCCTAACAATATGCATTTTTAATATAGTCATCCTTTCAGCATCACTTATGTTCTCAGTTAGATTTGCGCATAACGAATTTAGCTAAACTTGCTAGGATTTTGGAAAATATATTTATTCCTTTAAATGATTTATTCATCAAATTCATTGATAGATACCTTGTCCCCTAAAAATGGTGTAAAGTCAAAATTTTGCTTACTTTACATGACAAGATGGGACTTCTAAAAGGACTGGAAACATTTCATTATAAGTCACCTTTTTATTTCTTACTAATTGGAAAACAGAAGATACGCTTGTCTTAATCGTGGATAAAAGGAAAAATATCTTCAAAATAAACAAAACATCAACATACCTTTGTACTTTACCCTGTTGGGCCTCACCTTGAAGTGGACAGCCTATTCCTGCATAACTACAAGGTCAACCAATACATAATTACTTGAAGTTGCTGCATTTTAGAGTACTTGTGTGGTAGATTCCTGTTATCTCAAGCCAACTTGATCGTCAATTTACAAAAAACGAAATAGGTAGAATCATTTTTGAGCCCAATAGGCCCGAGTGTTTGGACCTTTGCTCTGATACCATATGTAGTGCCCCTCTTATACCTAGGTGCCAATGTGTGCAGAGATTTTATTTATGTGTTTACACTATTACTACAGAGGAGTTAAATCTGTTAGCAGCAACCTTGTTAAGAAAGATTCACGCACATTGTAAACAATCATTTGAGAATTATCTTTAACGTAATTCACAACACGTCATCATCATGGTGCCCTGAAGACGACTTACTATGCATACCATACCTTCATCGTCCGCATCTTCCTGCACTTCACAACTTAGCATTAAATATTCAACTATTCAAGAGAAAATATAAACTTATTTTATAAATGCAGCTAGCCACCTTAACTAGAAATTAAAACCAAATTAAAACTTCATTTTCTAAGTTAAAAGAATGATCCGACTGAAAGCTTCGCTTCAACTTTCCACCCAACCAACTGACTCTATCTGGCGTGCGTTAATCTGCCTAGAGTCACCCCCAAGCTTGGGCAATGAATCCACTAGGACAAAGTGTCATGGAGAATAACCCCCTTCCAAAATCCCTCAAGTCGTTGTTTTACCTTTAAATACATATCACGACAAATAATTTGTAGATTAACCCAGTTTACCATTTCTTCCACATTCCATTTACAAACATTCTCCTATTAAGAAAACAAAGTTAAAGATCAGGTTTGATAACCTAGTGATCATACCATGGATTTAAGTCCTGTAACCCTGTAAGTATCATGATGTATGAGTAAGTAAACAAAGGGTTTTTGTTTTGACACCAGTCTCAATACAGAGACGTATGATCATATTTGTCTATAACTCAAAGTAGGCCACTATTCTCCCCATCAAGGCAGAGGTTTACACTCTGAAAAGACATCAAGCTCAATAAAAAAATTAGTGAAGGCAGAAGGTTTAATACCAAAATGGAAAAAGAACAAGTAGAGTTCACAATCTAGGCTTGTACCAACGCGCTTATCATTCAAAAAAAACATGTGAACAATGATCACAATTTGTTCCTTTATAATTGCTTAAAAGAATTCAATCGTATGCACCTAGGTATCATTATTTCCTATGTGGCCCATATACAAAATTTCATATCTAATTCAACTACCATCTAAGTAGTACAGTCACCTGTTGAAATAGATAGGTTCAGCTTCATCTAATCCAAGCAAAAGATTTCATTACCGATCTAGATCTCTTACAAATAAGGTCAATTTACCATAGAAGTGACTCCTTAACTATAAATATTGTAGATCTGAATCACACAGAGGTTCAACACTCATCATAAATTTACAAAATTGACTTCGAGGCAAAACCGAATTTAGGCCACCCGAAATAATGGATAGTGCCCTAGTTCTGAAGGACGTTGTCGACTTCCAACTCCCTCTTCAGTTTTTACCGAGAACATACACAAGGGTTTCAAAAAAAAAAAAAAGAAACACAAAAAACATACACACAGGCAGTATGCTTTAAAAATCCAAATTAACAAACCTTGGCCTCATTCTGAAAGAGGCTGTCTAATCCAACACGCCCTTCCGGTTAAATGGAAAAACACCAAATATTTTCAGCAAAAGACAAAACACATACACTGGCGGTATACCTTAACTTCTGAATTAACAGACCTT
The DNA here is from genome assembly GCA_001517045.1 of Pseudotsuga menziesii. Lineage (NCBI taxonomy): Eukaryota > Viridiplantae > Streptophyta > Pinopsida > Pinales > Pinaceae > Pseudotsuga > Pseudotsuga menziesii. The sequence goes on from LPNX010850317.1 coordinate 128,933, forward strand.
AGCCTTGATATGAAGGAGGCTGTCTACTCCAACTCGCTTTTCCGGTTTAACCAAGATGCACCAAAGGTTTAAAACAAAAAAAAATAACAAAACGCATAAGCTATATTTCGTCATGACCGGAAGAATATTAACCCAATTCGAGGTATGCAAACCACCCGCCAGAACCAAGTGGTAATTGGAATCATGTAAGAATTCAAATGCATTCAGACAAAGCGCGTCGAATCACAAAAGGTAGCAGAATTTCAGTCCACATCTAACGCAACAATTCCTCACATTAAAAGCACATAAATCCAGGGTTTAGTCAAGCAAACAAAAAAGATTGAAGCCTTTGGTCCAGACTTAATTCGCCATACCTCAAATCGCATTCAAGGGACTTTTTAGAAGACAGGCACACCTTTGACTGTATCAGTCCATGCAATAGAGTCACGTTCTCAACCTGTGATGCCATCCTATGATACAAGGTTACAATAGAAAAATAAGGTGCAATGATTTTGTAGACTACCCTTCCCTATGCAGGCAGAAAAGAGGAAAACGTTGTGTCCTCTATATAGAGAAATCGTGGCATATTACAGATATGTAGACTGCAGATTATGCTTAAATCTATTCAACCAGAGATAGAAGCAGGCTTTATGCAGAATCACACATAAGACTATTCACTCAGAGGACTTAGCGCAGATCGTAGTTAACCACTGGAATTATGCCCATGGTAGATCTAAGCATTCATAAGATACATATACCTACTAAAAAAATACCCCAATGCAGATCTGAGATTGTTCAAGCATATGCTTAAATGAATTACGAACATACCAGGGACTATCAACCATACACATTCAAAGGGAATCGCCGGCTGTGTAGTGCGGAAACCAGTGATCTACCATAGTTAAGGTAGAACGCAGACTTGGAAAAACATTCATATAAACTAGTGATCTGCCACAGTTAAGGGAAAGAATACTGACTTGGAAACACATTCATACAAACCCACGATCTACCATAGTTAAGGGAAAATGCAGACCTCCGTAAAAACTCTATTTTGAACAGCGTCCCAATATTAGATCATTTGAAACTTCATGAATTCATCAATAGCGATATACCAGATAAATCGTGGGAAACGATTGGCAGACATAAATTTCGGGACGCAGATGGGGACCAGACGGCCTAGGGAATGGGGTAGCAGGTGGGGCTTGGTCTTCGCTACAGATGGAGTCAATCACTCGTGATTCTAAGAATTACTTGCTCCATAGGTACTACATTTCCAGGTGCACATGTAGGGTCTTTCTAAGAAATAGTTCAAATGAAATGCATTAAAGGAAATGCTAGATGTGCAAAACTAAACTAGAGTGTTAAAACAAACTTGATTAGTCGAGCTTGAGGGAATCACAATCCTACATATATAAGCTCAAATACAAAACAAATGCACATGAACACTCATACATACTTGCATAGGGATAAAATCACATTTATAACTTAAAATTATTAAAATCTTGCAGAGAATGAACTTCCTTGGAAATCAACCTATTCACTTATTGTAATTGCATTGTCAAGATTCTACGGATAGTAATGTAATACACAAAATGTATCTCATTTGCTAAAGAAGATAAATATATTAATTCAATCACAATTCTTTAAAACATAGATACGATTCAAGTCTAGTTCATAATATGCAACATATCAATTTCATAATACACACATCTAACAAAAATGTAATAAACAACAATATATATTAAGTAAACAAGATGATTGAACAATTAATAATGAAATGGCACATTCACATAAGAGAACTATAATGATGTAACAAACTTATAGAAGACAAAAAATACATTCAACGATAATAGAAATTAAAGGAATGGAAATAACATTACTTCAATGTTGAAGGGGGGCCTACCTTCTCAAAAGTAAGCTACATAAAATAACTCAAGAATTGAAAATAATCAACACCACGGATTAGAGAGCTTTCATTAATGTCTCAAAAATAGAGTACTACAGGTTTTACAATTCCATGATCTGAACCATGTTAATTCCCCCCTTTTTTATCATGCATATCCCCTATTTATTTTTATACAAGACCTCATAATAATAACATTCAGATTCTATCACATCATTAAATATAATGGATAGAATCATTTTGTTGATACATCATTTTCTAAAAGAAGAATAATAGATATGATTCGCCTAAGATACTAGTGGATTTTAAGGAGATAAATTTGGAAATGATATCTTGATAAGAAGGTTGTGATCTATCTCTAGTTCCACATTTTAAAGTGGTTCAGATGCTAACAAAAAGGTGTTGCTAATGATCTATGGTAATCCAATGAAATCTTGACAAGCTTGCCACTTCCTAGAGTCACAAATTCTTGTTCTGCATGACGAGTTCTTCAAAAACAAAGTAACTACAAGAACTACAAGTTCTTGTAGTAACTGTCAAATTAGTTCTTTCAAATTATTTTAATCTCATTTAAATAACAAACTAAAGGGAAAACATGCCAAGTATCATTTAGTACCTTATGGATGCTTGATATATCCATACATAGTGCAAAAAGGATTATATGAAGGTAAAAAGGTGGGCATGGTGAGAATAAAAGAGTGCAACAACTGACAAAATTAAGTGCGTATGTGTATCCCAACATTTCCCCCAAACTAAAGGTATTTCATATCCTTAGGCAATATAATCAAAATGTTGTCTCAATAATGTAAATGCCCGTCAAGTCCAATTGTATTGTTTGTGCCCTACTGTTGTTTCTTTGTACAAACCCAAATACTTGTTAATTTCCCTCCAAGCTACTTTCTCTACAAACTCATCCCAATAGTATTTTACTTCATAAGAGTCCTTACTGCACCATAGGAGAAGAAAGCAAAAATCTAGACCCAACCATCTTGTTGCATTCCCGCGAATGGCATCAAGATATAAATCTACTCTTTTCAATGCGATATGAAATAGTGGGCAACCCACAAGATCTTGTTTTTGTAGGTTACGAGGAAATAAATCTCACCTTTCTTGTGCATATGTAAGAGAATCCATAAGAAATTGATTCCTAATGTTTTCAAAGCTCTGAATGGCCAGCCTCTAATTTACTCCATAAACTTTTACTTGTTTAGAAATAGCCAGAAGTTTCTAATGATTTTGTATGCTTTCCTCAAGAAATGGGTGTTCACTACACACCCATAGTTCATAACCTAGCACACAACATTTTTAAAAATTAATTCCAAGTTTCCATTTAATTTGGTTATGGATAAAGGAAGAAAAGGCTCTCAACTGTAAATCACCAACTATCAAATTTGGGTTCCAAATGGTATTCTGCTCTAAAAATAAATTGTGCTAATAGAAATCACAAAGGAGATTGCACTCTCTGTCGCAACAATCATTATAGACGGAGGTGAAGTTACTATTTGTTTAAATTTAGTATTGTTCACCTTTAACCAAATGTTCCTTTCGAAATGATATCCATTGTTACGTTAAATAGACCAAGTAAACTCTATATAATGCTTTACAAGACAACAATTGGAAAACCATATTATATATGATTGTCAATTCTTCTTTCTTAATATGTAGCTTATTTTTAACTTGATGAGTTTTTTTCTTCCATTTAGGATCTTCTTGTAGATATATATCCAACCATTTTTCTCAAAATTTGTGTATCTCTTGCTTATATTGATCTCGATATATGATACCGAGATCATACATATAATCTTTTCTTTTCCAATTAATTGTGTTAAGTTGAATAGAATAAATGGAAAGAGTGTTCACATGCATGTCATCAAGAATTTGATTTACAATTGCAGGTGTCTCCATATTTTCTAAATGAGTAGGTTGTTGATCTTTAGAAGCAGAACCTGTAAGAGTGGATGTTGTTGCTGATAAAACATCTAAACCAATGTTGTTGACATCTTTCTCTTTACTATGTTTTTGCATCAACGACTTGATTTTGAGCAACCAATTATATCTATATAGTTTCTTGTTATCCTTAAACGAAATTCTAGCCTGATGCTTGAGGGTTTTGAAATTGATTTTCAACATGTTCATCTCTTAAAAGGGCTCCTTAGCTTTTCAACATTGCATTTTCATTCTTAATACACTTATCCAATACTTTTAGCATTTTCAGCTTCTTAATCCCGAGGTTTTTATTCTTTAATAGAGAAAGCTATGCTTCACTTACCTTATATTGTTGTTGTTCCTCATCAACATCCATGTCTAGAAATATAAAATCCTACTGGTAAGAAGTGTCCTCAACTTCTACAGGATCTGGAACTTGTGATTGTAAACTCTTGGTGCATGGATGCCTTGGCATCTTTGACTGGGAAGGATTTTCAACTTGTTGCTCTGGCACTACATCAATTTTCTCGACTGTTGAAACCCTTCTTTTTGTATTATGAGTGAAATAACATGTATCTATAGGTTCAGGTGCAGATGAAGAATGTGTGGGTTTTCTCTTGCCTATGGAACTTTAAACATTTTTTGTAAATGGCCCTAACTGTGGTTACTCCATAAAATCTTCTTTTCTTACCTTGAGGGTCTGTATCTAGTTGAAGTGGAATCCACTTTTCCTATATAAATTCATCCCAGGAAACAAATTACTTTTGTAACTCATGAGAAATCTGTAGTTTGATTAATCCATGATGGTAGATGTTGTTAACAGTAGTTATGTGTGTCTCTGCACTGCAATAGAAATTTTAGACAAACTCCTCCAAAAACAATAAGGTATATATAATGTGGCCTCTCCTATCAAATGTAGTAGCAACCTGATATGGTATAGAAAAGAAAATCTATAGTGACCCTCCCAAGTGAGATACCTCTATAATAGGTAGACCACATCTATCCATGGCTTGATTAGTGAACTATGTGGAACACACATGTTTCCAAATTAGGTTTTGGGGCTCTTCTTTGCATGAATTTATTCCATGCATTAACATTGCAACTGCTTATGGTTAAACCATTTCTCATTGGTTCTCTGCAATCATGTAGCTAGAGAAATGGTAGCCTCTGATACCAGTATCGACAATACATATAATATAGCACTAGCACCATCAAAATTCATTGCAAAATCCAAGGTAACTTCATCATAATAACCATTCAATTTTTCAAAGAAATTAAGCAACCTACCCTTTGGAATATTTCACTACAATCTATAAACTCATTGAAAGATGTTAATGATTCTGGTTCTGCCTTCGTGTTATAGCCATTGGACGATTTGACATGGAGCCAAGATATGAGAATATCAACTACACTCAATTTGTCAAAAGTTACAAGGATTTATGGGTTAGGGTATATAGTAACAAAGGAAAAGTGAAAAGAATACGACAAAAAAATCATGAGTAAATTCAAAAACAAAATACCAAATGACATGACGTAACAGTTTGATTCATCAACACTCAATTTCATAATGAATGTTTATGGAATAATATGATATGGCATGGATGTGATCAAAGTAACAACTAAATGATATGAAATTGTGAGAATTGCTTCACAACGAGATCTAGGAGCTAAGGAAATCTTCATAATCTAAGCTATTCACAAAATATGCAGGAAAACAGTAAAAGAGAGCAAAATAACACACATAGATGGTGCCAATAGCTGATGTTTCTATTAGTGTAAAACTTGTAGGTATGTATGGTACATATGTATAATAATTTGGGAGAAAATCGTTAGCCTATGGAGTCCATTTGAATGCATACATGTGGCAGGCTATGATTTGACCCCAAACCCCCCCTAGGTGGACCAATCTACTTCCAAACCATTCCAAACATTCACGAATTCTAGTGTGAACATGGATGAAGCATGTTGGATCATAAGTGCAGGCATGCTAGGCATGGGTGAGCACATGTGTGAGTGGGAGAGCCTCTAGGAGGCAATAAATGCCCAAGGAACTCCAAAAATCCCCACATACATGGACTAGCACCCTTAGTCAAATAACATCCCCAATTTAAGGGATGAGAAGTGGCCTGCCATTAATGAGGGCACTCAGATTTCCAGAATGATCAAACTAGAGCACCTCAACTATCAGGATGATCAAAGTGGAACACCTCAACTATCATTGAATGAGCCAGAATAACCTAATAGACCAAGATTGATCAGTATAACCTAAGTTGGATAATATGACATAGGTACAAGACAAATGAAAATGTCACCTAGGTGTATGACCATGGTACTAAGGTGGATTATTTCTCTAACACCCCCTCTTAATCCTAACTTAGTACAAATTATATCAAATTATTATTGAGGCCTTGGTAACTAAGGCTCAAGTCACCTCTTACGACAAATTTTTTATTTGTCCATGTAAAACGAGGAAAGAGGAAAAAACTCATGGGGAAAATCCTCCCTCAAGAATGGAAATGATAGAGATGATAAAAAAAAGTCTTCAATAGATCCTCTTCTTCACTTGAATGAGCTGAAAGAACAACTTCTTGGCGATGGACTTGGTGAACATGTTGTGGATGCCAAGACCATGCATCAGTGCATTAATGTGTTTATAGACAAAGAACATGTGGAGAGGCCCCTTGATGGTCATCATTTGATGATGGAGGAGAATCATAAGAATGATTTTTTCTGAAAGAATACTCTTATCTAGAAGCATAATCAATAATGGAAAATATACCTCTGCAAACACTTTCCCAAATAACATCAAAAGATTCAACAAAACCTGCCTCATGTGTAGGTGCCATATCATGAATTAAACCATGAATCCTCTTACCAATTGACGAAGCACCTTCATAAATCTATAAAAAATATCATGAGGCTCTGAAATATTATAATATATGTCATATACAGCAGAAAATATCATATGTATGGTGTCTCCATGAGCGAATGGGTCCATAGTGGGAGAAGAGTGGGCAACTAGATCACACTGCCAGTTGAGTGAACTGGATGGTCTAGAGATTTGAACATCGAACCATAGGTGGTGATATAATGTCAAAAAATATGGAACATCAGTCCCATGAAGGAAAATGCCATGGATTTCCAACCAATGAATGATGCACAAGACAGAAAAGCAACATACACAAGTGACATAGTATTGGAAACTAGGCAATTTTTGAGTTTTTCCAACTAGTGAACTTGAGGGTTGTCGGGTATTTTGGGCACAAAATGGTTGGGGAAATGAGTCTATGACTGTCATAACCTATATATAAGGTTGTATATCACCTTTAGAATCATAATAGGAAGGATCTGAATGGAGTGGGAAAGACAGAAGACATATCGGAAACTAGTGAAAAATGACTAGTTTTTTAAGGAAACTTTGGTGAATTGTTCAGGGTTTCTTCCAAGGAAGGGATGGAGGTTTTAGATTCTGATATATCAGACTGTAAATCAGAAACAAAGACATCTGAAAAATAGATATTATTAATGGGTTTATGCCTTGCACTCAAAGCATGCATGCACTTACCGTTTTCTTGCTCCAAAGAGAGCTTGTGCTCCCCTCTTCTTGCAAAATATGGAATATAAATATTGTTCTCCTCAAGGATATTGGTAATTATGTCCATATTAGTTATAAAGAAATATATTTCATAATGTGAACCTATGTAATAACCACATATGGGTCTCTCTCTCTTGCTCATCATCCTCTTGGATTTCGAATCCTCATCAATTGAACTGGAGCTTTTTGTATATGAATGCTTCTTCTCCTTCAGTCTTTGCTGCTTAAAATACTTGAATTTTTTCTTTCCTTTTGGATTGATTTGGTACATAGTAGAAAGGTCTTGATCCTTGGTGGATTTGACGATACCCATTTGCACTAACTTGTCTTGCTCCTGAGTTAGTGACTCCATGAAGTCTGCTAGCGTAGGCATCCTCCATTTTCTAGTTGTGAGCTTGCTTGAGTGGAATGTCGAAACAAACACATAATACTCAGGCCATAGATTAGAAAGGATAGACAAGATCAATTGATCATATTTATTCTCCATTCCACATTGTTTTAGCTGAAGCACTAACGCTTTGAACTTGGTGAAGAAGTCTTGGATTGCCTTATAGTGAGTTGGACTTAGTGAGATTAGCTCATTTTCAAGCTGGTGGCCTCTCATCTCACCAGTCTTCCCAAATAGTGACTCAAACCTGAGACAAAATTCATTGGGTGTGCCAAGATTGTCTACATGGAAGACAAGGTCTCTCAAAATAATAAGACAAAGCATACCAAATGTCTCATCAAGTCTGTTGAAGTACTTCGATTTCTCCATAGCAAAGTTGGGTTCGGTCTCAGTCCCCATGGTGACTCTGTATAGGCCTTTAGACCTCATTTGGATCACCATTTTGGACTTCCATTCAAAATAGTTGAATGGGGTCAGCAATATATGAGTCTGCTTCACTCTGCTTGCGCACTGAGTGACATAAACATTGTTGTACTTGCAATACAAACACTCGAATTTTCTGGAAAATGCCCTAAACAACAACTAAAACACTTTGGTTTTGATTTTCAGCTACACAAATCTATGATACCATGTTATAATTGCTTCACAGTGAGATCTAGGAGATAAGGGAATCTTCACAATATAAGCTATTCACAAAATATGCAAGAAAACATTAAAAGAGAGAAAAATAACACACATAGATGGCGCCAATAGCTGATGTTTCTATTAGTGTACAACTTGTAGGTATGTATGGTACATACTTTTAATACATTGGGAGAAAATCATTAGCCTATGGATGCAATTTGGATGCATACACGTGTTAGGCTATGATTTGACCCGAAACTTGACCTAGGTGGACCAATAAGCTTCCAAACCATTCCAAACAGTCACGAATGCTAGTGTGAACATGGATGAAGCATGTTGGATCATAAATGTAGTCATGCTAGGCATGGGTGAGCACATGTGTGAGTGAGAGAGGCTCTAGGAGGCAATGAATTCCCAAGGAAGGCAAAAAATCACCACATACATGCACTAGCACCCTTAGTCAAATAAGATCCTTGGTTTAAGGGATGAGGAGTGGCCTGTCATTAATGAGGGCATCTGGGTTGTTAGAATTATCAAACTAGAGCGCATCAACTGTCAGGATGACTAAAGTGGAGTGCCTCAACTACCATTGAATGAGCTAGAATCACCTAATAGACCAAGATTGATCGATATAACCTAAGCTGGATATATGACATAAGTGCAAGACAAATGAAAATGTCACCTAGGTGTATGACCATGGTACTAAGGTGGATTATTGTTCTAATAGGAATGAACGAGTGAATGGTTTAATTCTCATGATAGAAAATAAATTATATGAGATATGGTATAATGAGACTTTGTGATCACAACATAGCATGATTTTAATAAAAGATAAGGTATCATATAAACCATAGCTATGGCAAGAAATTTCCATAAAATTTCCCGAAGTTCATTTATTTAAATAAGAAAAATCATACATGTTTTTACCTTGTCTACAATTTCTGATATACATGTACATTATAGTCTTCAAATTCATGGAATCTTTGAGCTCTAATGATAATTCTAGAATTTGTATTCATCTCTGAGTTGAATGCTCTCTTTTATTAATCTATAAATGTTGGAAATAACTGTTGCCCTACTAAAATAAATTCTGAAAAAAAAAATTGAAAATATTGTTCCATACATAAAAATTCTCCCTAGAACATAAGATTATCCTTTGGCTCTGTAATTAGAGAAATTCATTAAACTCCTACAACAATCTAACTTGCAACAAAATTAATGAGCTTGTCCCTTTGCAAAACATCAAGTTCATGTCCATAGAAAAATGATTTGAACATATTTGCTGTAAATTTTTGTTGGAACTGTTTTAATATAGGTTCCTTCAATTCTTGTAGCTACTATAAAATTGTTTATCTTTTAGCAGAAACTTCAACTCCCGATCATTCTAGTATAATCCTCTTTCTATGAATGAATATGTTGTGGTCAAATAGAGAGTGGAGTCATTGTATTACCAACCAATGATGAAAATCGTTAACCCGTGTGAGATGAACTGCCATCAATGTCATTGGGCATTAAGGCACCAGGTACAATCTAACATGCATGGATAAATTTTTTAAAGGAAAATGTCATGTAGAATCCATTGGCCAAGAGGCATTAAGGTATTCTCTTAGTTGATGATGAGGAAACCTGTCATTAAGGCATGCATGCTCCAAGGTAGCATACAACTGTCTCTAATTTTAAACCCATAAATGTGTTAGAGTCAATGGATCAAAACTTGTCAGAAGGAAAGCCTTAATGTATCTCCCATCATCCAGCTAAGCACATAACCAATAATGGTTTTGTAGAACAAAAAAATTTGAAATAAACATTACCAGCTTGCTTTATTTCAAATCTAGTCAGCAAGTTGCCTGGTTTTCTGACTAAAATCCTACTAAGCTATTCTAGAAGATCTGGTTTTCATACCTAAGCTTATTTTTTTCTCTTTACTATCTTATTAATTTTCCTACACTATCCTACTCTACTTAAAAAAATGATATATTTCAAGCATATGAGTATTTCCAATGTAACCATTTATGGAACAAGATCTCTAATGTCCTCATATCCAGATGTGAAAAATATACCTCAATAACTATCAGGATATGAGAGGCAGTTGTTCACATGGATTTGGTGCCAAGATTTGTTCAAGAATGGAGAAATAATGTGGTCTGATGACTATTTGGAACCAAGTTTCAATGTAAACATTGTATTACTGGTCCTATTTGGTTGTCATGTCTTGAGGTTCTTCTAAAATCTAATTGTCATAGTCAAGAATACACAAGGGCTCTAATGATAAAAATGCCAAAAATTGTTCAATTTATGGCTTGAATGGTTGCTCTTCATCAGTTATGGTCCATGACCCTTGGATCTTCTCCAAATGTTGGTAAGGACAATTATAAGAAACTTCTAAGTCCACCTCTTGTGGTCCAAGGATCCTTTGTTCTTCTGCTGCATCTTGAGATGCAAATTCATCCTTAGTGTTTAGTCTGAATTTTAGACAAGGACTTGAGAATATCCTTTGGAGAAACCCACAATATTGGAAACGTTGGGCTAGAACCCCTTTATCATTTCTGAAGTAAGGGCATCTTTGCATCATACTATTTCTCCTCCCCCAAGTTGTGTAATTTAAAGGAAACCTACCTATCTAGGCTTTAATCCCTTAAGCACCTCCCCAACAATGATGCCAAAAATGTTGGGTAAATTATATGCTTTTATTTTTCCTACATTTTAATGTCAACCCAAGGCTTGTAATCTTGCAAGGTGCATGCACAATATATGCAGGATCAAATCTTAACTAACCCTATCTAATTGCAAACTGTAGAAGGAGCAAGTCGATAAGTTGACTTGAAGGATAGCCGACTTAGTCAGTCAACTGACTAAGTCGATGGGCCAACTTAGTTGATCAGTCGACTAAGTCAGTCGGCCACCTAAGGTCGTGTCGGTTCACCGAACCGACAGGTAGTTATTTTGTAACCGTTTTGTAATCATATATATTAGGTTGTTGAGCCAGATGAGAACTCAGTTCAGTTCTCTGTGTTGTATGGACTCATTCGTATAATATAATCTGTTTATTCACCTATTTGTTCTTATCTCTTGTCTCTGTTATATATATATGTTTTAGTGTGTATTATCGGTAACCTTATGTGATCTGTGAGATTACAACATTGGTTCTATTGCTGGGACATCTCCTTCTACATCTCCCCCACGAACAAAACGTTTCTTTGTCCCAAAGAAACAAGGAGGTACAAAAATTCTTCGTGGTCTCAATAGTTATTGCGGTGAGCTGTGAAGTCTGATGGTTGGTCTTTTCTGTACGTAGACTTCTACAATGGCTGGGGCTGTTACTGCGAGGTGATGTTGGAAATCTGTCCAACTCTGCAAATTTTTTTGGATGTCAATGGTGAGTGTGGTCAAGCCTGATAAGATCGACATCTTCTCTGAAATGGAGACTTCAGCTATCCTCTCCATGTCAGGACCCATAAACTGGTGCTTCTCTTCTGCAATCTCAATAAGTCATTTCATCTGTGGGCAGATGATGCCAACTTTCTCTAATTTAGGGAGAGTTTGTTGCACCCACTGATGTGCTTCCCTTTCTAGTTTCTGCAGTTTGGCAGTTTCAAGCACTATCTATTCTTCTATTGTCGTTTTGAGTGCTTCCTCAGTGGTTTTCCTGCTTTCTAATGCCCGAATCCCTTGTCGAGTTTGCTGATAGACTTGCCTGTAGTAATTAGGCCAGTCTCTTAGTATTTCTTCAGTTACGACAGACTCCTCCGTATGATCCTGCAGCACTTTATAGTCTTCAGAAAATGCAGTGTGTTGTGCCATTAGGAGTCGGGCAGTTTCCTCTTTTTGTTCCTCCTTTGTTTCCTGAATGTGAGCTTGGAGTGTCGACACCATGCTCTCAAATAGCTGATACGCCCTTTTGAGCGGTTTGTCTGTGTCGACCTCTATGGGGCCCGACATGACGGACTGGGCCAGATTCCTGCATTTGTCGAGAAACTCGACCTATTCTGCGTTTTTTTCATTGAGTGCTTTATTTCTTCGGTCACTCCTCGTCTTTGCTTCACTTGCCAGGGTTTTGAGGAGTTGTCCTAACTCTATGTCAGTCATGGAGCTTGCATCCTTCAATCTGATTTGGACCTTTGAATGTTGTCCATGATGCTCCTTCTTCTGTTTCTCCTTCCTCTTCTTATGCTTTTCTTTTTCTGCTTGTGTCGGCACCTATGTACCTGCAACAATCGAGGCGGGGTCTTTGGTTTATGGGACAGAGGCCGATGGTTTCTTTGGTTGTCGAGGGGGGATGAATACCACCTCTGGTTGTTTAGATGCAGCTGGTTATGGTGGGCCTTTCTCTGAATCGGGGGGTGGTGGTGGTGGTGGTGATGGAGTTGGCGAATGGTAGGGGGTGATTGGTTTGGGGGAAGTATGGGTGAGTGGTGGATTGTCGGGGTGAGGAGGTGAGTCTAAGTCAGAGAACATTTGGTTGATTTCATGGGCTATGTCCTCTTCATTTTTTGCCCCTCCCGTCGGGGCAGTGGTTGGTGGGTCGGCTTGCGGTGCAGTCGGGGTGATGGTTGAGGTCCGATGTGCAATCACTTCATCTTCCTTGTCGGGATTTCTCTCAAAAGTAGACGTAATGGTTGCAAAGGTTCTGGACTGTGCGTCCTGTCCTGGTTGGTATCCTCCAGTTATGAAGAGAGGTGCTTTTGTAAAGATCTTGTTTGCCAACGTAAATATGTTAGGCAGTTTCTCAATGAACGCCTGCAAATCTCTATCTTTGTCAAACTTTGTTTTCACAGCCTCTGTCATTGCACTTTTGCATAAGTCGAGGGGGCTTATTGATCACAGTGCCAGTACTTGTTCCTCAGTTATTTTCATCGGTGATGGGGGTGGAGGCATTGACACAAGGTTGACAATGTTTTCAGGCATCGTCGTAGTCTTAGCTTTCTTCGGTCGACCTGCTTGTGCTCCCACATCGATGAATCTCTAGAACTGGGTTTCGACCGGCACCTTGTTTGTTGCGGCATCCTCTATGATGTCAAGGGCCGTGGCTGCCAATTCCTCCTCATCTTCTGATGAGTCAACAAGGATAAGCTTATGCTTACCTTTACCTTGTTGTTGTTGTTGTGTTTTGAGCTTCTTCCTAGCCGCTGCTATCTCCTTTGACAATTTTCGAATAATGCCTTTTGTAACAGCATACTCAGGATTTTCTGGCTCTATCTCCCTCCTTGGATACTGGGTCGGGATGACACTTTCTGCAGCCGGAGGAATTTTCTGCTGTTGTGGCTGTGGCTTTATGGTCTAGGGTTTTGCCCTCTTTGCGGGCGGAGGTTTGATGGTTATTTGCAGTCGACCAGTGTGTTCGACCAGTGTCTCCTCTGACACAAATGTATTGATATAGAGGTTGAGCTCATAGTCTTCCTATTTTTCCTGGTCTATGAGCGGCTCCTCGATCAAGAAGTCGATCTTCTTTGCTGCTGCTGGTACTGGTATTTTTGTTTTGGCCTGTCGAGACAGTTCCCGGAAGATCTGGTCGACAGATGGATAGTAGCCGAGGGCTTTGGAATTTGAATTGTCATCTTGCATGTACCATATCGAGGTATGGTCGAGCTCCAGCTGGATGTGGGAGTTCATTGGTATATTTCTTCGAGTGTTTTGAGGCACCCTCCATCTAGTCGTGCGGACTTTGAGTTGTTGAAACCAGTTCTCCAACAGTACTTTCTCGTGTTCAAGCTCGTGCAAGGTTCCTCTCTGGGAGAATGGCTTAAATCTCCACATGTTGAACTTGGACGGTTCCCGAAAGATTGGACTCCCCTCTAGGCAGATGTGGTACATGAAAATCCATAAGATGAGGGAGGGGAACTTGATGATCCCCCCCATTTCTTGACATCTTTCACAGATGGTCTTCACCATGTCGGTGACATATTCTGCCCATCTATATATTCGTCCATCAATGGCAATGGTGTCAACATCTTCTAGCATGTCTAACTTAAGGTCGTTGCCTCGACCTGCCAGCGTGAGTGTTATTGCAATTATTTTGGCCACATTCTGTGGCGTTCGGGTTGTGATTGGTTAACAAGCAAAACATAATGCAGTGGCACAACATAACGAGAAAAACAATCTAGCAAATGATTAGAATGGTCAGAGATACGATGGTCGACGATACGAGCGCCGGTATGACAATCGACGCGCAAGCTTTGGAGGAAGAGGTTGATTCCCTAGGAATCGAGACAGCTAACCGCGTCGACCCATCCAGTGCTTTACATGTTATAAAGAGGGACATCGGTATGCAGACTGTCCATATAAAGACATAACTGATCTCAAATTCTGTACTCACTGTGGGGTAGGGGATCACTCACTAGAGGATTTCCCTACCATGTTAGAAAAAATTAATACAAAGAAAAATGTTAATGTCTTGTCCTGTGTGCAAAAAAATGATGTAATAAACACACAAAAATTGCATATTGTAACTCGAAAAGGAACAAAAACAGGAGCTGATAACCCAAGAATCAGTAAAATAAAAGAGAAACATGTCTATCGTGACCCATTGAAAGAAAAACACTCATACAAAGAAGCAACCAATGTATTCAAAGAAATTGCACGACAAGAAAAAGTTCATGACATTTGACATAACCCAATAAACGAATTAATCCAGCTCATACAAAAAGACAACTCAGTATCTCAGTTCATCGATTTGCTGTATGAAATAAAATGTACCAACTTTGAAAAACAAACAAAGAACATCTGCATCTTAAATAAAAAAGACAAAGGTGATGTCGACCCACTTGTCGACCTGGAAATCGAAGGATACCACATCCGACAAGTAGTGCTCTACTTCGGCTCACAAGTAAACATCATGACTCATGACACTTGGGAACAAATGGGCCGACCTCGACTCTATGAGTCAGGCATATACCTGAAACTAGCCGACCAGGGCCTAATTGAACCCATTGGAGTCTGGAAAAATGTTGACACGACTATAAAAGGAATCTCGACCAAGGTTGATTTCAAAATCATTGACCCAAAGGAAGGATCCAGTTCCTTCCCAGCGTTAGTCGGTCGACCTTGGGGTAGAAAGATGAAAGCATCCATATCCTTGGACAAGGAGTGAATCAAATTAAAAGGAAATGGGAAAAAGGTCATTGTACCCATTCATCCATCTCAAGGAGAACCTTGGACTGAACCTATTGATGAAGAAGTTGATGTCCGACAACTCTACCAGATCCAAAACAATGCAGATTACACAGAACCAAATATCCATGGAGAACTTCATTTAGGAAATCAAGACTCAGTTGGTTATAATTCCGACGCTGAATTATATGATTGGGAGATCGAGAACTACAAAACACAAGCAAGAGGGTGTTGGACTATACAAAAAGTGTAGAAAAATCCCACCCAACAGTGCTTCATAGTGTCCATTGTCCCAAAAATCTTTGAGAAGAAAATTAGGGAACACCCTACCTTACAACCTACCAACCTAAATACTACACAACTACCAAGATACAAGGAAAGGGAATCACCAGTCATGCATGTCAAGCAAGTGTCCAAAAATATTGGTGAACATGACCGACTTCAAAGCCTAGTCAAAACTTTTACAAGACAAGCTGCTAGATGGTGGGATACCCATCAGACAAGACTGTAGACATGGACAACTGCTTCGACTTATTTTGTCGAAAGGTTTGGAGGAAATAAGTTAACCCAACAAGCTCAGATACTTGTATTCACTCAAGGACAAAACCCGGAGGATCATATCAAAACCCGTGAAAAGGAGTGGAGAAGACTTGGCTACAAGGATGAACGAGCATGGCCACACTTGTTCCCATCAACCCTTTCCGACTTACCAAACAAATGGTATAAGATGGAAGAAGCTAGAGGTGAGACCTTCTTATGGCATGAACTCAGGAAAAATTTCATTAAAGATTTCAACTTTATACCACAAAACGAAAACTTGGTTGAAACAACAAAACAGATTAAAGAATTTATAGAACCGACCGAAAACAAACCCTTAAAAGAAAACCAACAGATAATGAAATGTAACAATATACAAACAAGGTCAAAGCCACAATCGACAAGATTACAATTAGAAAACGAAAACACAGAAGGAAAAAGCTTCTGATGGAAATCCAGCCATATCGAAACGACCAAACCTATTTGTACAATCCTGAAAGTTGAAACAACTGACAAACAAGATACCGATAGAATGATTGTAGTCGAATTCCCTACCACATTCTCATAGTTCAAAGAAGGAAGTCGACCGATGAATGAAGCTAAAGCACCAGAATGGCTAGATGCTAAAGTCAAAACTAAAGAATTCGACATCTCAAATGATGATCGACCAAAAATGGCAAATATTGGTGACTACTATAGCGAAGAACAGACCACAGAGATAGTGAACCTATTAAAGGAGTTCCAAGATGTATTTGCTAGAGATTATAAAGACCTCAAAGGCTTAGTCCACGAAATGGGAGAGATGAAAATTGATACTAAACCTAATGTTTGACCTGTGAAGAAAAGGCCTTATAAACTAGCTCACAAATACAAGGAGATAGTCAAAAAGGAAATTGATAACATGGTGGTAGCAGGCATCATCTACCCTATCGACCAATCAGAATGGGGAAGTCCAATGGTTATACAACCTAAGAAACATGACCCGACCAGACTAAGAATTTGTGTCGACTTCAGGGAACTAAACAAAGTAACACCGACAGACCCATTTCCAACCCCTTATGCAAATGAAATCTTTAATGAAGTTGCAGGACATGA
Source organism: Pseudotsuga menziesii (assembly GCA_001517045.1). NCBI lineage: Eukaryota > Viridiplantae > Streptophyta > Pinopsida > Pinales > Pinaceae > Pseudotsuga > Pseudotsuga menziesii. The sequence goes on from LPNX010850317.1 coordinate 146,087, forward strand.
ATGCTACTCATTTACAGATGGATTCTCAGGCTATAACCAAGTGCCAATAGTTAAAGAAGACCAGAAGAAGACAACCTTTGTGTGTGAATTTGGTTAATTTGCTTACAAAGTTATGCCTTTTGGATTAAAGAATGCACCTGCAGTGTTCTCTCGAATTGTTGTCAAAACATTTCAAGAATATATCTATAAGACCATGGCAGTATACTTTGAGGATTGGACAATATACTCCATATTTAAGGATGATTGCAAATGGCTCAGACTTATGTTGGAGAGATGTCGACAGATTCAACTATCCCTAAACATCAAGAAATGCATATTTGTGACCCCCATAGGGATATTATTAGGGCATATTGTCTGTAGGGAAGGCATTAAGGTTGACTTTGCAAAGATCAAAATTATTCTCGACCTAAAACCACCAGTAAACCCAAAACAAGTCAGGGTGTTACTTGGCCACACAGGCTATTACAGAAAATTCATAAGATATTATTGAGATATGACCTATCCTCTTGAAGAACTGTTAGGAGAAGATCAAGAGTTTAACTGGACAGAGGAATGCCACATATAATTCAAAAAATTAAAAAGAAAGTTCATCGAAGCTCCAATCCTAAAGTTTCCAGATGGGAAGAATATGTCACCGACATGGTGAAGACCATCTGTGAAAGATGTCAAGAAACGAGGGGAATCATCAAGTTCCCCTCCCTCATTTTATGGATTGTCATGTACCACATCTGCCCAGAGGGGAGTCCAATCTTTCGGGAACCGTCCAAGTTTGACATGTGGAGATTTAAGCCATTCTCCTAGAGAGGAACCTTGCACGAGCTTGAGCGCGGGAAAGTACTGTTGGAGAACTGGTTTCAACAACTCAAAGTCCACATGACTAGATGGAGGGTGCCTTAAAACATCCGAAGAAATCTACCGACGAACTCCCACATCCAGCTAGAGCTTGACCATACCTCGGTGTGGTACATGCAGGGCGACAATTCAAATGCCCAAACCCTCGACTACTATCCATCTATCAACCAAATCTTTCAGGAACTGTCTCGACAGGCCAAAACAAAAATACCAGTACCAGCAGTAGCAAAGCAGATCGACTTCTCGATTGAGGAACCACTCACAGACCAGGAAAAAGAGGAAGACTATGAGCTCAACCTCTATTTTAGTACATTTGTGTCTGAGGAGACACCGGTCAAACAGATCGGTCGACTGCAAATAACCATCAAACCTCCGACCGTAAAGAGGGCAGAATCCCAAACCGCAAAGCCGCAGCCACAGTAGCAGATAATTCCTCTGGCTGTAGAAAGTGTCGTCCCAACCCAGGAGCCAAGGGGGGAGACGGAGCCAGAAAATCTTGAGTATGCTGTTACAAAAGGAATTATTCGAAAATTGTCAAAGGAGATAGTAGCGGCCAGGAAGAAGCTCAAAACACAACAAAAACAACAAGGTAAAGGTAAGCACAAGCTTATCCTTGCCGACTCATTAGAAGATGAGGAGGAATTGGTAGCCATGACCCTCGACATCATAGAGGATGCCGTAACAAACAAGGTGTCGGTCGAAACCTAGTTCTAGATATTCGTCGACGCGGGAGCATAAGCAGGTCAACCGAAGAAAGCTAAGACTACGACGACACCTGAAAACGTTGTCGACCTTGTGTCAACACCTCCACCGCCGTCATCGACGAAAATAACTGAGGAACAAGTACCAGCACCGCGATCAGTAAGCCCCCTCGACTTATGTAAAAGTGTGATGACAGAGGCTGTGAAAGCAAAGTTCGACAAAGATAGAGATTTGCAGGCCTTCATTGAGAAACTGCCTGACATATTTACGTTGGCACACAAGATCTCTACAAAAGCACCTCTCTTCATGACTGGAGGATACCAACCAGGATAGGATGCACAATCCAGAACCTTTGAAACCATTATGTCGACTTTTGAGAGAAATCTTGACAAGGAAGCTGAAGTGATTGCACGTCGGACCTCAACCATCGCTCCGACTGCACCGCAAGCCGACCCACCAGCCACTGCCCCGACGGGAGGAGTAGAAAATGAAAAGGACATAGCCCGCGAAATCAACCAAATGTTCTTTGACTTAGATTCACCTCCTCACCCAACAATACACCACTCACCCATACTTCCCCCAAACCAATCACCCTCGACCATTTGCCAACTCCATAACCACCACCACCACCATCTCCACCACCACCACCACCCCCCAATTCAGAGAAAGGCCCACCACAACCAGCTGCATCTAAACAACCAGAGGTGGTAGTCATCCCCCTTCCACAACCAGAGAAACCATCGGCCTCTGTCCCATAAACCAAAGACCTCGCCTCGACTGTTGCAGGTACACAGGTGCCGACACAAGAAGAAAAAGAAAAGCATAATAAGAGGAAGGAGAAACAGAAGAAGGAGAATCATGGACAACCTTCAAAGGTCCAAATCAGATTGAAGGATGCAAGCTCCTTTACTGACACAGAGTTAGGACAACTCCTCAAAACCCTAGCAAGTGAAGCAAAGACGAGGAGTGACCAAAGAAATAAAGAACTCAATGACAAAAATGCAGAACAGGTCAAGTTTCTCGACAAATGCAGGAATCTGGCCCAGTCCGTCATGCCGGGCCCCATAGAGGTTGACACAGACAAATCGCTCGAAAGGGCGTATCAACTATTTGAGTGCATGGTGTTGACACTCCAAGCTCTCATTCAGGAAACAAAGGAGGAACAAAAAGAGAAAATTGCCCGACTCCTAATGGCACAACACACTGCATTTTCTGAAGCCTATAAAGTGTTGCAGGATCATATGGAGGAGTCTGTCGTAACTGAAGAAATACTAAGAGACTGGCCTAATTACTACAGGAAAGTCTATTAGCAGACTTGACAGAATTGACAAGGGGTTCAAGCATTAGAAAGCAGGAAAACCACTAAGGAAGCACTCAGAACGACAATAGAAGAACAAATAGTTCTTGAAACTGCCAAACTGCAGAAACTAGAAAGGGAAGCACATCAGTGGGTGCAACAAGCTCTCCCTAACTTAGAGAAAGTTGACATCATCTGCCTGCAGATGAAACGACTTATCGAGACTGCAGAAGAGAAGGACCAGTTTATGGGTCCCGACATGGAGAGGATAGCTAAAGTCTCCATTTCAGAGAAGATGTCGATCTTATCAGGCTTGACCACACTCACCATCGACATCCTAAAAATTTTGCAGAGTTGGATAGATTTCCAACATCACCTCGCAGTAACAACCCCAGCCATTGTAGAAGTCTGTGTACAGAAAAGACCGACCATCAGACTTCACAGCCCACCATAATAACTATTGAGACCACGAAGAATTTTTGTACCTCCCTGTTTCTTCGGGACGAAGAAACATTTTGTTCGTGGGGGAGATGTAGAAGGAGCAAGATGATAAGTCGACTTGAAGGATAGCCGACTTAGTCGATCAGCCGACTAAGTCGATGGGCCATCTTAGTCGATCAACTGACTAAGTCGGTCGGTTGAATAAAATAGAGATTAGGTCGGCCAGCTAAGGTCGTGTCGGTTCACCGAACCGATAGGTAGTTATTTTGTAACCATTCTGTAATCATATATATTAGGCTGTTGAGCCAGATGAGATCTTAGTTCAGTTCTCTGTGTTGTATGGACTCATTTGTATAATATAATCTGTTTATTCACCTATTTGTTCTTATCTCTTGTCTCTACTTTATATATATGTTTTAATGTGTATTATTGGTAACCTTATGTGATCTGTGAGATTACAACACAAACCAAAGGAAACAAGATCACTAAAACTTTGAAAGGACTAATTTTTGTTTCTGGAACTTGTGCAGTAGGTGGGTCTTGGTCTTGGCCGTAGGTGGATTCAATCACTTGTGATTCTTAGAATCACTTGCTCCATGGGTACCGCATTTCCATGTTCTCAGAGAGGTTCTTTCTTTGCAATAGTTCAAAGGAAATACATAAAAGGAAATGATAAAGGTGCACAACTAACCTAGTGTGTTAAAACAACAAGATTAGTCAAGCTTGATGGAATCACAATCCTACATACAGAAAATCAAACACAAAACAAATGCATAAGAACAGTCATAAATACTTGCACATGAATACACTCACATTTATAATTGAAACTTATTAAAACCCCATAGAGTATGAACTTCCTTGGAAATCAATCTATTCACTTATTGTGATTGATTGTCAATATTCTACTAAAAGTAATGTAATACACAAACTATATCTCATTTGTTGAAGTAAATAAATATATTAATCCAATCACAATTCTTTAAAACACAGATTTGATTCAAATCTGACTCATAATTAACAACATTTCAGTTTCAGAATACACACATATAACAAAAAACTATATCTCATTTGTTGAAATAAATAAATATATTAATCCAATCACAATTCTTTAAAACACAGATTTGATTCAAATCTGGCTCACAATTAACAACATTTCAGTTTCATAATACACACATATAACAAAAAAGTAATAAACAACAATATATATTAATTAAACAAGATGATTGAACAATTAATAATGAAATGACACATTCACATAAGAAAAATGTAGCGTTGTAACAAACTTATAGAAGACATAAAATACAACGATAACATAAATTTAAAGTAAAGGAATGAAGTATCGTTACTTCGTTGTTTAAGGGGGGCTTCCTTCTCAGAAATAAGCTATGTAAAAGAAACCAAGAATTGGAAATAATCAACACCTGAATTAAAGCTACGTAAAAGAAACCAAGAATTGGAAATAATCAACACCTGAATTAAATTAGAGAGCTTTCATTAATGTCTCAAAAATAGAGTACTACATGTTTAATTTTCCAGAATCGAAAGCATGCTCATTCCCCCCTTTTTGATCATGCATATCCCCTATTTATCCTTATATAAGACTTCATAATAATAACATTCATATTCTATCTCATTATTGAAAATTATGGATATAATCATTTCGTTGATACTTCATTTTCTAAAAGAAGAATCGTAGATATGATTTATCCATGATACTAGCAGATTTTAAGGAGCTAAATCTATAAATGATATCTTGATAACAAGGATGCTATCTATCTCTGGTTTAACTTCTTAAAGTTGAGCCCCAAGGGTTAGCTCAATTGGTAAGACGTGCACACACTCTCTCGGTTCGGGGAGAGGTCACGGGCTCGAGCCTTGAGTCCTTTGGGGTTAGGCCTTCTGCGAGGATGGCTGGCGGTTTACCACCTCTACCATCCACTAATGTGGGGAAGTATTGCTGGGTTTCCGGTGCATATTTCCATATGAAAAACTTCTTAAAGTTGTTGAGATGCTAACAAAAAGGTGCTATTGATGATCTATGTTAATATAACGAAATCTTGATAGGATGGTCGCTTCTTAGAATCACAAATTCTTGTTATGCATGATAAGTTCTTCAAAAATAAAGTAACTACAAGAACTACCCATTTTTGTAGTAACTGTGAAATTAGTGCTTTTAAATTATTTTAATCTCATTTAAATAACAAGCTAAAGGAAAAACATGTCAAGTAGCATTTAGTACCTTATGGATGCCTTCTATAACAATACATAGTGCAAAAATTATAATATGAAGGTAAACAAGTATGTAATGTAAGTATGAAAATAGTGCAACAGTTGACAAAATTAAGTGCATATCTGCAACACAACAATATGCACGTGGACATGAGAAAAATACCAACTCATTGAGAAAGGCCTTGGGGGAAAGTCAATGAGTTGGGTGCAACTGTCACTGCAAATGTTACATCATGATTTACCACACTGATACATCATGCTTTGATGGCCTATCCCCGTCCCTATGCAAAGTCCTTTTATCCCATTTTCTCACTATTACCCTGATGCTCCAGTGGAACCCATTAAAAGACATTTTTGTATATATATGTGGGTGACAAGTCTACAACCCACGTATATGCAACTTGCACCACTGTCACCCATGTACATCGGGAGTTATGCTAAAAAAATAAAACTATTTGGATTTTTCGTCATCAAGTAACGAATGGCTTGTTCCTTGTCCTTCCATATGTCGGGAAATGCTCTGATTCGACCCTTCAATTCCCATTGAGGGGATATATATTGAGCTACTATGAAGCATTGAAGGAGGATAACTTTACATAGCAAAGATACTATAGTGGAATTGTGCCCCATTCTTATATGCTTGAGTCTGTATCTCTTTGTCCTTGAAGCAACCATCAATGTTATTTCCCAAGCTTGCCTTTGTATGGAGGATTGAAGTGGTAGAGGCCCAGGCGGAGGGACTCAGTTTCTCGATTTGGACGAGATGCCGATAGAGTTTGTCATTTGTATCTCTGTTTTTTTGTTGTTGGCAAAGTGGTGGAACCCCCCTGACTAGCAGGGTTGCCATTGACCGAGTGGCCACGAACCAGGGGCATCTAAGCCGTCAAAATCACCCGGGGATCGCACCCGGCCTGGACCGCACCAACCATTAACATGGTTGGATTTTAGGTATCCGACTGGATTAGAACCGGTGACCTTCCAGCTTAGGGGGCGTCTTAACCATACCCCGCCACCAACTGTTCTACATCTCGCAGATTTTGTCATTTGTATCTCTGTTAATATTAAGAAAAATATCCATTTCTCGTCCATTACATGTGTAATTATGAATATTTGTATCCATGGATGTAATTACTTTGCTTATATGTTGGAATTGAATATGTTAGATTAGACTCTAATACTTTAAATATAACATGCTTGTATATTTCTTTATTGTTGAGGATGAAGTGTAGGTACAAGTTTGATTCAAAGCTCAACGAGGATCTTCTTCGAACATCCTGAATAAGGTACGGTTCTTATCGCTTAGTGTTAGTTTCATTGATATCTCTAGCATGCTTTGAAATGGATTGATTTCTAGTGCCATACTATATGTTGTGGTCCACCCCAAGCCATAGGAACTTTTCTCCGTAACAGAATTGGTGACTCCATTGGGTATCGAAATTCAACTCCTTTTGTTTAGGCCAACTCCTAAACAAAAGCCAAGGGAGGTAGACCCTAAATATTCTGAGGTAGTCCCTAAAAAATTTAAGGATGGTCACTTTAGAAAAAGTGACTTGGGAGTTAAAAAGGAAAGCTAGGAAGCTAAACTAGCAATATGTATAATAGGTAAATCAAAGAAATAATCACCAAGTAGATCAAAGCTTCAACATCCATATCATGGAGATCAGTGGTTTAACCAGTGGGAAAAAAATGACACATTTTTGAAACAAGAAATACATGCAAGTTAAACTAAGATATTATTTCACCAACGAAAAGGAAAGTTATCTATTTACAAAAATGTGGAAGCAAAGTCAAATTGTGAACTTGCTAGGGCGTGGATTGACTTGCTTGTTAGTTATTAGGGGGAGAATGGAGTTTCTGATATACATGAGGTAGGTGTAAACAAGTCCATGATGATGTGAAGTGTGGCACTACATGAAGATGGGACTAGATTGGAGTCATAGGGAATGCCCAACATTGTACACCAATCGAGGGTGCAGCTGGATGGATCCCAACGGTCGCTACCTAGTAGAGTCCCTCATTTATAGAATTTCCCCACAAATGACAATTTTATGGATGTTTATAGATGCAAAAATATGTCTTTAGGGAGGATTGTTTTGAGTTTAATTAATGGAAAGTGTTTTTAGAAGTTTGCTTAAGGTTCTTCTTCCAATTGAAAGTAAGTGTGATGTAATTAAAGCAAACTAAAGAAAATTTAAACCACACTCAGTTGAGCAGGAAAAGAAAGAGAAAAGCAAAAATACATACACATGAAATTGAGATGGAGAGGGGGGGTAGGGGGAATGTGACATACCACCTTACTTGATTGGCTACAATAGGCTAATCATCACTTAGAATACCTATTGTTGGTCCTTATGGCCAACAATTACTCTTACACTAGTTATAGGATGTATATAACAAAGTAGTTGTGAAGATGTCTTATTTGGTAGGAACCCTAGGGGTTAATGGTGGTTGGTTCATGCTTCCTTTGGGATGTGTTTACCTGTCCAAAACCTGAAAATAAATTTTATAAAATAGCAGTGAAAAAGCCTTGGAATGAATCCCTTAAATCTCTCTTGGATGGGGCTTTAACCTGCAAAAAATTTGTTAGACTAAAAACCAATAAAAGTAGGGGGTTAATACTATGAATCTAAATAGATAAAAGGGTTTGTATTGTGATATTTTCTCCCTGTCCAACAAGTGAGAAGTGAGCTAAAATATGATAAAGAGACTAATTAGATCTATAATACACTAATTTACAACAACATGTAAGTAATAAAAATGCATTTTTTTTGAAAGTACATGAGCTAAGTGCAATATTAAAGTAAATTAAAGTGCATGCACTAAAACTCTTTATATTAGATTTGATATAAGATGTAAATTATATGCAAAAGAGGATCTAAGACATGCATGAGAAGATTATATCTAAAATAGATGCAACTTTCATAAAGAAAGATCTAACTAAGCTTACATCACAAACATAACTTTTTAAATTTTAGATTGAAGAAGCGAGGGTTATAAAAGGGGTTGAGAAGAGTGATTTTTCGAGATTTGATCATGGATTACTTCGGAAATGTTCAGAGGTACTATCCCATAAAGAAATTACCAACAAACAAGGGTTGTTAGAGGCTAACCATGAACTATTTGTTAGATGAAGGCCGACACATGAAAATAAATAGCTAGAAGGGGATTAAGGATCCCTCCAAATGTTTCCTTGGGTGCAACCTATAGGAAAGGGTTAATCGTCAAGCACATATGAAACCGAATACTTATCTTAACTATCTCTCCGATAACCTACAATATAATCTAGTGGTAACACTAGATCTATTTTATTGGGAAATAATACCCTTTCGAAGGCCTAAAGAAGAAACTTAAATGGAAACTAGCAACTATTTAACAAATACAAGTTACCTCAAATTAAGAAAAGTGCATGAAACATCACCATGCACACATTATGAATAACAATTCTTTTACCTCCAAAGTCTTTTTTTATTAACCACACTACACAAAACATAAGGATTACAACAATGTCAGAACTCTTCCATAATATGATAACCAACAACATAATAAAGGAGAAGACATGCTTAAATAGGAGAAGAAGGAGAGGATGTGCCCTAATTGGGTGGATCATGCATACAACGAGGGGAGTGACACATGGAGAGGCTTACCAAAACCCTAATGCAACACATAGAGGAGAGCTGAAGCCATAGGAGGAGTGAATTAGGCTTGTCTAGGCCAACAATTGCCACATTTGGGAAGAGATCATGCAAGATTCGTGCAACATCATGCACAAGAAGAGATAATGTTCCACCTTGAGGATTTAAATCCAAGGCTAGGTGAGGGTGCCCCCTTTGGGTGGAGATTCCATGCAATCACCAAGAGTTGATGCCATAGCTAGGAGCGAAATCCTAAGGAGGGGAACCACCTTTGGTAAGAGATTCCAATGTTGAACAAGAAGCATGCAAACCATTAATGAGTGATGAGGGGATGCCACATTGCTTCTGTGGATGAGGGGATACACTTACATGCACCTCCTTTAAGGGAAGAAGGTGCCTAAATATTCATTTTTAATTTTTTTTTACACCATTAACAATTTTTTACATAGTTTCTTGTCAAATTTTCTCCTACAAGAGACCTAATAGGTCATGCATGATGCTAGGACCATGGTGACTAACTCTAATATTAACATAGGACCATAATGACTTAGACACCAGCCTAAGTCACTTGTGTTATAACACGCTTTGGCTTTAGAGGTACGGGTGAAAAAACCATGTTGAATTCTAATCACTAGGATCTAAGTTCAACCGGGTAAAAAAACACTCCAAAGTTCACTTTTAGATTTTGGAAAATAAATGACTACATTAATAAAAAGGTTAGTCAACAATGTTTTTAAGCTAAACACTGCTAAATTTGAGCAACACAACTAAAAATGACTAATTTAGTCATCGGATAGAAAATACAATGTCAAGGATCAAATTCGGTTCCAAGTTCAATGAGCGAATTTGCTTCAAAAATAATATAAGAATAATTGATAATTGATAGATAGATAGATGTTGCTATTACAAATGGTTTGGACGCCTTTAAATATGGATTGGACATTAAATATGAGGAGTCTCTTCCTCTTGTTAAATATAATTATGTTATTATTATTATTATTACTTATTGTTAATGTCTTATTTATTTATATAATATTTGATATATGTAACATTGCCACCCCCTTTAAGGGCAGCTTTGTCCTCAAAGCTGAATTGTTGATGTCACTTTTTGTTTTGGATTTGTGTTGAACGTTGATTTGCATTGTGTAATTTGAACGGGTGTCCTTATCTTAACAAAGTCTTGGATCCATTTTGTATTGTGATTCCTCTTGCTTGGATGGAGAACATTTTGGTCGATACAATCGACACTTAATTCTTTTCCACTTAAATTACATGTATTGTTTTTGTAAGTTGGTAGAGTAAGTTCCACTTTAACTCTCTTTGTATATATGGTTTTAGGCCTCCTAAATAAGTTTCAAGTCGTTGTTTATTCGATAACCCAAACAATAGCATGGCAAGAGATTTCCACTAATGTGTGAATTTATTGACACTTCCTTTATGTTGTAACGTGGTAAGCTTCGAAATGAATTCATCCTTATTGATTCCTTGAAAACTTTTAAGGAACTTATTTTTGAATAATTTCCAAGTATAGGAAAAGTTGTCTCCCTTCCATCACATGTACCAATTGTAGGTGTGTCCTTCCAAGTGCATTGACGCATACTTAACTTTCTCTTTGTTGGTCATAATGTTGTATATATTGAAGTATTCCCCGAACTTATTTAACCATGTGACACATTGGTCAACACTTCTGTTGAATTTCATCAACTCAAATTTTGTTCTTGGTGGGGATAATATAAAATACAGATATTGATAGTCTTTTGTTTTGTCATGTAGTGGTGACTCAAAATCACGAGATGATGCAACTGACATGTCTAAACCACTTCATTCTTTTCAACAGTTTTTAGTCTTATCATTTTCCAACATCTCCATGATAGTATTCAATCTGTTGTCTAATTGTTTATGTTTCTCTTTCATGCATTCCAATTTGTTGTCCAACCTTCTCTCTAACACTAAAAGAACTTCGTCTTTGATTTCTTTCTTCAACCTTGCATTACTATTTTTGATTTCTTCTCTAAAACTTTCTCAGTTCTTGGTGATACGATTCTTGAAGTCTTTTTCCAATTTCTCGATTTGGTCTCGTAAATCTGTCATAGTTCTCGACTTGGTGTGAGGCAGTGAATGTGTGGATGCTATTATGGATTATGTGGGGGGTGAATGACNGGGGAGAGGTTGTAGGTGGAAGAGACGGGGGTAGAAGCGACGGGAAAGGAGGGAGGGAAGGGAGCTACACAATTTGAGGAAATGATGGGGAATGGGAGCTCTTGGAGTAGGAAACAAGCGTAAGAGTGGTGGAGAGGAGAGGGACATGAGATGAAGGGCCGAGAAGGAGTAGAATGAGGGAGTGGAGTGGGATCGCCAGTGAAGAGGGTGCAAGTTGGCTCGTGTGAAGGAGAATGCAAGGAGTGGAAAGGGCGTGTGGGATGGATGTTGATGAAGCGAAGGGACGGAGCAGCTTGGTGGTGAGTGCGCTGGGTAATTGAAAGAGAAGTGGGAGGATGGAAGGTAGGATGCATAGGGGTTACAATGAGTGAGGGAGGAGGGATCAGTCTGGGAATATGGCGTGGAATGTGTAGTAGTGGTGAGGAGGGAAAGTGTGTGTGGAGAATATGGAGTAATGGAGATGAGACAGAGATGAGCACCGATGGTGAACACTTTAGCAACCTTGAAGCTTGAACCACAAGTAGCGCTGGAGCTCACAAGCTGGATCTGATGCCAATGTCAGGGAATGAACTCGGTTCCAAGTGCAATGAGCAAATATGCTTTAGGAATAATATAAGAATAATTGATAATTAATAGATAGATATATGATGCTATTGCAAATGGTTTGGTTGCCTTTAAATATGGCTTGGTCATTAAATATGAGAAGTCACGTCCTCTTGTTAAATATAATTATGTTATTATTATTATTGCTTATTGTTAATATCTTATTGATTAATTATTTATATATTATTTTATATATGTAACATACAACTAAATAATAAGTCACAAATTAAAATGACTCAAAAAACAACTAATTTAGTTCACAGATAAAAAAATTACTAGATATCAACTACAACTAGATTAATATGAATTAGTCCAAACATGGAGAAAACTTATCATCATGGAGCATATTCTTCCCTATGTTTCCTACATTTCTTTTATAATTTCAACATAATTTTTATGGGTTATTGAATTGTTAGTTTTAATAACTAAAATTGCATTAGAGAGGTGGTCCAACAAAAATGGAGAATTACAATTTGACAATGAAATATAACAATTTCGTAAATTTAACACTACAGATGGATTCAGAGACCCCTTCAAAGAGCTACCCCCCGCAAATCACCCCATTTTCACAACTTTTAACACTACAGATGGATTCAAAGAACACATTTGAATCTATCTATAGTGTTAAAGTTTACGAAATTGCAAAGGGGTCTCTAAAGTTTGATTTCAAAATTACTCCATGAATTCTGATTAAAACTATAAACATACAAGAATCTTTATCAGAACATCTCCTTGATCCTCTTCCTCTTGTACATGACCATGGTAGGCTATGAAGGCACAATCTCCACTAGTCCTACACACTAAACAATTAACAGATGTTAATCATATTTCTTTAATATCTTATTAGAAACAATTTACATTCAAAAATTAATGTAATATAGTATGTTAATATACAAATAATATGTTAAACTTATATATAATATAAAATATAATATGTTTATTTTTAATATATAATTAATATACAATATTATTATATATTAATATATAATATAATAATATTAACAAAATTAAAAAGGAAAATTCACGCAGGCAAAGAAAATGGGGGAAAATAAGTTGGGCAAAATAATTTTGGGGTATTATCGATATGTTGTGTAAATCTAAGTAGGAGGTAAACACTATGCTTTGCTCCATTTTGGTAAGAAATCTTTTGTTTTCTCTGGAAAAATGATACTTCAGATGTGAACACTCTAATTTCGAGCTCCTTCACATCCATTTCTAAAGATTTTTCAAGGAAGACCTAAGAATAGAAACCTTGCCGTATGAGTCCGAGTTTGTAAAAGCCATCTAAATTTTTATGTAAGAATTTTAGAGAAGATCCAAGTTTTCCGTGGGTTTTTCGATCTAGCTTGAAGTTTTCTATGGATCTTTTGAACAAGTTTCATGCATGGCTTCCTATTTTTGGACGCGGGTATGACATTATTTTGTATTTTTAATCATATTAAACAGTTTTTGGTAGTTTTAGGGTGATATTTTTAGTTTTTTTTTAATAATATTTTGTTACGTCGATAAGCTTCTTTTTTATTTGAGATTTGGATGAGGATGAGACAAGTGTACTGCAAGTGTACTGTTGAGATTGATTCTATAGCAGTCGTTCAAAATTTAGAATAAACAAATATATATATATATATATTAGCTTGTAGCTGATGAATCGATAACTGGTAACTATGCATGGATAACTCATAGTTGATGAATGGATAACCAACAACTCATGGGAGATAACAAGAAAATGTGAGATGATAATAATAATAATAATAATAATAACTGATAGTTGATAAATGGATAACAGGAAGAATGTAAGTGATAACATGTAGCTAGGCATGGATAACTCAAAGTTGAACCCTTTTAACTAGAATAACATGAGGAATAAAAAAAATTCCAAGTTGTCTTCCATTCCATCGCTATCTCTCAGTCATTTGATTCCTATCGGTGTGATCCAACCACAAATTGTGGGTGTGCTAGTTCATATATACAACCTCTTATTGTTGAGAATATTAAGGACATTATGATATCATTGAGAATATCATATTCATCATGGAATGTGCTTACAATAATTCCCCCTTCTCTAAATTTGATATATAGATCTATATGGATAGGAACATAGGTTTTCCTTTCATGTCTTTTACATAGCAATTTATATAAAGACTTGGTTAAAAATTTATGAAAAATTGATCATTTGATACTATTGAGTTATAAAAGGATTTTATTTGGTTAATAACAAAAATCGTATATGGAAGGATTCACACAACCATATATGGAACAATGGATAAATTATAGAGTGTGTGTAAACCAATGACCTCTTATTGTCCATGAAAGACTTCAATTGAATGTGGATAAATTAGTGCCCTATTCAATAATGAGACTTCAACAATTTCACAAAACTAATAGCTTCAACTACATGCATGTGATGAAGTGTATCCTACCAACAAACATCGAGAAATCGCTATTGGTAGTGCACTAAGGATATAGTAGAGCATGAAATTGAAGATTATGTGACAGCTAAAAAATAAGAGCAACACACCAAACAATCCACACAAGGAGATGAATTCTTAGTTTGAAAGTGAATATTGACCATTGGGTGATACCCAAAATTAAAGGAAGAGGCATACAATAATTTGTTTTGCTTGAGACCTACATAAACTAAGACTCATGGGCTCACTATTCTCATCATCTAAAAAGAATGGTGAGCTTGGACCCTGCATTTCTAATTATTTATCTCTCAACCCTATACAATACCTTTTCCCATCAGAGGAGGGTCCTTTATGCAATCATAGTTTGATTCTAGAAGTCGAAACCCTAACCATATTATCCCCGCATGCAACTTCTTCTCATACTAGCCCTATTCCCATACAACCTTTTCTTTTACCTCTTGTTCTGTCTCCATATCTTCCTCTCTTGATTTCCCCATAGCCCCCCCCACTGCTCTTTTACCTATACCGACACTTTCCTATACTTCTTTACTAGATGTATAAGATATTTCTATTGAGGTTAGCGTATAAAGCCCTAAACCTGGAGATGAAACTTTAGGTATCTTGTCCGGTATCGATATTCCTCGAAGGAATCCATTCAAAGGGGTTTGGGATCTGCTATAACCAACCCTACATCTCCTATACTATGAGGCAGAATTTCGGTTATGGATAAGGCTAGACAACAAAGCACTAGAGACATCTATGTTGGAAAGCAACGTACTATTTCTGGGGCACTTAGAGCAAAGGCCCATAAAATATCGGTATCTTAATGCTTTTTCTATCCTTGAACTATAGAGGGCCCAGACAACCCTAAAAGAAACTAACTCTCAAAAGGTTGGTCTCATTGCATCATCCTCTTCTTTTGATGTTACAAGAAACTTTGTCTATTGGAGATGCGAGTATTTTTGAACTGTCTTCTTCTCCTTGGTTGGGATTTTAGCTGCACTAATGCTATTGGTCGATTTGGATGTGTGATTATGAGGTTGTCCAAAAAAAATATACTATGCACTAATACTTGGCCTGCTACCTCAGGGCTCGGCTTTACATTTTTCTCATGAGAATTTGGTCAATCCTCCACTATTATGAACATTTATGGTCCTAATGTCAGTAGACCTGAGTTCTAGAACAGTCTGTTCAGCTCAAGCTTCCATTGTTTGGATTCATTTATACAGGGAGGTGACCTAAATGTCTCTCTTGGAGAAGCTGAAACCTGGGGCACAAATTCCATCAAAGATACTTTAACTAATTTATTTTTAAGGATTATAGATGAGAAAGGTCTTATCGACCTGCCTCCTGTTCATCTTAAGCCTACTTGGTGTAATATGTGAGTGGGGATGACTGTGTATCTAAGAGACTAAACATATTTCTTATCAATGAGAGTGCTTATATGATGGCTCCTAACATTCAACAATGGATTGGAGAGGGTGGATTTTTAGATCATCAACCTATTTTCTTGGACTTCAAATTTTTACCAGCTAAACTCTATCCTCCTTTTAAATTCAACTTGGATTGGATTCAACATGACTCCTTCAAGCAGTTGATCTGGAATATGTGGGTTCCTTATAACCCTGGTAGCCCCTCCTCGACTGCAATTCAATTTGCTCACAATCTTAAAATGGTCAATAAGGAATCGAAGATTTGGGCTTCTAAACATCGTCGCATCATTGAGGTGGAACTCTCTCATATTGAAATGAAGATGTCTACTTTTTCTAATTCCTCTACACATGGGTTTTCCTCTTTGGAACAAAAAGCTTATTTCATAGACCTAGAATTTAAAATGAAAAAGATTCTCGCTGAGAAGGAACTATCCATCAGACTTAAGAGCAGATCCATATGGCTCCAACATGATGATGGAAACACCAAATATTTTCACAATTTCTTTCGAAACGTGCTTTCAAACAACATCATTTGGCAATTGGATATTGGGGTTGGTCAGATGGTCTATGGATTTGATGACTTGGCAGTGGCAAGCACCTATCTCTTTTTTTCGTTATATAAGGAGGATGATGAGCCCTCCCTTAGGAATATGATGGACTTGGTGGATTTTTTTCCTAATTCTACAATGGTGGAGGAGAATGAATTTATGTTTGACCAAGTTAGCTTGGAGGAGATTAAGGTAGTGATTCACTCTATGAAAGTCGATAAAAACCTGGGGCCAGACGAGTTTCCTATTGAATTCTATTTAGGGTTCATGGACATTCTAGAAGGTGATATTCTAACGGTTGTTGAAGAGTCCAGGGTTCTGGGCAGGTACAAGGTACTTTCAACAGTACTTTTATAGCACTCATAAAGAAGAAGGATAGAGCCTCGAATTTAGATGATTTCTGACCTATATCTCTGTGCAACTTTGTATATAAGATCATTGCTAAGGTTAAAGCTAACAGAGTTAAAGGCTTTATGTCAGAATACATCAATGTTGAGCAATTTACTTTTCTCAAGAAAAGGTATATACATGAACCCATCCCTATAACACAAGAGGTGATGCACTCTGCAAAACTCCGAAAATTGCCTTTGGCCCTATTCAAAGTGGATCTCTCTAAAGCATATGATTGTGCAAATTGGAATTTGATCATATTAATACTTATCTAGACCGTTTTTTCACTAAATGTGGTCAATTGGATCCTTGATTCAATTCAATTTGTATAATTTTTGGCCCTCATTAACGGAGCTGCAACTAATTTCTTCAGGCCTAGCCGCGGTCTTCGTCAGGGTTATCCACTAGCACCATTATTATTCATCTGACTGATGGATGGGATTAGTATATTGGTGTCCAGAGCTTCTTCCTCTGGGATTTTCAAAGGCTTTCATTTTGATGGTAACATATTTGAATCTCATCTCTTTTTTGTTGATGACTTGTTGTTCTTTACTGACGGTTCTCATAGGGACACCCTCTTATTCAAACAATGTTTAAGAATATTCTGCTCAGCATCAGGCATGATCTATAATAGTAAAAAATCCTCAATGTCTTTCATGAACCTGGATCTTGGGGAGGCTTCCTGGCACACAAACAATTTTGATTTTATATTTGTGAATGTGGCAATGGGTCTCAAATATCTTGGCTATATTATTAAGCAAAATGATTATACTAGTAAAGAATGGGTTTGGCTGTTGGTTTGTATGGAGAATAAAATCAAGCACTGGTGCAACAAATGGATTTCACGAGGGGGTTGCATGGTTATCATTAACTCTATTATTGAAGCTATTCTTGTTTATTGGTTTACGTTGTCTTTTGTTCCAACTAGTATTCTCCAGAGGCTTCAAAAACTATGCAAAAAATTCTTATGGGGTGGCCCAGATAAGGTACAAGTTTTCTCCTGGATTGCTTGGCATCATATTTCCTAACCCAAATCTTTGGGTGGCCGAGGTATTAAGGATCTTCCATGTTTCACCATGGCGCTCGTAGCTAAATGTTCTTGGCGTATTGTCAATGGGTATGATATGTGGAATCACATTATACAACAAAAATATATTGATCCTCTCACAGTTGTCGAATGGATCCGTGCTAAAGACAAGTCTACCATGAATATCTCCATTATGTGGAAGGAAATTATTAAATATATTGACCTCATTGGAGGTTGGTTGGCCTTGAATATAGGAAATGAAAAATATGTTAGAATAGGAAAAGATCCGTTGGTAGGTGGCACAGATTTTGTGCGATTTCCTACTGATATGACCAATTATATGATAGACCGCAGTTATATTCACTTGCACTAGATACATAAGTTGAGTGTCTCTCAAAAATAGAACTCGAGCTTCCTATGAGTGACAGTATTATCTGGGACCGGTACATTTTAGCATTACAGAGCAATTTTGTTCATCTTACTAACAAGCCAGATGCATTACTCTGGATTAAAAATTCCAAAGGTGGGACATATTCTCCTAAATTGGGATATCTGGCGCTCAGAGAGGAGGAAGATGCTCCTAAGTCGAACTGGTGGTGCAACATTATTTGGAAGCTATCATGTCCTCTCAAAATCAAGATTTTTTTTCCAGGTTAGCTCTTAATGGAAAAGTCTCAGTATGGGATTTTTTGATTCGTAAATTCAAAATTGGGCCTAGTAGACGTCCTTTATGTGCGTCAGATGCTGAATATATAGATCAAATTTTTATATATTGCTCTTACAACTGAGAATTGTGGATCCATATTTCTATTCTCTCTTGTTCTTTGCTAGAATGTGATGGTATCAATATCCATCAAGCTTGGCTTTCTTAGACCCATAGCTCTTATTTTTCTTCATTTGTAGCTCTACCAGCTTTTGTTACTTGGGGTATTTGGATTGGCAGAAATAAGGTGCTTTTTTACGATGTCTTCATACCTTCTCAAGTATTTGCTTGCAAAATTTTCGGATATTTTAAAGCTTTTCCCCAGCCGGTCTCTATTAAACTTGTTCGATCTCTTGCTGCTCCTATTGTGGATGAATCCTTACCATGGGATTTTGTGGATGGATCTTCTCAAGGTATGCCCCATATAGGTGGTGCCGATGGGGTTTTACACCTTTCCATTTCACATTCTATCCACTTTGCGGTTGGTTGGGAGATGTATTGAATAACTTCATTGAATTTGCTGCCTTTAAAATCCTTCTGAGACTCTCCCTTTCCTTTGGTATAGCTTAGCTTCAGATATTTGGTGATGCAAAATTGGTGATCAATTGTCTTAAATAAGGTAAGCCTCCATGGGACATTTTTATTCTACCTCTTTATGAGAATATTGATAGGGTCATAATTCATTTTTAGAGGCTTTTTTTTTCCAACATACATACAAGGAAAACAATTCCGAGGCTGATTTGCTCTCTAAGAAAAGACTTCATTTGTTGACTAGTTATATTGATAAATGAGAGTTGTATGATGACACCAAGACCCCACTGGATCGTAGATGTTACTAGATCTTTTTTTGTTTCGAAGTGATGTAGCAGAATTGTTTAACATTTTACTATTCGATATTTGATATATTTTACTGACTTTATATGTCATCTGGACAATTTTTATATGTAACAGACAATTGTCCCGTGGTGTACGACCAAGAGCATTTTTGAACAATATAGTTTTATTTAAATAAAGCCATGATATTTTTTATGAAAAAAAGTTACTTTTTCATTTCAAATGGTAGGTTTAATCATTTTAACTAAAAGTAACACTATGCAAAGTGAGTGGATTATTAAAATATTGCTTTGTATGGTGCATGTACTATTTTGTTGGCCCAATATAATTTCCATGTTTAAATTCACCCCAAGGGAAAAGGGATTTTTCATTGAAAGCAATATAATTTCCATATGTTTAAATTCACCCCAAGGGAAAAGGGATTTTTCATTGAAAGCTTATGGTCATTTAAGTATTTTTGAAAGTATCCATACCGTCAAAGTTTGTATTTGGTAAAAAGAATCTTTAATTCCAAATTTTGTAAAAGAAGTGGAGCATTTTATTGTAATCATTTAAAAAAAAGGATAAGAGAGAAATGTTTACGGGATTTGATATTCAAAGAAGTAAAGGAAGTTTGGTTGGAGGATTGATGTATTATATTTTTTAATAAAATTATTAATTTTCAATAAAAATATTATTAAAAAAGTTATTAATAATTATATATAATTTTCCATAATTCATTAACTTTAGAGTGCTTTATTTCGCCAAGATCTTAGGATTGTGTCCATCCTCTAAATATTGGGAACACCTGGAGTGGGTGTAATCTATCATGCTCCAACATATGATCTATTGCAAATAGACAATTATATAGACTATCATCGAAGTTGAGTTTGGGACACATCTTTATGCTTAGAGAACATTTTTAGACTCATTTTCTTCCTTCATAGGATCTGTACTATAAGGGACATTATTGTTTCCTGATGGTAGAGATTTCCATATCTCAGTCTTTGCTTGTTGGAGGATATTACTTCCATAGACCTTTCAAAGACACAGACAAAGTTGGTTCTTAAAGGCCACTTCATTTCTCCAGTCTATTGGAATTTCGATAGAGCACCTCCCTTTTAGATATTCTTCGGATGCCCTTGGTATTTCCTCCACACAAAATTATAGATTAATTGGGAAGTTAGGGATGATATCTATTGGATGTATTTCAAAGCAGTTGGATCTCCCCCTTAGTAATGTTTCTTT
The DNA here is from genome assembly GCA_001517045.1 of Pseudotsuga menziesii. Taxonomy (NCBI): domain Eukaryota; kingdom Viridiplantae; phylum Streptophyta; class Pinopsida; order Pinales; family Pinaceae; genus Pseudotsuga; species Pseudotsuga menziesii. The sequence continues at coordinate 166,573 of LPNX010850317.1, forward strand.
GTGATATGGTGTTTTGGTATGATGAATTTGGTAATTTTAAAAGGATTTAGACTGCCTTTATGTAGCGAACTTGACCCCAAATACATTATTAGGGATTGAATACTTAAGGGATTATAACAAGGAAAGACTGATTATAAGTTAAGCACAGTGGAATGATGTTCTATAGGGTAGGCCAACATGCCAATAAACTGAATAATTTAAAACAATCAATCATTAAGGAAGACAACCATTTCCAATGCAAGTCTATATCCCAACATAAATGCGATGCAATGTGATGACACATGAATGCAACCGATATAGTAACCCTTTTAACATGTAATTTATTTCATCATCACATCTATGGGTAGTCGTTCCTTTCCATTTAACCACATAATAGCTTCATGTCTAACTTACTAATAGAATTCAACTTTTAATATATAAGTATGGAAGAATTACGACATTTATTTTACTGAACTTCCATTATAATTCATTAGGGTTATAATATTTAATTATAATCCATTAACCCAATGTGAGTTTTGATTTGGAACAACCATATGCGGCCATATGGTCTTCCCAAAAACCAGACCTACTAGTTGTCTTAATTCATGAGCGATTAACTTCTACAAGAACAAGTAAAACAACATTCTACATTGCCTCAAACAGGAGAATTATTACACTACTTTATGTCATACTTTTCTACATTAAATAAAATCCATTAATCCCATGGAAAATTTGATCTAGAACAACATTACACGACCATATGGTCTTCCCAAAACCATATCTTCGAATGACCATAATACATAAGAAAATTAACCTTCAATAGCAACAATAATACATCACAAACATTGCTCCATGAGTTATTAATCTATTAGTCATAAATCAAACATGTACATGGACATGAAATTGAATTACAACATAAATGATAAGATAACTAAGCCTTCACGAGCACATGTACAACAACAACATAGTAAATAATTGTCAAGAATACTTATCATTATTTATGGTGCAACTAGCATCAACATGACATTGTTCCTCCCAACCTTAGAAACAACCAAGAAAAACTTTTTAATGGCATGTCACCCTCGATTTGAGGTCTTGGATCTACACTCAAAGGAACTCTCTCTTTTCAATTCAATATTCTAAGGATAATACTCAGACCCACAACACAGGATTTTCCTTCTCTTGCAATACTAATTGCAACCTTTAAGGTCTCTTACATGGGGTTTCCCCCCTCTCTTGAAATACAAAGCTATGACAAATATGGTATCCTTCACAAGATTGTCCCCTTTTCCTGTAAGACCAATTGCAAAAACTATAATCTCTTGCTTCAGATTTACCCTCTCATATGCAAGCCAAATCACAACAAATAGGTTCTCTTGCTTAGGATTGTCCCCCTCTCGTGTAAGACAAAGCACACCAATAGGTTCTCTTGCTCAGTATTGCCCCCCATCTTGTAAGACAAAGCATAATAAATAGGATCTCTTGCATAGGATTGTCCCCCTCTCCTATAAGACACAACAAAACAAATAAGATCTCTTGCACATGATTGTCCCCCTCTCCTGTAAGGCAAAGCACAACAAATAGGATCAATTGAACATGATTGTCCCCCTCTTTTGCAAGACAAATCACAAAAAATAGATCTCTTGCATAAGATTGTCCCCCTCTCCTACAAGACAAAGTGGTAAAAATAGTTTCTCTTCACAGGATTTCCCCCCTCTGTTGCAAAATAAGGTTGCGGTAAATGTGATTTCCTTCCTTGCAAAACAAAGCTTGGCCATTAGGGGAAAAAATACCATTCAAATCCTCTATCTAGCATTTGAATTCAAGGGAGAGCAACTCTCCACCACTAACCAACCAAATTTCACATGGAAGAATCAATCACTCCAAAGCAATTAATATCCCTTAAGTCCAATTCAAATTCCCTCTAAGAGATTGACTCAAGACTATGGAGGAGTAAGTCCAAATCACTCCAAGATTCTCTAGTCCACTAATTGACCTATTAAAGTTCTCCGAAGAGGAACTCAAATCTACATAGAATGACTTGAACCCACTAACAAAAACACTCATAGACACTGAGGAAAACTTGAATTTACTAAGACTGAAGAAAACCTCCCCAAAATTACTCCCATGAACTGGAGATAACTCAAATTTCACCTACTGACTCGAATTTCCCTAAAAACAATCCCATGCACTAAAGACAAATCAAAATTATAAATCACTCTAGTTATCTAAGGATAACTCAAATTAGACCCAAAATCCCACTAACTGCATGAAGACAACTTGAATTCCAAGAGAGGTAACTCAAATTCACCAGACTGACTCTAACTAATTAACAGTTACTCATGTTCATTGGAGTTACTAGGGAATGTGGGGCATGGTGCATGGGAGCATGGGCATGGTTGAATTGGTGCATGGATTCATTTAGGGAATTAATTAGGTGTAACAGGACTTCCATAGTCCAATAAAATCAAATTTAGGAAACAAAGAGTATTTCTAGGAAGAACAACAACTCCTAACCCCCCCAACCCCCTTGCATGTGGAATCCAAGGCCCCCGCAACCCCCTCGCAAGTGGAATCTAAGGCCCCTCAAACCATGTTTTTTGTCCATGTTGAGCTATTATTTAATTATAGATAAATAATAATAATAATTTCCATAGTCGATATTCCAGGAACCTGTTATATTTTTATCACTTAATCAATATGATCTAGGATATTATTTGAGATAATAATATGCACAACAATAATCACAAGAGACACAAAGAGTTTTCCTCGGGGAAACCATAAAGGAGAAAACCTTGCAACTTGCTCAGAGATATAATGAGCACTAATAGCAAAAGCAAAACCCAAAAACACAAAGATGATCTCCAACACCTATTCTCTCTGTCACTTGTGCGAGCTCCTCCTCTCTCACTCATGTGCTACAATTGAGTGAGTGTGTGCTCCAAATAGAGAGTCTCACTTTCTATTTATACTTGTTTTCCACTTGACTTTTACTCTTACAGGACCGAACTCACTAGGAGAGTCTAATAACCCTAATACCCTTAATACCCCTCAACTGTGGGGACTATTTCCCTGACTTACAATGGAGGTTTAACCTCAACTCAATTGTGGGGAGTATTACCTTGACTTACAATGGAGGGTTAACCTCAATGAATTTACATGACTTTACTATATTAATGACTGTCCTGATTGGAGGAACAAACATCTCTATTGGGGTACAATGAAATACAATAAGTGTGATGAATTCAAACCATAGGGTAATCTAGGAGTGTTAGTGAGGCTCACAAATCAATTTTGGTGCAAGAATTAGCAAAAACCATCAAATGAGAAGCAAAATTACACACACAATGTGAACACAAACAAGATAATTTTGGACAGTTTAACCATGAAACATGTTATTATCAGGTATATAATACAATACAAGAGTTTTGTGAGGCTTTGGAAGCCAATTGTGAGCATACAAGTCAAAATTGCCAACATGGCATCAAATCCCCCTAGGTGGACCAATCATGTCCCAAATCACCCCAAACAACCACAAATTGTTGATTTGTCAGGGGTGATGTGTTGTGGACCAATTATTACACCTTGGAAATCGTGCGTGTGGAAAAATGGGTGGTTTAGAGTCTCAATGTAGCATTTAATGCACCAAATCAAGCCAGATTTGGCCAAAATCCCACTCTAGCGCTCCAAGTCAACTTGCCTATCCACATTCAATGAATGGGAGTGCACCAGCAATGATGGGGGCACATATGTGGATTTTTACTGAGATGTAATGCTCATGTGGGAGTGAAAGGTCCACTATGACTTGGCGTTTGTCCACCTAAGCACCCCTAGTCCACCTCATAGTGCATTAAAGCTTTAAAAAGCAATAAAATTAACTAATTAGTGTAACTAAGGTACTAATGATGGATTACTGTTCTAACACCCTCCCTTAAATTAACAACTAATTACTTCTCACAAAATGATGGAGGCCTTGGAAACAATGGCTCAAGTCACCTCAAATACATAATTCAAAAATTACAATTTTATTTGTCCATGTGAACCGAGGAAAAGAAGGAAAACCTAATGGGATAAAACCTCCCCTCAAGAAGGGACATGGGGCTGTACATGCAACAAATAATAAAAAATTACCATCCTTCACTCACCCCAAGCAAATATCTCAGGTAGGTGAAGGTATTCTCAGTGAAAGCCTTGGTAAAAATATCAACAGTTTGCTTGGTGGATGGGCAATACTGCAGTGAGATCACTCTGTCATGCACTAAGCCCCGAATGTAATGCATGTGTATCTCTATCTGTTTTTTCCTTTGCCTCTGTAATGGATTAGTATATATCTTGATGGCACTCTGATTGTCCACCCAAATGTTGGTTGGAGAACCAATTGTGACACCAAACTCCCGAAGAATTCCCTACAACCAAACACACTGTGTAGCAGCATTGATTGCTACCCTGTACTCGGCCTCTACTGATGAAAGTGAAATGGTGTGTTGTTTTTTACTTGACCAGAAAATGGGACCCTCAGCAAATATGAAGACAAAACCTGAAGTTTACTTCCTATTAGTTGGATCACCGACCCAATTTGAATCAGAAAATCCAACTAGTTGAAGTGAGGAACTAGTTGTGTAGTGTAGCCTGAAATTCTTGGTACCCTGGACATACTGGAGAATTATTTTTTCTGCCCTACAATGGAGCTCATGTTTATGGTGCATATTTATTGCTACAACACTTACATCATAAGACAAATCAGGTCTTGTGTGAGTGAGGTAGAGTAAGCTGCCCACTAGTTGTCTGTAGAGTGTAATATCCACCAATGGAGAATTGCCAAATTCATGCATTTTAATACCATAAAGGAAGGGAGACTTGGATTCCTTACACTTAGACATGTTAAAACTTATTTATCAGGTCTGAAGCATACTGTGGTTGACTCAAATTGATGCCCCTTTCATTTTGCTCAATTTCCAAGCCCAAAAATTGGCTTAGCAATCCCAGGTCTGTCATGGCAAATTCACGGTGCAAAGATGACTTAGTTTGGCCAATTAAATTGGCTCCACTACCTTTAATAAGAATATCTTCAAATAAAGAAAAATGAACTGAAAAATACCATCATGTTGCTGCAAATACACATTAGGGTCTGATTTGCATCTAGTAAATCCAATTGAAAGCAAAAAAGCATCCATTTTTGCATACTAAGCCCTGGGGGCTTGCTTGAGTCCATACAATGACTTCTTCAAACTACATACCAATGAAGGATCCTATTGGAAACCTTTAGGATGATGCATATATATTTATTCCTGTATCTCACCATGTAAGAAAGCACTCTTAACATCCATGTGGTGAACTTCCCAATTTTTACTAGCTGCCAGTGCTAGAACTAGTCTGATTGAGTCAATCTTTGCAACCGGTGCAAAGGTATTTGTGTAATAAAAACCATGGACCTGAGAATATCCATTAGCAACTAATATTGCCTTATGTTTCATATCAGAACCATAATCATTCATTTTGGTCCAGAAAACCCATTTGCATTGAACAACTTTCCTTTTGGGAGGAAGGGGAATCAATTCTCATGTATTGTTCTCTTGGAGGGACTGAAATTCATCTTCCATTGCTGATTTCCATATAGGGTCATTACAAGCTTGCTGATATTTCTGAGTATCAGACCCAACCATAGTATAATAGTGCTCAGCAAGAGCACTATCACTTGCAAAGGAAGCTTTACTAGTTTGTGATCTAGTCTTCCTAGGCTCATGGGGATTGCCTGCCAATTCCCCAGCTGCTTGTACACTTTTTTCAGCCCACTTGGGACTATATGGTGAGTCATATACATAAATATCATCTTCAGCAACATATTTATCAGAAATATCAGAAAAAATAGAGCATTCATCATCACTTACATTTTCGAATGGTTGAGGAGAGGAGCATTCCCCCGGTGCAAGCTCGAAATCAGGAATTGGCTCTTCTTCAAATTTCACACTTCTCTCAAAAAATGTCTTGCAAGTGGAGGTGTCAAAGAGATTGTAACCTTTTGTTTCTTCACCATATCCAACCATGATGCACTCCTTAATTTGTGGTTTCAAGGATTTCCTCTTCTCAGAGGGAATTCTAGCCCATGCTTTTGTCTCGAAAATTCAGAAATTTGAGACTTTTGGATTTTGACCAAACCATGCCTCGTAAGGTGTCATTCCTTTTACTGATTTGTGAAAGGCTCTGTTTTGTATGTGAGCAAAACAACTAATGGATTCATCCCATATCTTGGGACTTAGATCCCTTGCTTCTATCATGCAAGTGGCCATCTCCTTGAGTGACCTATTCTTCCTCTCAGCCACACCATTTTGTTGTGGTGTNATCCTCACAAAGTTTCCAAAGGTTCTTATTCATATACTCCTTTCCATTATCATTCCTAAGGACCTTAATATTTTTCCCAATCTGATTTTCTACAAGTGCTTTCCAAATATTGAGTTGCTCAAACACCTCAGACTTCAATTTTAGAAAATACACCCAAAAAAATCGAAAGTAGTCATATATGAATGTAAGCACATACCTATATCCACCATATGAAGGAGTGGGAAATGGACCAATCAAATCAGAATGCACCAATGCAAGTGGTTTTGTTGCTCTCCTTGCCTTCCCCTTCTCATAGCTTTGCTCAGGATGCTTCCCAACTACACACCCTATGAATTCTCCAGTTGATGACTTGATTTGTGGAAGTCCTTTCACCATCTCATCTTTTTGAAGTGCTTGAAGGTACCTATAATTCATGTGACCAAACCTCTCATGCCATAGTTTGAAAACTTCATTGGCATGTGAGTGAAGTGCTTGATCACTAGAAGTGGGGAGGAAGTTTGAAAACTTGTACATCCTCTCATGATGATCAACATACCCAATTGCAATAACTTGGTCTGTTGAGATTTCAGAAATCTCTATCATGTCGGGAGTGAAGATCACTCTCTTTGGCTCTCCTGTATGGGTCATCTGATAGAATGGCATCAAGTTTTCTACAAGGTTTGGTACATACAATACTTCACTGAATAAGCCATGCTCTAAATCAATCCTCCCAATCCCTTTGGTTTGGAGTTCTAAATCATCCCCCATTCGAACTACTGGGCCAGCATTCGAACTCATGGAGGAGAAGAGATCTCTCTTGGCTACCATATGCGTAGAAGCCCCCAAATCAATGAAAAAAGATGAAGAGTTAGAAGTACCTGCGACCAAAGCATGACATTTCTCCTTGATCTCACTTGAACTAGAGTTGCCATCCTTCTTCCTTGTGCTGTCAGGGACTGGAATGTTGTTCTCCTCCAGCATTTGCACCATGGTGTCAATGGTATTTTTCATGCATGAGATTTCTAGATGCCATCCCTTGTGTAAATAGGTGCATTTGACCTTCTCTTCTCCCTTATTTTCCTTCTCCTTGGAAGGATTTGAACTTGCATCACTGGATTTGGGTTTTTCTGGGTTTTTCTTCTTCTCTGGCAGCTTTGAATTCTTGGACTTAGGCTTTCCTTTTGAGGACTTCGAAACTCCCACTACTAGAGCTTGATCCTTGGTATTGATGGATCCCATTTGGACCAATTTGTCTTGCTCTTGAGGGAGTGACTCCATGAAATCTTCTAGACTGGGCATTTTCCAATTTCAAAGTGTTAACTTGCCGGAGTGGAATGTACTCACAAAAATTGAGAAATCTGGCCCCAAATTTGAAAGTATAGACAAGATCAATTGGTCTTCTTTCTTTTCAATTCCACATTGCTTCAAATGAAACACAAGTGACTTAAACTTGGTGAAGAAATCCTGGATTGTGTCATAGTGCACTGGGCTCAAGCTGGTGACCATGTAGCTCATCTATTTTCCCAAATAGAGTATCTAGTTTTACACAAACCTCATTGGGTGTTGTCAAACTGTCAATGTGGAACAATAGCTCTCTCGAGATGCTTAGACACAACAATCCAAATGCCTCACCTACTCTGTTGAAGTAATTGGCTTTCTCAACAACAGAATTTGGTTCCATCTAAATGCCCATGGTAACTCTATAAAGCCCCTTGGCTCTCAGCCGAATCACCATCTCTACCTTCCAATCAAAAAAATTGAAGGGTGATAGCATGATGTGTGTAGCCTCCATTTCTTCCTGCACTGATGATGAAGAAATTTGCCGGATGTTCTACAGAAACCCAATTTCGATTTTATTTGGAACTCCACTAAAAATGTAGCTCAAATCACTTTGAATTTGTATACAACTCAAAAAAATCCAACAGGATTTGATACCATGTGAGGAATTCAAACCACAGGAGAATCTAGGAGCGTTAGTGAAGCTCACAAATCAAATTTGGTGCAAGAATTAGCAAAAACCATCAAATGAGAAGCAAAATTACACACACAATGTGAACATAAACAAGATAATTTTGGACTATCTAACCATGAAACATGTTATTATCAAGTATATAATACAATACAAGAGTTTTGTGAGGATTTGGAATCCAATTGTGAGCATACAAGTCAAAATTGCCAAAATGGCATCAAACCACCCTAGGTGGGCCGATCATGTTCCAAATCACCCCAAACAGCTATGAATTGCTGAGTTGTCATAGCCAATGTGTTGTGGACCTATTATTACACCTTGGACAACATGGGTGTAGAAAACTGGGTGGTCTAGAGTCTCAATGCAGCATTTAATGCACCAAATCAAGCCAAATTTGGCCAAAATCCCACTCTAGCGCTCCAAGTCAACTTGCCTGTCCACATTCAATGAATGGGAGCACACCAACAATTATGGGGGTGCATATGTGGCTATTGACTGAGATGGAATTCTCATGTGGGTGTGAAAGGCCCACTATGACTTGGAATTTGTCCACGTAAGCACCCTTAGTTCACCTCATAGTGTATTAAAGCTTAAAAAAGCAATAAAATTGACTAATTAGTGTAACTAAGGTAATAATGATGAATTGCTGTTCTAACAATAAGAAATATGCAAGTGAATACATTCCTAAGTTATAAATACATCAACAGAACCTAGTGCCACCATAATAACAAATAAGAAATTACACATGTTCGGGGCTTACGATCAAGGCATTACACTTTATGTGTTGTTGGAAATCTCTCTACATATAGTGTTTATTCTTCCCCAAACTATCTTGTCCTTTGTTTTCAAGGTTGAGGCCAAATCAATTAATTTGTCACAATTTCTTTCTTTCATGTTTACACAACTATTGGTTAAAGACTTTTGTTGAAGACATATGTTCATTTAAGAAGATATTGTTAGGCATATGTTTTTAGTATATATCATCGTGCTACTATTCTTTCAGTGTTTGTTAACAAATTTTATATTTCTAATCACATACATTTTACAAGTCAAACTAAATTGAATGTTTTTCTATTTGACATTCCATATAAGTTTTTTTTCTTCTATTTTTAAATGTTGGCGGGGAAAGCCTGAAATTTGAAATTCCACAGAAGGTGTTTTCTATTTTTAAGAATACATTTAACAGGTCCCTGCACATTGATAGTTCAACAAAATTACTAATTGTTGTCCAGATTATCATGCACATTAAAGAGATCAAGTTACATTATAGTGATGGACTCACCATGTTTTATGAAAAATGGGAGAAGATTCAAAAGTGTACCAGCTCCATGAAAAATCTCTTCAATTAAGTGCCAATACCATAAATAACCATCTTCAACTTCATATTCCATGCCCAGTTCAATGTCTACACTATTTATTTCCTTACATAGTACCAAATATCACTGCAATGCTATCAAACCACTAAATAACTTATTGGCTCACACCTAGGATAACATAATTCATTGAAGATCCTAGAATAACATCTCACAAGAGAGATGAAAAACAACTCATTAGAGAAATGAAAACAATTATATATTGCAACAACATAACTAATCAAAGAGATGAAAACCAAGGGATAGTTCTCTCATAATCTCAGTAGTCATATCAATAGTGATTTCATATTGTATTAAGCATTCAACTTCTTAGAACATAGTGGGGGAGGTAGGGAAGTCATTGTAAAACTTCTCAAGTTCTGATATTGTCATGGAAAGCTCTCTCTCTCTCTATATATATGTGTGTGTGTGTGTGTGTGTGTGTGTGTGTGTGTGTGTGTGTGTGTGTGTGTGTATGTATACATACATACATACATACATACATACATACATACATACAAACACACATGAGGGAAAATCCTTGAAGCTTTGATTTATAATGAAGGAATGATCTCAAGAGTTTCGAATGTGAATATGAGAAAAATAAGTAACTAGCCTTGAATATCATCACTACCACATCATCATCTTCTATGGAATTCGAGGAACTCTAAGAAGCAGAAGGGAGAGAAAAGGACATCCTTCGAATGCCATTATTAGATGGGTAATATATGCTTGGTGATATGTGGTTGGTTTATATTCCCATTTTGGATAACAAGTTAATTAGGGTTTTCTCTCTTTTTTATTGACATGTATCTAAGAATGCCATTATCAGATGGGTAATATATGCCTTGTGATATGTGGTTGGTTTATATTCCCATTTTGGATAACATGTCAATTAGGGTTTTTTTCTCTTTTTTATTGACGTGTATCTAAGAATTCCATTATCAGATGGGTAATATATGCCTGGTGATATGTGGTTGGTTTATATTCCCATTATCCTTAAAAAAATTTTGAAATTAATTTGAACATCGAGAGTGGATCAGGAAGGGCCACCAATGTTGTTGGTTGCAGTAGGATTGTAGTTCCCATGGATGGCTAGGGGTGGGTAAGGTTGACTTATGACAATAAGAGTAGTCACTGGGATGGTAGGAATAGACAGAATGGAAGTGGAAGGGCCACTTCCCCCATGCATGAATGGTGGTATGGTAGAAACCAAAATGGATGGAGTGGGGCCACCACTAGTGGGTAGCGAACCAACAATAGTGTGTGTGGTGGAAAATTTCCCACTAGGACCAAGAGTTGTCGGTCAAGTGGAAGAGATACCTAGAATGATGGGTGGAATGGATGCAAGCCCACTACCATCTGTCCCCCTTTGAAAGGGGTCAGGAGGTGCGCAAGCCATGGTGCTAGATGGGGCAGTGAACAAGGTAGGTTTGGATTGATAGGAATTTGAATAAGACTCAGATGCAGTTTATGGCTTTGAAGGTGGTGAATGATGTCGAATATGGATCCAACAGTGGTGGTTCAAGGAATCGAATTGAGGGGTATTCCCCCTAAGCCTATGCGAGTAACATGGTGGAGCAATGATGATGTGGTGGTCTGTTGTATAATAAATTTATGCATAAGAGTGTCAAACGCAAGCTAAAAAACCCAACTACCATCAAGTGTGCAGAAGGAAAGCATACAAATGGTGGTTCACAGGTAAAAAAGCAAGCTCTAAAACTAAACTACAACAACATGTTACAACAAGCGTGTCTACAACTAAGTGGCAATAAATCCAACAAGCAGCACTACCTAAACATAAAAATGACTCACTAACCTATGGGCTATGAGTGAAAACAAACTCCTAGCTATAATTAGATGGAAGCCCCTCAAAAATTGTATTCTCTACAGGGCGATGAAATCCCAATCAAACAATATGAAATGGAAGAACAATAGGCTAAGAGATTCCCACTACCAAGAGGGACCTTAGGTAAAAGATCCCTAGATAGAATGGAAACTAGGCTACCTCGTTCATGACATGTCCAGAGTGGTTTACTGGAAATTCATCCCTTTGACCCTCGACACTCGATATACTTTGGCATGCATGAGGAGGACTATGAAGGGTTAGCCTTTGGTGTAGAATAGAGTGTAGTTTTCCAACTTGAATTCTAGAACCCCTTCATTGTGGGTTACTTTCGTAGAGAAACGGGACCTCCGACTGAATGGTCGTGACCGTGTCAAAAAGTACAAGAGGATTTTGGTTTCCTAATGGACAACAACTATGTCTGAAATGTAAGTGACAAAGGGGTGTTTTTTGGATGCCTATCCCCAATGTCATAACTTAGCTACAAGATTGTTTTGGTCCTCAAATGAGGTTACAATGTTGGTTGTATTAAGTTAATTTTTATGCTAGATTGGGGTCATGAACCAAGCGTTTTTTCTTTAGGGTGTGAGATGTTTGTAAATTATGTGTATAAACCTAAACAATATCATGGCCGAGATGCAAAAATGCATATGAATAACAATGAATTACAGTAATGTAAAATCACAACTAATTCTTCCAGAATATAAAATAAACACAAGTAAATGAGAGCATAAGGAACTGACCAGGGTGTAAGAAGCAGACAGGGGGTCTAGAACAAGAATCTCAAACACCGAAAAGGACTGAAAAATTACAGGTCGCACCTATCAGTGGAATAGGCACGATCGGGGTGCCACAGAACTATGAAATAGTCAAGATCCAGGCAGAAAAATAGTCATAAGATTCACGTCACTCATAGCATGGGTTTATGTGTGATGGGTCACAAAAAACTGGGTCACAGTAGCAACTAGGGTTGTTCCAAGAGCCAAGACAAGTGAGATCTAGCTTTCTGGTCTAGGTCGCACTTATCGGGGAAAAAGGCATGACCTAGGTCACACTTATCGAGAAAAAAGGTGCGACTAGGTCACAACTTTCTGTTGAATAAGTGTGATTCGGTCGAAACTAATTTTTTTCTTAAACAGGCTGCTGGCTTGGGCTAGGGGGGGATCCAGTGAGGCAATACTCGTTCGAGCCTACCACAAGGGGGTCAAATTTGCGACGGCTGAAGGTACCCAAGAAGAATAAACTGGTAGACACACCTGCAAAAACAAAGATCCAAAAGGATCGACTGAGTGGAGTCACCAAAACTATAGTGGGGATTTCTCCCCTGCTACATGCTAAAGCACATACCCTAGATTGTCCAGATCATAAGGTAGAGTTCATGGTACAAAGGATTTCTCAACTTTGACTAACAATAATAAATGATAACAATTTTTATTTTTTAAATATATTCTACTAACTAATGCAAAACAAGAACAAAAATACCTTTCTTTTGAAGTTGGGCCACTGTAGCCGTATGAGAAGTAGTCTCGTAACTCCACAGTTTGGGTCTCCAGTGTACTCCACTAGTGGTTGTCAAAGAGGGGGAATGGATACAAATGGGTATGGATAAAGCTCAACATATACCGTGGTAAATGATATGGAAAAATATGGGGATAATGGTGAAAGGTTTGAGAGCGAATGAATGAATGAATGAATGAATGACAAAAGTGTGACTAAAAGTGTAGGAATGTTTTTGGAATGACCAAAAACTGTTTTTGGTGAGACCTTCACAATGTATTAATAAGATGGTCCAAGGTTTTTGACCCATGGTATTTTATTGTGCATGGTACTTATCTATGGTTTTTTATCCATTCTCCTTTTTAGTGTTTTTTGGTCCCTTTTGGAAAGAGTGGGGATAAATCACAATAACTGCTCAACTTCCCTTCATTTATGGGGAAGGAATAATAATGTTTTGGACCATATTTGGTGGAATTTTAAATGTGAAGGTCAAAATGGAGGAAATAACGGTGGGAATATGATGTATGACTATGGTTTAGAGCACGGAGATCTAGGTGAACATTTTTTTTGTTAACAAGACCCCACACTTGTATTTTCAAGACCTAGATTGTATTTTACAACTTCTCTTTTCTTTCACTCTTCTCTTCCTGTACTTCCTTTCTCTATCATGCACTCGCTTTCAGCTTCTTGTCCATGGTTTTGTTGATGATATGGACTAGAGAACATGCCCATGCATTACATATATTCTCCAAGGTATTATCTCATGGCTCCTTATGCTTCTAAGCTCCTTCAGATTCCCTATTTCCTACCACCCCATCCACGATATTGAATTTCCCTTTACATTGAATCATTTTTCCCATCATTTCCATTAATGGCATGTTTATATTGTTGACCCTCATCAGGTGGTGAAAGGTACCATTTATGTCCTTGCTATGACTGATTCCTCCTAAATTCAAATGGTTCCTCTTTCTGCAATTCCAAATTGTGTCTTCCTTGGATATTTTCATGGGTGCATGGAAAGGAAAATGATAGCTATGCTTAGAATCACATGATTTGTTTGTATTTTTGAGAAAGGAGGAGGTTAAATTCATTGGTTCCAAGCTTGAGAAGCCACCAGGTGTCTTATTGTCGTTATTATTTCCCCTATGATTGTGCTATTTGGAGGCTTTGTGAAGTGATTTCCAAAATTTATCTTTCATGAACTTTTGACTTAAGACATCTTGTCACCTTGAAGTTATCATAATGTAAATACTTGTTCCTTTTCATGGGATGGGTCAAGGGATGCATGACCATTAATTTTAAGAGTCTCAATTCTATCTCTCGTAGCCAAATTTCCATGATTGTCGACTCCAACGTTGCTTGAACTTAGGATGTGGAATGAGGAGATCTTACTGAAGGCTTGCAACACATGATGAATTATTCTAAAGATGGATTTTTGCTTCATGTATTTGGGAGAAGATATTGATCTTAGGAGGTTAATAACAAATTTTGAATCTCCTAGAATTATTATGGATTTGATCTCACTATTTTTGGATATTTGAAGGCTTTGAAGAAGAGCTAACACCTTTTCTTGGTTATTAATTTGTTTCTCTGTCAATGCTCCAAGAGAATTGTATACTGATGTTTCACGCTGGTATAGAATCTCTCCACTCACACCTGCCACCCCGACATGTCAAGAAACTTACATTGTACCCTTTGAAAAAATCTATTTTGGACTTGGAAGAACCTTTATGGATGACTACAGAAGACCCGAGCATTTCCAATGATACTACAATTTCCCATCTTGACTAGTGAGATATCTATAACACTTAATGTTAGTGTAGTTTTCTACATCTAAAGCTATGTCTTACTCTCCTATTTATATGGGGTGGGTGAAACCCAATTGAAAGAATACAACCAAATTATCACAATTAACTTAATATCTTAAGCTTTCTTTCATGGAGTTTGATAAACATAGGAAGGGAGGAGAATACCTCTTGTAGCCTTGAAGTTTGATGGAGTTTATTGATATATGATATTACAGGCCTTTGAATCTCCTTCACATGTGCAAATATTACCACAAAAATCCTTCCTACTATCCTACCAAACAACTTTAAGAAATTCAAGCTAGATCTAGTTGCCTACCAATTCAAACTCAAAATAAAAGTTGAAGGGAAAACATTGAAAAATAATTGGGGGGAAAACTGATCTGATTCATAATAGATGTAAATGAAAAAATAGTTACAATCCTTGAACGTGCCTTCCTTCTCCTTTGCCTAGACTTACTCCTCTACCATCCATTCCTTTGATGCCCAAAAACCTTTGTAGTAGAAAATCCATTTATAGCCTTCAATTCCTCCAACATGCCTTCACTCTCACTTTTTGTCTCCTACTTCACCTCATATTCCTTTCTTATATATCATTGGGATTTGTGCACTCAATTTCCAAACATGAAGGTGGGATTAAATTTTTTCATGAATTTTGAGTATTTTCATAAAAAAACCCACTTTTCATAGTTTGTTTAGGCATTTAACTTGATTTTTCTGGATTTTCAGGACAATTAATACACATGTTAGGTATTCTTTCCACTATATGAGTTACAGAAACTGGGTTTTGTCCCTTAAGTGGCCATGGAATTTGTTATCACCCAAATAAAATAAATTTATTTTTGATAGTATGAAGAATTTAAATGATGCAATGAAGGATATGAAGATCACTAACAGTTTTGAAGACCTCTATTTTTTGANGATCAAAACATCTCATTAGCCACCGGCAAATGGAAGATAAATGGAAAGTGGAAGACCCCTTTGACAGTTAGGCATATTGCTAAACTTTTTACTGCCATCGAAACATTTTTAGACAGTGATCGGAGGTGTAGTCCTCTATTTCTTTGCCACTGTAGAGAGGATAATGGCTAAAGGTTTCGCCACTGCGGAGAATATAGCGGTTAAAAGTTTCGATGGTGAGAAGGTTTGGAGTTCTGATCACTGACATTATGGTTGTTCACTATGGCACCACCACTGCAGGGAATACAGTGACTAGAAGTTCCACAACTACGAAAAATATAATGATTAAAGGCAGCCGATAAATCAAAGTCACTACCAATCGGAGGGAATGGAAACTTCGGCGTCAGAACTTGAAAGAACTAACGATCGGCAGGATAGTCCCCTAAGGAGACGAACCTGCGGAAGACAAATAGACAAGGCTTCTGTGACCAAAGGAAAACTGTGGCGATTGGAGGTTCAAGGGACTAACGATCAACGAGCTAGTCTACTAAAGAGCCGCAATGACAGAAATCTAATTGACTTCGGCTTCCGATCGATGACAAGAAACTTTTCGATAGTGCGACAATAGATGAACACATCGGCGATCGGAGGGGCTAAAGACTAACCGGTAGTGAAATAGTTCACTACGGAGACGCAACGTCGAAAATGCTAAAGACTACAGATCGGCGAGATAAAGCTGAAGAGTTTCCACAGTGTTGGCATCGGAAGACACTAGTCGTCGGTACAATAGTCCACTGATGAGCCACAAAAGTGGGAGGAAAAATAACTAAGGCTTCCGATTGATCACTAGATAAACTCTTCGACGGTGGGAAGGGCTAAAGGTTAACTGGCCGCAAGATAGTTAAATGGGGAGCTGGAACGGCGGGAAATAAAAGGAATACGGGTCGACAAATTTCACAAAGCGCAACAATGAAAGATCATCGATGATCATAAAGACTAATTGTCGGTGAGTTAGCGCACTAAGGAGCTGACACTACGGCAAGGATGAGGCTTGGAGGGCCGATGGAACAGAGGAAAAATCCTTCGATCAGCAACCGCGGTGGTAAACCACGGGAAAATAGAGACTTGTAGTGCTGAAACTACGACAACGAGATGGAGAAAATCCAGTGAATTAAATGAGGGAAATCACTTCGATTAACAGAGAGACACTGGTTGTTGGCGGGAACTTCACAGTAAAACCTCAGTGGTGATTATCAGGAACCACTTCAGTCATTTAAAATTCACTCAGTGAACTAGATCTTTGTAGTATATAAAAAAACAGTTAGCAAGGGTTTGAAGCCCTAATCGGGAAAAACTATTACTTTCAATTATTTTGGTGTAAACAGATCGGTTTTTCAGGATCTATAACTTTTGTAAAAGGCTATAAAGCGCATGATTATTTCATTAATAAAGGTTCAACTTCAGGGATTTATGAGCCAATAATACTTTCAAGCTTCTCATTTTACTTATTCATGGTATAAGCTCTTTTGTTGTGATCTGTTCAGCCATCCTCTCTTTCTTTGCTGTGTTTATGCATGAATGTGCATTCAGGTTAATTTTAGATTTATTGAAAAGCTGATAGTTGTCATCCTATTGGTTTATTAGTGATATTTTATTATAAATACCATCCTTAGCAGGATTTAGCCATTTATATGCATGTGTTATGTGTGTAATTCTGCTAGCCTAGTGAGTTCTCCATCCCTGCACCTGATAGTCAAATTTCTGAGCAAATTGCAACTAAAATCCTTGTAAACGAGTGAGTCTGATGCATGCCTTGAGAGTGGAAAGGTTACATAGGTTGAATGACTTGACTCATATCTGAAAACCCTAAAAAACATTGTAAATTACCAGGAATTCTCGAGCTACAACCTAGAGGAGTTTCCTGGAGTGATAACAGAATTGGCCTCTCTAGAGAAACCTTTGTATTCAAACATTTCTTCCTCTATGGAAGCAGTGGTCAAATGAGAGATTGAATCTTTCAATTGTTCCCAAATTTCTATATTCATGTTGCAGGTGAAATAGAAATATGTTTTCATACCAGCACTCTCAAGGGTGTTAATTTTATTGTTAACATATTCCCCCTAATGTGTGAGGTACGAAGCTATGCTAAGGGCCGAAATACATTTATTTCTGTTTTATTTTGATACTGTTCATATTGATACTCTTTAGTGATGAGGGAAATATGGTAAAGGAGTAGGATCTTAAGCACATGAGTTTGAAAAGCACTTGTAAGTCAAACAAGGAAATAACCCAAATAAACAACATCTTCCTAAGGTGGGTATACCCATGATCAATAGTAAACAAGAATGGAAATGAACAATACACAAGTGATCCATGTTAAAATAAAATATTACAAAAATGTATACATGCACTTTGATGAGTGAAAAATATCCAAGTCTTCATGGTACTTTGACATGACAGTTTTAATCTTGTACAAATCGGGAAGTGCATCGATGAATGATACAAATGTCTTTCCCAAGGTCTTCAATACAAACCAATTATAGTATGAGTTTTTATCATGTGAATATATGAGCAAATGTCAAGCATAATAAAACATCATCTGATTAGTGGTCATTGATGTATACCATTAATATATGCAAGGAGGACCACTGATAATGATGATGGACTCCAAGGTACTTGAGCACAAACAAACAATTGCGAATATATGTTTTTATGTCGAACACTTGTAGAATCAAACAATTAGGGGTCATTGATGTATACCCATTTTCATTTGTGAAGAAACTTTCCATTGATGACTACAAGATCCAAGGTAATATTCTGGTTCCTAGATCCACTTCCTAGATGATGATTTGGCGTCGATAAGAATATATCCATCAGAAGGAGGGAATTAATTCATCTCACATCAATTAACATGAAATTGAGATAAATACGCTGATATAATTTAGTAGAGTTACGAGATCCAAGACTGTATACTGATACAAGGAAGGTTGACATGATTGGTCAAGAATATTTGAGGAATGGACGACACTGGATTGACTTCCATTTAACACATAACACAATGCATAGTGACACTTGTCAACATAATACTTGAGTTACCAACCATTGTGAAATTCACCAATTCCTAATGAAATAACGAAATCTCCATAGATGACAGGAAGGATAACCTATAGGTGGAGATCTGTTCAAATTATTGGTACAAATTCCTAAAGCAAATGTAAATGGTGTACTTATAACTGATGCAGGGATATGTTTCGTGTTCAAGGGAGACAAGGACTAACTATTTCCATTTTCTTCATGATGAATTATGAATAGATTCAGTAATTTCCCTTTTTGTATGTTTTAAATTTTAGTGTTTTTTCATTTATTAGATCAAAAAAGAAAAAAGAATGTTATAGAACATAAGAGGTAACGAGTGCTGTAAGGGTGTGCGCCTATGTTTCAAGGGCATGGGTCAGGCCAAGGCAATGATACATAATACAAACATGGGTTGAGATAGTTGTGCACACTCTTTCAGACGTTCCCTCCATAGGTAGGCTATTTGAAGCAGGATTATGTGTCGACGAACAATGAAATAGAACCAAATAACTATGGGTTTTTATCCAATATGGGATCATGGATAAGTAAGACAAAGGCAATGTGGTTTTAATTCATACCAATTCTTGCGAAAAAAACCAAAACAATAAATAATAATGAATCATAGTCCATCAATTACCCGAATCAAATAGTTCTCACATGTATATGTCAACTAAACAAAAGCAATGGTATACAAGCGTCTTGAGCAAAAAGTGTCTACAAAGGTAGATACATAACATCAATGATAAGCATTGAATAAGTAAGCACAAATATTCATGTGGATATTATAACACATGCTCATGTAAACTTACACGAAATAGGGATCCCATCAGGAAATGGTCAGAAATGTATGGAAGAGAAGTATGTGGTCTCAAATCGTAGGTCATGATGGGACTAATTAGGATTCTAGGCCTATGAGAATAACTTAACATGGACACCAAAATGGAAATGGGGTGTTGACTAGGGTGTCCCATGTTCACTAGGATCTTCTGTTCACATGGTGGAAAATACATATATGATGGGATGACACAACAATTTCCAACAGGTTTGATCCTATGGCAAGTTTGGGTTGCAACGGTTCAAATGAATCTTTACAGAGGGATATCCTAAACCTATATGCATGCTTCCAAATATACCTAATTAGATCAAAGAACATACAAAGGATGCTCCTATACTTGGGTGGATTTAAACCAAGTATGCTCCCAGTGGCCCCACAAAAGATGTCCTTAGGTGGGTGCAAGAAAATGTTTAGGACTTCAAGGATAGTTTCATATGATGATAAAATTATGTCCAAAAAATCAAGTGAGATGGGAGAGCTCACATCCAAAATGGGTCATAGTAATTGGATCATATTCCTCCATCAAGGGAATATTTTGATTCAAATCTACTGAAGCTATTTGAATAGCTTGGTATGGCACTTCTACAAAAGATATGGGTGTATCTCCTATACCATGGTTAGCATTTTTCTTACTCTCGGTATTTCTTCTTCTTTCCTCTAAGTTCCATGGATTGAATCATGATAATTTAAGGAGTATGGGGAAGATTAATGCTATGATTACCCTTGTACTTCTTCTTCTTACTCCTAAGGTCCATGGATTGAACTATAGGAATTTCAGAAGTCAGGGAAGGATTAGCATGCTACTGCATATCCTTCCCAGCTATAGGTTGCGAAGTTTGAATAGAAATTTGTCCCATTTGCTGGGTAATCTGCTCATGGTTGTTAATGGAACCCATCATACCATTGACATGAGGTCCATGTGGTGGCCTAGTTTTTACACACTTCAGTCGACATGTGTTCACACACTGTTGACACCCTTCAATGCGATCTTCCTAAAAAATGGCCCAGACATGTTTTACTCTATCCAGAAACACCTGCAGAGCAAATGAAGTCTCACCCGAGATGTTTGAGGGATGGCTGTAGGAACCATATTTTGGCAGAAGGGAAGAGGACTTACACATTTAATATCTCTCTCTATCACACTATTACTCAGATATATAGAACATGGTTTTATCTTATCATTAATTTACCATTTCCATTATTTGTACCAGATCCAATATCACACCATTTCATTATGCATAAAATAGATTGACATACAAGAATCCATCCATCATGCGAAGATTTCTCATCATTCAGATAAGAAAAAAATTACGACATTTGATTGCAACATTTAACCATTCATATTTCCTCATCCAAATCACAGTAATTAACCACAAAGACAACAATCACAAGATCAAATATCATATCACATACAAAATAAGCATAGAGTTTCCAACAACATCTATGTCATATTACTTCGCTGTTAAACATACATCTCCTGGTCGATAGCCTCATACAAAAACCTAGAAAACAGTTTGTAAGATAGACAAAAGATAAGATTCTCTCTCAAGAACATACATCAAATGATATATGATTCAATTTCTCTTCTATGACATCAATCTATTTATAGGTTTATGCCTTTACAAAAAGGTCCACATATAACTAACTTCCTAACTAACTTGGACCAAAAGTACAAAATTGCGACCAAGGCGACCACTTGACGACATCTTCCTCTTGCATAGTCTTCTTTGACCCTTGTCTCTTTTGCACCATGCACACCCAATCTGCCTGCCAACATGCCCCCAACAAAAACTTGTGGCTCACGCTCGAGCGACATCAGCTAGATATCGTGTGTGCGCTTATCCTGACCATGAAGTCATCATATTCCTTTTTGACTTTTTCAACCACTTCCTTTTTCTGCATGCTAATTGCTGCACAATCTTCTGTGTCCTGCTCCATCAGGTACTCTATAATCTTCTCAACCACTTGTCTATGACCCTTGTGAGTAGTTGTAAGTGCATTCACAACCTTCATCGCCAACTATTTGCTGATGTCCTGGAATTTGTCCAACTGGGTTGTTCAGCAGGGATACATCTCCCGCGCTTTGCTGGCTTGCTACTGAAGTTCCTTTAACTCTATTTCCTTACTACCCTGCACCACTGGGGGCATCATTTCCAGGGATGCCCACATTACCATTAGCTATGCCTTTGCCTCATGAAGTTGTGCACCTAGTTGCTGCAGTTTCTCATCCTGAACCACACTCATCTAAAATTGTGTGGTTTCGTCCGCCAATGTCTTGGACATTTTCTCACATTCGTCAATCTAGGAGGCTACATCCTCAATCTTGTTAAATTTTCATATGCTAAGATAGATCATTAGTAATTCATTTCGATTTCATAACAAAAGCATATAAATAGGAACACTGAAAGATAGACAAGCACAAACATACAAAAGGAGAACACAAAGATTTATCCTGGGAAAACCCTAAAGGGAAAAACCCAACAAAAGCTTCCTCAATATAGATGCCCCAAAAGATAAAAGATAAAACCAACAAGGATATCAAAGCTTGATCCTCCTCCTTCTCCAACTACTTCTCTTCTCCACTAATGCGCTACACAAGTGAGACTGTGTGTGTCTCAAATGAGGAGCATCACACCTCTATTTATATTCATCCGTTCACTTGAATTAACTCATCCGACATGTAGGCTCGAGTTAATCATGTAGGATCGAGTTACATATGTAGGCTCAAGTAACCACACTGGGGTGCTAATGACCCACCTTTACAAATAGAGGGGACAACCTCATGACTCTTATTAGTTCTTCCGATTAGAAGCATCGGGGTACAAGATAATACAAGTGGTTCTCCCGGTAGGACCATCCGGGACCACAAAAGATACATATAGAATATTCTTCGAAGTCAAAATATTTCAACACTCCCCCTTAACGAGAAGGGTATTCTACAACAACATCAACAACAACAATAGTAGGAGAGGACATCATCAACATCATCAGGGTAACATATAAATCATTGGAAGCTTTTCAACATCATATAGTCTTCGTCTTCAATATTTGACGACAACAACTCTTTAATCAACATCAACATCTTTTGACCTTTTAATCAGCAACATCTTCAACACTTTGATCTTTTGATCAACAACATCTTCAACAACATCTTCAGCACTTAGACCTTTCGATCAGTAGCAACATCTTCAGCACTTTGACCTTTCGATCAGTAATATCTTCGGCACTTTGACCTTTCGATCAGCAACATTTTCAGCAACATCTTCAACACTTTGACCTTTCGATCAGCAGCAACATCTTCAGCACTTTGACCTTTCGATCATCACCAATATCTTTAGCATTTTTATCAGCAATATCTTCAGCACTTTGATCTTTCGATCAGTAAAGACATCTTCAGCATTTTGACCTTTTGATCAACAACATCATCACATTTTGATTAGTAACATCGTGATCAGCACCATCATCATACTTCAACTCTCGAACAGAATCATCATCATCATATTCTGATATTTTGATCAGTATGTCGTCATCATCACATACTGATCATCATCATCGTCACACTCTGATCTTTCGATCAGTACATCATCATCATCATACTCTTGATCGTTTGATCAGTACATCATCATCATACTCTGATATTTTGATCAGTACATCATCATCATCATAAAAACATCATCATCATGAAAACATCAACATCATCAAAACATCATTATGATCAAAACATTCAACATCATCAAAACATCAAAATATCATCATCATCACACTCTAATCTTTCGATCAGTACATCATCATCATCATAAAATCATTATCATCAAAACATCAACATCATCAAAACATCAACATCATCATCATCAAAACATCAACATGATCCTTCCTTTCGGAATTACGGGATCAACATGTCTGTGGTACTCAGATGATCCTTCCTGTCGAAATTAAGGGATTTAGGTATTTACGGAGTTACTAACGATCCTTCCTTTCAGAATTACAGGATCAACACATTTGTGGAGCTCAGACGATCCTTCCTTTCAGAATTACAGGATCAAGTCTTTACGGAGCTACTAACGATCCTTCCTTTCGGAATTATAGGATCAACACATTTGTGGAACTCAGACAATCCTTCGTATTGGAATTACGGGATCAACACATCTGTGGAACTGAGACAATCCTTCCTGTTGGAGTTAAAGGATCAAGTCTTTACGGAGCTACCAACGATCCTTCCTTTCGGAATTACAGGATTTAGGTCTTTACGGAGTTACTAACGATCCTTCCTTTAGGAATTACGGGATCAACACATCTGTGGAACTCAGACAATCCTTCCTATTGGAATTACGGGATCAATTCAATGATCCTTCCTTTCAGAATTATGGGATTTAGGTCTTTACGGAGTTACTAATGATCCTTCCTTTTAGAATTACATGATCAACACAGTTGTGGAACTCAGACAATCCTTCCTATTGGAATTATGGGATCAACACATGTTCTCGAGTACCAAAGTCACCGTATCTATTCTGAACCGAGGTTCAAGGATGATACAATCCTACTACCTTCTCGATGACTGAAGTTCATTGGATCCATTCTGAACCAAAGTTCAAGGATGATACAATCTTGCCACCTTCTCGATGACCGAAGTTCACCGGATCCATTCTGAACCGAAGTCCAAGGATGATACAATCCTGCCACCTTCTCGATGACCGAAGTTCACCAGATCCGTTCTGAACCGAAGTCCAAGGATGATACAATCCTGCCACCTTCTTGATGACCGAAGTTCACTGGATCCATTCTGAACCGAAGTTCAAGGATGATACAATCCTGCTACATTCTCGATGACCAAGGTCACCGGATCACTTCTGGACATATGTCCCAGGATGATACAATCCCTCTTCA
>LPNX010850317.1:192005-274874 GCA_001517045.1 Pseudotsuga menziesii
CATTCAGCTTTGAAGGTTGGAACCCAATTTACTCTTGGTAAAGTCTCGATCCATTAGGAAGCTATCCATCATATCGTACCATGTCGAACTTAGATATCTTTTGTAGTCACTCCCCTAGAAGTGGAGTATTATCTTCCTTATTCATTCTGTATAGGTGATTCTATGCTTGATATATACTAGTCAATAGAGTATGTCATGTCATAGTCTATTCTTTCTGGGGCAAATCACGATTCTTGCTTTGTACACTTGTTCTTGCAGATCCATATGGAAGATACTACGTACTTCCCTTTATGTCTCAAAATCATATCATATACATCATTCCCCATAATCAACTGTTATTCTTTGATCATAGTTTCTTTCATAGCATTTTTTTTCTTCATCTTGAGTTATCTCTCATACCCATGGTGGTCTTCATCCTTCGAGGTGGATCTACCGCTCTTTGAAGCTCTTTCTTTCATCATGGTGTCTTTGAACCTGGGAGCTTCAGATTCATGTTTATTGAATTGTCATCACTTGTTCTTCGGAACAAGTCTCATCCTTCTTTTGTTTTAGGAGGTTGTACATGACCTTTCCTACAATTCAAATGCACTAGTTGCATGATTAGAACTACATATGCATAACGACAAATTCTTATGCATCATGCAACTATTTAGCCAATACAACATTCATCCATATCTCACAGAAAATTTCTATATGCCTTCCATCTCTACCATGACATTATTGAGATTGTGCACTAATCCAATATGTCAGCAAATAGGTTTCATTCTAGATAAGTAACAATGGAGATTTGTATAGAACCATGAGCTACTTACCCATCACATGCATGCAAACAACACATCAACTGAATATAATCAAATGTATAACAAAACAATATCATGAAATGAAAATTGAATACTTATCTTTTATTTGTTTCATGGGTAGAATCCATCTTGATTATTCTACTTTAACATCTTCTTCATTCATGAAATCATCATTTCTTTTCCAAATGATAAGATGAAAAAGAGGTTCTTCAAGAATTGTGTTCTTCATATTCCTCATCGCATGAGGGATCTTCTTTGAATGGTGGGAGCTTGATCTTCAATTGCTCCCGTCTTATTCTTCTCTTCTTATGAGTTGAGTTAAAAGTAATCATTTCCTTCTGGCATACATTCTTCGCATGAATGAATCCCATGATCCTGGGTTGCCATTCAAGGTGGCTATCACCACTTCTTCATTCTTCACTTCTTCTTTTACCTCTTCAATTTGTTTCATAAGGTCATCTTCCGATGTATGTTATTTCCTTCAAATAGATTGGTTAAGGAATCAAACATCTCTTTCAGTGTATTTAGGGAAGACACTTGTGGTACAAGTTGATCCGTGACTGAATCAACAATGATCTTCTTGTCCTTGACCAAGTTTTTCTGGTGTAAGGCTTTGAGCCTCATCTCCCTCTGGAACCTCTCTACTCATGTAGGTGTCCAATTCATTTTCTTTAGAGAGATCAAATACTTCCATGCTTGGAAGTTGTCAACTTCATCAAGCTTATCATCAAGCTGATGTGATATATCACTTTGAAATGAAAACCTCAAATGCAAATAGCAAAAGATTAGATCTTACCGATTTGAGGTGTCTGTCCTGGTTCCGGGGCTGGCTAATCTAGGGTTTGTCAGAGAAACCCTAATTTTCAAAACTTTGAATATTTTAGATATTATTGGATAGAAGTATATATATCTTCAAATGGATCTGTCCAATGTACTCCTTTTCTGAAAACAGTAGAGGGAAGCTCCCGGAACAGTAAGCCCTAGTTTTCCAATTTCTTCTGCAGAAATGCCTGTCACTGTTTCTATGATATCTCTAAAAATTCTACTCCTATATCTCTAAAATTTCTCACTGAGGTAACCTCGCATGTCCCTGATCCAATACCATAGTTTTCATCAGAATGGGTTTCACCAATTGGGATTTATGATCCTTTTCCCAAGGTGACCTGTTACAGGATTGTTCAGAACAGCAAAGTTGTACGGCCTGCCACGTGTCACTATTTCATCTTCTGGTTCTGAAATTTGTACCACAGAAATTAAAGTCTATTCTCTTTCTGTAACATCTTTATTAATTCAATTTGGACCTCTTTATCCCAAACTACAGCAATTCTCCCCAGGTGTCCTGTTTAGGGATGAATTCTGGAAGAGGCTGGAACCCTAACTTGGAGGGATCATATCGCCCAGAATATAGCGAATATGAGGCTGAATTTTGGATACAGTGTACATCAGTATTTTATATTCGGCCTCTAAAATTTTCAGCTCCTGAGACTTCTCCAATCTCAGAATATAACGAATGTACCAAAACGTAGCAGTTTTAGTATTTAGGGTTTTTCTAGCTCGTGGTCAAACTAGGGTTTGACTTTCCTGGAGTTTCAACCAACCAAATTTATTGATCCAGGTCTTTAAAATTATATTTTTATGAGGAGAAAAATCCCATTCTGTGCTCACTCAAAAATTCTTCTTATGTAGAAAGCCCTAATTATCCGCACCAAAACTGAAAATGCTTGGAATCAAATTCCGCTTCGACAGAAAGATGCGCCCTTCAATGGAGAGACAGTCTAGCCTTCTTTTGATGATTGATTGTGGATAGAGACCCAAAAATTAAGAAGCCCTAGATTCTATAGCTGCATAATGTCTTCTTTCAGGGTGGCTCTGATACCATGTTAAATTTTCATATGCTAAGCTATATCATTAGTAACTCATTTCGATTTCATAACAAAAGCATATAAACAGGAACACTGAAAGATAGACAAACACAACCATACAAAAGGAGAACAAAAATATTTATCCTGGGAAAACTCTAAAGGGAAAAACCCAGCAAAAGCTTCCTCAATATAGATTCCCCAAAAGATAAAAGATAAAACCAACAAGGAGATCAAAGCCTGATCCTCCTCCTTCTCCAGCTACTTCTCTTCTCCACTAATGCGCTACACAAGTGAGAGTGTGTGTGTCTCAAATGAGGAGCATCACACCTCTATTTATATTCATCTGTTCACTTGAATTAACTCATCCGACATGTAGGCTCGAGTGAATCATGTAGGCTTGAGTTACACATGTAGGCTCAAGTAACCACACCTTTTCAAATAGAGGGGACAACCTCATGACTCTTATTAGTTCTTCCGATTAGAAGAATCGGGGTACAAGATAATACAAGTGGTTCTCCCGGTAGGACCATCGGGGACCACAAAAGATACATATAGAATATTCTTCGAAGTTAAAATATTTCAACAAATCTTTCCTTGGAACTCTGTGACCTGCTATGGTGGTGTACTTGAGACAGCTCGTGCTTGTAACTCCTCCTTTTCCTTCTTCAGGTATGCGATTATCTGACCGAGTTGCAGTATCTTCGCTTCCACAAACATCTCTATCGTGATGTCGAGAATGTACTAACATGCAACAACAATGGCCTTCTTTTGCCATTCTCTATTATTTAAGTCTTTTTCCTTTGAAATTAACTCCTCTTCCTATGCTTTCCTCATCCTCTTGATCTCTTCATTCACCACTTCAACTTTCTCTTGTGACTTCACTAACTTGTCATGCATGATTTCTTCGTGGTATTTGATATTTTGGATGGCTACCTTCCGCAGCCGTGCAAGCGTATGCGTGGAAAATTCATTGACATCCAGACTGATTGTGTCGAATTGCTACATAGTTGCAACGACATCTTCACTTCCAGACTCCAAGGCATGTGGTTGAATTTGCACAATCCTTACCCTCTTTCCTATGGTATCTCTTCTACTCTTTGTAGCATGTTGACTTATTGAACCTTCTCCAATATCGCATTAGTCAGGGATTGCAACAAATCCTTGACTTGGTGGAAAAACCTGGTCGAGTGTTGTTTCAACTACGACTCACACTCGGTAGTCGCAGTGGTGATCACAGCTTGTATGCGACTCACTTGATCATCAACCATATTTGGGGCGTTACTTCCCTCTCCCTGATGAAACCTTATTTTGGTCCTTCCTTCTTCAAACTACTTTTTTGCCTCAAAATCCATCGAAGTATTGGACGACTCTTCTTCTAAATCCTTGTCACTTTATTTCGCCTGCTCCTATTCTACCAACATATCGGGTGGTGGAACCACCTCTGTGTTCAAAAAATCCTCTATGCTGAAGGAAACTTTCCATTCAACAGGCCAATCATCAACAATTACCTCTATATATTCATCCGTGATTTTATACATTGTGGTGATCCATTGCTTCTCACCGTCACTTCACGCTTGAATATGTATCACATGGGGTCCCATTGAAAAGCATGCTATGTGTATATACTTCATTGTTTCCTCCTCAGTGAGACATGGAATCTTGCATGCTCTATCTTGTAGTGCATCCATAGTGCATCCCAGTAAAAATAAAAATGCACTGCATAGTCAATCTGTCAATCCTTCACATCGATCCACCACAATTTTTGGTATCGTGCTCCCATGCATACTTGGGAAACTTCTACATTCGTTCCCTGGTAATGCGTGGGTCCCATCCACCCCACAAGTGCAATTAAAATTAGCAACCATGAATATGTAAAGGATCGCTTACCTTCTTGAACCAGTGTCGCGTCCTCCATCAGTTGATTCAATACAAAAATGACTAGTTCATTTGGACACCTTCAATGTATTGCTCTGCACACACAATTACTCCAAAAGTACATTTATTAGGTATGTTCTTCCTTACCATCTTCACAACCAACAGTTTGGCTGTGACTCGAATGTATCTGTCATTGATGGTTTTGAAAACATATGAATGTTTACCCCAGACAACATTGTACTTCTTCTTTAGTTTCACATCTATCCTCTTATCATTGTCCTTGCCTATAAAGCACTACGACAGGTTAACACCCTTCATGGGAACCCCAATAATATGCGATATCAATTCGATTGTGACTGGTACCATTGGTGTCGAGCCAAATATACCCTCCATGGAAACAAGATAAAGAATGATTTACACATGCATTTGCATCTACTGAACGACCAAAATGCAGCATGTGGGTGAGGCCTAACAACCACGAACACTGCAATCCCAAAGCCCACTACTGTGGCATGCGAATAACTAGACCTCCATCGCCATGTGCCTGTGTCTCATAAGGTTCTATTGTGCATTTAGGATATGCCAGCAGGCCATGGTATCTCTAAGTCATCTTCATCAAATGTGGCATGATATTCATTGTGACATGCACTCCTTTCAGCATCACAAGCATCTTGATCGAATATTGCTGGTTCTTGGATAGTTTCCCTGACGGCGTGTCTTCCTTTTGTAGTGATACATACCTAGGGATGTCATCAACAACTGCCCCCTTTTGGGCCATGGAATCCTCTCCACCAGTCGTCGAGGTCCTAGCCTCTACTTCAAGTTCTGCAACATCGGGATAACTTCATGTGGACCTCTTCTTCTGCTGTAGGGACTTTGGGTGATTTGTGCCCCTTTTCTTCCTTACTATCCTTGGTAGTTCTTGTTGAAGTTCTGGACTGTCTTCTTCGATCAATGTTCTTGAGGGTGGAGAATCATGCGTACTACCACTTGAAATTATCTGAGCCATCATTACAACTCTATCACTTTGTCACTCTCAACTATGCTCTACTAATTTCCTCTCTTTGTTCTTCTTAACTATCACAATGGTTCATCCAACTTTCCCCTTGTCAATTCTTATAATATTAAAAGCACTTTTGTGAACGATTTTGAACATCATGTCCAAATCCTCCAACGATCGACCAAATATGCCATCAATTCTACAAATCCAATGGTCTAATTTCTCATAAATGTGCATCTCATCCACTTGTGTCATCTCTTCTTTGGTTTAGCTGCTTCATTTAGTTCTTGATTTGACCCTATCTCACTTCGTCAAACGTCACCAAGCTTCCTTCCTGCTACGAATTGCACATCCTTTCCTCTTCGATGATCTTCCTTACTGTGATGACCTCCTATTCATCATATCTTACACTTTTTTCCCACTTCGCAACACCTTAAGCATGGCGTCGTACCTATCTATCCCAATAGGTATTTAGCTGACTACCATTCATAAGCTTCAGTAACAATGTTCCATCTAGCTGTTGTAGCTACACCACACCTCCATCGATGATGAAATGAATTACATAAGGTTCTAACCAATGCATTTGCAACTTACCCGAATGCTTTACAAAATTTCTGTCATAGAGGAGAACCATGTGTCCCCATTGTAAGTACTTTTATTTGATATGTCGATTGTGCCACACCTTCTGGTGATCCTTTTTGACTTGCTAGTGAAATCAGGTGATGAACCAATCTTCATCAAGCTGCAAAAATTGTGTCAATATTTCTTCAAGTGATCCTTCATCATCCATACTTGTCGTTGCTGTGATGCACATGACAAAAAAAATGTACTCCATTGGTGTCACTGCTTCTTGGCCATATACAAGCTTGAATGATGTTTTCCTCATCAATCTCTTACCCGTCGTCTTGTAGGCCCATAATATTGTAGGATTTTTCAAATCCCAATCATCACGATTTGCGTTACATACCTTTGTTAACACATGCTCCAACACCTTGTTGAATGCTTCGACTGTTCCATTTGCTTGTGGGTGATAAAGAGCGCTCTTCTTGTGCTAAATCTTGAATTCCTCCATGATTTCACTAATGGTGTGATTGATGAAGTGAATCCATTGGTCACTCATCAATATCTTTGGACAACCAAACCTAGTAATGACATCATTGAATAGAAACCTCACTATAGTCGTAGCGGTACAATCTGTCATTGGTGATACTTCTTCCCATCTACTCAAATAGTGTGTCACAATGATAATATATTGCGCACCTGTCCTCTTTCCTGAAAGATTGACGGGTCCCAGAAAATCCACTACCCAATTATCAAATGGCTGCAGTTTTTACCTGACGTACTAATGGATTCTCATCCCGTCATGATGGCCTCTCCTTCCTTTGACAAATGCCACGTCTTTTCACATAATCTGCAACATCGTTGTGCAAGGTTGGCCACTAGAGGCTAGATATGAGTATCTTCCTAGAATTTGCGTGACCTCCATAGTGTCCTCATGCAACTCTGTCATGTGCTTCAACCAATATCCTTTCCTGCTCATGCGGTAGGACATATCGATATAGAATCTCATCCGGCCCCATATTTTAGATATTTCCAACAATTAGCTGAAAATATGCAACTTGAATGACCAATTGCTTCTTCTGACTAGTGGTGAAATCATCTGGTGCTTTTCCTATCGATAAGAACTGAATAATATGTTCGTAATGGTCATCCACCATTCCAACTTTAAACAACTGTGCATCAGGTAAACCATCCTTGATGCTGGTTGGTTCTTCAACGGTCTAAATCCTTGACAAATGATCTGGTCTAACATTCAATTAACCTGAATTTACAATAATCTCGAAATAAAATTTATGGAAGAGTAGCAACCATTGACAGATATCCCCCACGAACATAGGCTTGTTGACTAGGTATTTTAATGCGAAATGACCACTAAAAATCTTGAAGCGTCTTCCCAACAGATAATGATGAATTTTTGTAGCACATACACCATCTCCAAACCTTCATGCTCCGTCATGGTGTAGTTCCTTTCCGTAGATGACAACTTCCAGCTTGCGAAAGCAATTGGGTGATCAATCATTCCTTCACCTGACAGTACCGGGACTACTCCTAATGCGACTGATGATGCATTGACATGGATGTGAAATTCCTTCGTCCAGTATGGAAAGACCATCATGAGTGTTGTGACCATCTTCTTTTTGAGAGTGTTGAGACTCCCTCGACACTCATGGATCCATTTGAATTTCGCATCTTTCTTCAACAACTTTTCCGTGGGTGCTGTGATCATTGCATATCCTCTTATGAACTTTTGGTAATACCCTGTATGACCCAATGTCTCATTGAGTTGTTTCATTATTGTTGGTGGGGGAACTCATCAACAATTGCAATCTTAGTAGTATCTACCAACATTCCTCCCTTACAGACGATGTGCCCCAAAAAAATCCCAAACGATGCACAAAATATACACTTTCCCAGATTGAGCGAGATATGATGTTGTTGAAATCTCTCCAACATCAGTTGTAGGTTGGAAATGTGGTGTTTCACCAACCCATAGACATTCCAATCATCCATATACACTGCCAAAAATTTATGAATGAAATATTTAAATGTAGCGACCACTATCATGGAGAAGATCACAGCTGTGTTCTTGAGGCCAAACGACATCACCGTGTACTAAAAACACCCCCATTCCATCACAAAAGTTTTCTTGTGCCGATATTCCTTCATAATATTTATCTAATGATAGCTTGAAAAGCCACTTGTGAATGAGTAGACCTCTTGGCCACCGAATCCTTTTAGTACTTCTTCAGTAAATGGTGTTGGGAACGTATCATGAAGACACGCGTCATTTAGCTTCTGGAGATCGGTGCAGATCCAAATTTCTCCCGTCTTCTTATCTTGAACAACCATCAGACTGATCCATTCTGACTTTTCCATAGGTTTGATGATTCTTGCATCCAACATCTTATTGAAATCAGCCTTCAGTCGTTCCTTGTATCACATATTTAATTGTTAGCGAATAAATATACCCAAGTGGACTCAAGCAAGATCTCTCTAATCCAAATGGATCTAGAACAAATAAGTACATAATACAATCTAATTTCCTAGATCAATAGAGATGCAAGTTAAAAATATAGATCACTTACTGAAGGTCTACAAATCCTTTTCTTATTTGTTGATCCAAGCTCTAGAAATTTCAGATCTCAAGCTGCAAAACCATGTAGAGCAAATGGAAACAAGCAAACAATACAAGCATATATAAATATGAATTGATCTAAGCCAATTGTTAAGGAATAAATCTCTAAACATTATCAATGCAACAATATTTATGGAAATATTTTATATTACTGTAATAATAGGAAATACATAGAGAAGGAATGTTACAACCTAAGACTCAACGTTGCAACCTTCCATCCAACAATCCAAGCCAAGCCTCGAAAGAATGATGGTTTTCCTCCCAAAGGATGAGTAGGGATCACCTAATAAATTCCACCAGCATAAGAGTACTATAGTCCTTCCTCCCTCACCATGGAGAGAGGCTTCAAATTTATAAGGCTAAAGGGACATAGTAGGTTGAAGATTAAGGGGAGAAGTCTAAGGGACCCTCTCATTAGGTTAGGGAACTAAATTACAACCTTCCTAGTAACTAGGTATATCCCTCCATGTCACCAAGATTCGAGAAATCTCTTGAAGCTTCCAATTTTCCACTCTAAACAGCCCTGACACACACTGAATGAAGGATAAGGGCGCCAAAGGAGGGCTAGCACATGTTGCAAGGGGGATAAGTGTGTCGGTGGCACACCTTGTCAAGGTTAAAAGTGTGACACCTAGGGTCTGGCGATATGTCATAGAGGGTAAGGTGTGCCAACCTACTCAAAGGAGGTATAAATGCTAGGGAAAACTTCATAGTCATTGTAATTTAGCTAAAGGAAATTTAGGGATTTAGGCACAAAGTTGATACACGGATCATGATGACGAGATTTTGGTATAACAGAATGCCACCCAAAGCATGAATATAGATGAATGCGATAGGTGAAATGCTTTGTAAAGTGAGGAAATCGAAGGCAAGGATGTTGGTTGGAAGTTACTTTAATACTACTCACTCAAGTATGACATGACTCATAACATGGCTGCCGACCAATACATTGCAAATCCATGGTAGTAGAGACATCTCGAACATAATCATGGCTACTAGACACAAACGTAGATCCATCATGAGATGATAACACATCCATGACCAATACAAAGTGGATCTGTGTAATATGACTCAAACAAACTCCATCGTAACCTGGGAAAGATATCAATTAACCTAGGGTCTTCAAGCCAAGCCCGCAAAAATACAAATCTAACCATGTGATTACATTGTATAGATGTCGAAAATGGCAAAAACCACTTGATTACCAGTCATTGATGTATACTGTTAACAAGTGTGAGGGAGATCACCATTGATGTCAATGATTCCCAAGGTATCTTAGTACATTCTCCCAAATGTGCATAAAGGACTTCGAGTCGAACACTTGGTAGAATCTCCCAGTCAGAGGTCATTGATGAAAACCCACTACTGAAAGTGAGGAAACCTGCCATTGAGGCATGCAGGCTTCAAGGTACTTGACTTGGTTTCTAAGTCTAATTCCCAGATGATGTGTTAAAGTCAACAGGAATAGAATTGTTGAAGGCGAGCCATGATGTATCCCCCATCATCAACATGAAACATTATCATAGATGTTTTAGTGTAGATCAGAATATAGAGTGATATACGAGATTGACTCAGATATTACCAACATGATAGAAGGTAAGCTGACTACAGATAATGAATGGATGACCAAATTTCTCTTGAACATGGGCATGGAATGACTTGGCAATATTGACTTGAAAATAATGATACCAATCCCCTAATGCAACTCATGGCGGGAGAATTCTTGGACAACTCAAATGATTAAGAAGACTGATGGAATCAATAGGACTCGAAGACAAATAGATTACCCAAGTACTGAGTGCATATGCAGATGAGTGCCATATTCAAGATTAATTATGTATTGCTATAACTACAATGAAATAAAAAATCTTCCCTTATCCCTTTCATGATTGACGCGTACCTCTTTTTCATTTTAACGAGTTCAAATAGGGTAACAAACACTCATTGTAGCTCATTAAGTGATGAGTCCATTCTCATACATTTTATGTACCTGAGAAAGGAGGGGTTCATTCCCATAAAGGGACCTTCATCGTTTGATTTTACGAGTCCGATGAAAGTAAAATCATTCATCATTTCATGTTTAGAGAGTCTAAAATGACTAAGAAGACTCTAGGGTGGAATTTTTCGTAAATTTAGTCCCTGAGGCCCGAAAAAGTATAAAATAATGCCCAAGATAACTATTCTAGTTGTGATAAACCAGAGTGTACCTTTTTTGTAAATGAGTCTAATCCATTCGAAAAAGGGGTAAACTGCCATTGACTAGATGATCATTCAAATAATTTTACAAGCATGAAAGCATCAAGTTCACTTAGCGATCTTTTTATGTTTAGGGAGCCTGAAAATAACTCAAAGGTGACTCCATACGAGGTGTCTTTTTTCATAATCCAATTTTAACGAGTCTAAAAAATAGTAAAAGTGTACTTGATACCTCTTTGATGAGTTTTTGACGAGCATGCCAAAGGTATAAAAGGAATTTGGAACCTTTTTAATGTTTGAATCCAGAGCATGAAAAAGCGATAAAGTAAGCTCAGACCACTTTTCATGTTTTAACCAGAGCATGAAAAATATGAAAAGTAAGCTCAATCTACTTTTCATGTTTTAACCAGAGCATGGAAAATGAAAATTAAGTTCAACACCATCTTATTGTTTTTAACGAGCTCGAATATCGGTTGAAAGAATGCTCAGGTTATATGCTTCAATTTTTAACGAGCTTGACATAGAAAAAGAACTATGCTCACAATGTGGTTTCATGGTTTAGCGAGATTGGAACTAAAAAATAAAGTATGCTCAAAATGAATCCCAATGACGAGTGTTTTCCTAACATGATGACCAGTGGTTGGTACTTTCCCCCAGTAGAACTGTCAAGTAGCTTAATCCCAACATAATTTGAAGAGGTTGGATACATGCCCCCCCAAGCTTCGTTTCATCTACTTACTCTATTCTTCATCCAACTACATTTTGGGTTACTCCTCGGACAAGGTTCACCAGAGATAGAGGAAGAAAGAGGATCAAGTGCCACAAGCATATGCAATGAAGGTTCAAGTTAAAATACTTGATACAATGGATGAATTCATTTCTTTTTTTCATGATCTTGACATGAAAAGGGAACTATTCTCACAATGACCTATTTCAATTTTTACACGAGCTTGAAACAAAAAAATAACTATGCTTGTGGGGACCCGTTTCATTTTTACGCAAGCTTGAAACAAAAAAAACTATACTTGAGGACATCCGTTTCACTTTTTAAATGAGCTCGAAATGAAAAATAAACTATGCTCAAAGACATATGTTTTGTTTTTCAATGAGCTTGACACAGAATGGGAACTATGATCACATTCAGTTCTTGGCCAACATGATGTCCAAAGGTTGGTAGGTTCCTCCCTTACATAAGAAGCTAGTGGGATATCTCTAGTATGATGTTTAGATATTGGAGACATGACGCCAAGGCTTCCTCTGAGGAGAAGAAGATATGGTTTTCAAATGACTGAACTCCATGATGATGTTCAGAGTCAAGAGAGATGGTAGGTGAAGGGGAAGGAACCACAAGAACATGTGAGACATTCATGGAAGTATGACGACTAGGAGTCATATTATGATTAGGTTTAATAAAGGAAAGCCGATCAATGGTCACAATCCTCTCATCATGGGGAAAATGCATCACTTGAAAGAGTGTGGACACTACAAATTTCATGGCATAAACATAATCTCGCCAGTACAGACAATTTTCCCTCCTAACATGATAGGAAAATGAGGAAGGATCACTAAAGGCATAGTAGGTATTTTATTAAAATCCGGTATCTGATCGGTGGCAAGCACAAGTTGAGGGGAAGCTATAGCTTTCCAAGAGGTTGAGGATAGAATACTAACAGAAGCCCCTTCATTAACAATAGTGCATAGTATACTCTTAGTGGTAACTTGCACAGATATCTGGAAAGGAACATTCGAATGAAGGTGAGATTCTATTGATTACTCCAATAAAAGGAAACAAACTCAGTACTTGGATAGGATTCTATTGAAATAGACAATATTTACCCTTGCATAGAACAATCATAACTAACTACAAAAACTTCAGCTGGTTTAAGTTCACTCTTAACTGGAAGAGAAGGGAAAGATGAAGACTGTGTCAAAGTGACTACTTCAATTTTAACACTTTTTGACGAAAGAGTGGGATCGGGGGGAGATGGCATCAACTCAACCAATTTAACTTCAATCTCCAAAGGAAGAGTGGGATGAACTACCTATTCTTCACTCTCAAAAGAAAGAGTGGGATTGACCAAGGATGGAACTGGATCGATCACTTTATTAACCAATGGGAGGTCAAGGGATGACTTACGATAATCCATTGGAATCCATTTTTGAGAAACAATAATATCTTCCAACAAATTTGAAGCTTCATCCATGTGAGGACAAAGGTAAGTAAGGTGCATGTCCTTACACAACAAGTAAGGATAATTGACTTTTCCTTTTCGACTCTTAACCACAGAGTCACTGGTTGATGGAATATCATTAGTATGATGACCAGAGGCTGATGACACAGGGTGTTGGGAAGCATCTTTAAGAAGATGGCCACCTTTGCAAAGTCTACAAGGGAACTTAGTCTTACGAGGTGTTTTTGTGGGCAATCCAACACTCTCAGCACTATGCTCAGTGGCTGATGGGTTTCCAACATGATGATCATAGGTTGGAGCTGTTACCTTTTGCTCAATGTTCTTTTTCTTAACCTTCTATTTCGTCTTCTTCTTAGCCATGTGTTTACTAACATCAGAGTTTTGAATAGGTGAATAGGAAGAAAATGAATTTGATTCAACATTCGACGAAGAAGGAGAAGGATTAACATGAGGTTGATGCTCATGCGGTATCCGACACAAATGGTGAATTTGGTATAGTGATATTGGAGAATAACCATACTAGTAATCCTATAGTTAATCTGGGAAAACTCAATGTGGCCATGAAGGGAGGACCAACACTTCCACAAGGGGGAGAAACAAAAGACATACCTTGAAAAGGGGTTTCTTGGTTGGTGGTCCTAGAAGAGTCTTCCATATCTAAACTCTCTAAGAATATCTGAAGTACCACACAAATCAAACACTACTCAAGTCTAAAAGTAACAAGCAAACTGTGTGAATAGGAGTGGATGAAAATTTAGGATTCTCACAGGATTGTCAAGGCGTCACAACTCGCTATATACTACATGGTCCAACAGTAAAACATGACAAGGAGGATTTGGACCATACCCTTTCTTGAATACCAAACTACCTGGATGGTACGTGCATAATAATATGCCCGAGAGTTGTTCTCGGTGTGTTGTGATGTCAAGACAACCAAATTGTTAACTCAGTTGGTCACAAGAATCCTAGCAGGGTCTCCCAATATACACTAGGTACGTGGGAGCTCAAATATGTATTAGTGTTGTCTAATGAACAATCATTCGAAAGAGGACTTCCAATATACCACTAAGTACATGAATTACCTTTCGATATACCTCAAGGGTACATGAAAGGCTGTTCGATATACCAACAGTATGTGGAAGAACCACACGATCCCCGGGATGCAACGCAGGAAAATAATGACAACTCCTATGTTTTAAGACACTGAAACATGTCTCTAACCAACACATAGTTACTAAATGATTTTAATCTTAAGCTAGCGTTAATTTTATCTTGAGCGGTTAAGTGGATGCATGAGGTGTAGATAGGAAATGTAAAAATAATGCAAATCCTAGCTACATGACGATGCACATTTCACTTTTGATGAAAACTACCTAAGGTAAGGAGATAGTTTTTCTTTTCAAACCAGAAAGGAACTAGGTAGTAATGAAAAGAACAATTCCTTCCTAGAGCGCAATAAATCTAACTTTCTGCAATAATAAGGCAAAAAGTGCAATGAAATCAAAGATGCGACAAATCTTAACGATATTCTGGAAAACAAAATAGCGAAACACTTCGATTTTCAAATGCATGTATCAAAATGGAACTTGATAACTAAATTATCTTTATATCTACAAACATAAAATGAGAGAATGTACAAAACACTGTAATCATCTAGAAGTCTCAAAAGAAAAATGACAAGCACCTGAACAACTCAAAGACACTCAAGAATTGCTCAAAATCTAACAAATGCAACCAAAAATAAAAAACTGAGTGGATGAGGGGTTTGGAGATCAGATCTTGTAGCAAGGATTTCTCCTCACTACAGGAGCAGGAATGGCTCCCTTGTGCCTATAGGGCACAAGGGTAGGTTCCTACTCTTTGAAAATAGGAAAAAATGAAATGGAAATAGCAGAAACAGAGCAGTAAACTAAACTAAACTAGAGTAAGCAAATGGCTACAACTATAAACTAGATCTAAAAGCTAATAACATAAAAGAAAAAGGGAGATGAAGCCCTTGTGAACCCCTTTGCAGAAAATGGGTTAGGGTTCCGCCTCCTTGAAACCTGCAAGCAACCTAAGCTACTACAATGGAAAACCTGCAAACAATGTCAACAAATAGAACCCGCAAGTAAAAATAACAGTTAGAAAGCAAAAACAATTAGACAAAACATGAAAAGAAATGTTATACCTCACTTGGGTGGAAATGGGCCACCATGCCCTAGCTCATGTGAGCACCTCTCTCTTGGTTGGGAAGCAATGGCTTGATGGAATGGAAATGGAGGAGAGGGAATGTGGGTGGTTTGAGAGGCAAAGGTCTCAAAGCATCGACGGGCAGCATAACAATAGGCAAGTGAGGAGTGTTTTGAGAATGACCCCCCACCCTCCTTTTATAGTTTTTCCAAGGGATTTTAGGGTTTTAAGCCATTGGTCAGGGTTTTAGCCCCTTCCACCCTAACTTTAGCCCCTTTTAGGGTTTTAGCCCCTTTTTGAGGGCTTTACCCCCTAGGGGGCTATTTTGGGCTCCTTTTTGGGGTTTTTAGCCCTTTTCTTCATCCTTGGGCTCTTTTGGAGGTGTGGGGGTCAAATGGAAGGTCTTATGGAGTGAAATGAGTGTTGTGAGATGGTGTCGTTGGGTGGTGTAGGCCATAGAGAGCTATGTGGGGGATTTTTGGGTTAACATATTTCCCCTTGATGTGTGAGGGCAGGATCTCGACGTATGGCCGATGGACATCATAGGATTGGCTGTGTAGAGGTGGTGCTTCTGGGGATGGGGCATGGTGGATTTTTGTTTTTGTATTAATTTGGTTCCCATCAATGGGTGAGATACAATAAATGTGTGACATATATATGGACGAGGTGGGCATCCCCATGCTCGTGATAATGTCAAAAGAATCATTTGATCTATGCTCTAAGATACAAGAGCCGATCATATACAATTGATGTTACAATGCTGGTTGCCTCTATGTGAGGCTGAATACAATACTGATCTGGTACATTGGACCCATGGCATTCTCATGGAATGCTATATCTTCATGACTGATGGTCTGCTAGATCTAGAATGGTACATAGCTGTATGGACTCACTGATTGAGAGTCAGAGTCTTTGTGGTACAAGTATGCTGTATCAACCATAAAGGTATATCGAAGCACTGCTGGGGCTTCTGATCACTGTCTCCAATGCAACCCGAAAATCACAAGGGACATAACCTATTTAGGTCCCTCGAGTAGACTCACCAATGTGCTAGAGTTAGGTGACATCCAGGGTCTTCAACCAAGTATTGTGCGGAACAAGCCCTGTATGAATCTCAACAGTGCGATGATGGAGTTGAAGTCGAGCACGTGAGAAACAACCACCCCGAGAGGCACTAAGGACTCATCTCAAGTGGTCCAAGGAACTCATCAATGATGTAAATGAAACCAAGGTACAGGGACCTCTAGGTCCATCCTCTGGAATATGTGTGTTGGCGTCGATAGAGGGAGACCTGCCCCTAGTCAAGGAAATGATGTTTCCTTGACCAGGAGCGCAAGGGATAACTGAAAGATGTGGAGCAATCTGCGGATTGACTCATTGAATTGGGGGGGAGGGGAGGGAAGGGAAAAACTGAACAAGGGCAGGGGGGGAGTGGGAGACTCAAACTTCCTTTGTTCAGAGTATGATGGTAGGGTGGACCTAGCAGCAAATGAAACTTAACTCATGGGAATGGGATCATAGCTGTAATACTGGGAATGTTGCTGCAGATGGGAAATAATTGGAGGAGTTGGACACTTTTGATACTGATGGGATCCAAGGAAGACACATTGTAGAGTACTCTGAACAAAGGCGACCCAATGTGGGGATGCTGCCAAATTGTTTTCTATTGGGTGGTGTCTAGGGACACCGTTGTGGTACTATCTCGTGGATTTTTGGTGAGCCTGAGAAGGTAAGTGCTCGTTGGTGCTTTCAATTTTAGAGAGTATGAAAACACGAAGAAGACTCCAGTGGGGGCTCTTTTTCATTGGTAGTCTCCTGTGCTTGAAAAAGGATAAAAGTATACATAGGAGAGCTCGCCCATCCTGGAGGGGATGAGAGACTTCTTTACCGTTGGTAGTCCAATCAGGCCAAAAAAGGTTAAACCTATACTGACTGGACGATCATTCAAATAATTTTACGAGCATGAATGAAACCAAGTTTGCTCGATGACCTTTTCTTGTTGAGACAGCTGCAAAAGAGCTTAATGACAACCGATGGTGAGCTTTTTTGTAAAGTGCGGCCCCTCTGCTCAAGAAAACACAAAAGTATGCAGAGGGGAACGGTCTTGGCTTGAGTGTGCCAAGGAGGTCCTTTTCATTAGGTGGTCTACATGGTCCCCAAAAGGAGGTAAACGAGATGATGTAGATGCCCTTTCCTAAACTTTAGCGAGCGGGAAAGGAAGTAGCTGCACTCGGTGATCTTTTCATTGTTTTAAGGAGTCAGAAAATAGATTAAACGAAACTCCAATGTGGTCAACCGACTGCGGTGGTACAAGCGGTGCCCCCATGTCGGGATGGTGGACAGAGGTCCAAAGGTCATCCATGCAGTATGGACGGAGTAGAAGGCTCTCAAACATACCAATACATGCATGGGATATATCGTGGCAGAGGCTCACGATTCGATGCGACAGAGGTACGCAAACTGAGGTGGCTCTCGGACAGAGGTCAGGAGAGCGTGTGTGTGTGTTGTGGTGGATGAACTTGACTACATGCAATGTGAGTGCAAGTCTAGGGGAACTTATATGCCAAACACGTGCAAGAAAAGAAATCATTTTGTGGACAGTGGTCCAGAGGTCCGCGTAAGGTGTGGTAAAAAGAAAAGACAATTTATGAGTTAAAAATACAAAATAAAAGCTAATATTACATTCCTTAACGGGAGGTGGCCCGAGGACACTTCTATGTCAGATACATGGAAGAAAAACAAAGGGTTTTCTGGACGATGGTCCAGATGTCTGCATAAGGTGCAGTGAAAAAAGAAAATTATAAATACAAAAAGTAAACTTATAGTACAATCCTTAATAGGTGGCGGCCCGACAGCTTGCATGAGTAGCGGTCAGGAAGTGTGATACGAGTACCGATCCGTAGACACTCGCATCGTCATGTCATGGCTCATGAATTGAGGTGACTTGTGGGAAATGGTCCCAAATTGATTAATTAAACATGAGACGATGGTCTCATCATGAAATGAAAATTTGAGCCCAGAGTGTGAGAGGTGTCTCGAACAAGTTTTGGGTGATTTTGGATTAGCAGCTAATGGTGCTGTTGCTGACTTGTGCTAAAAATGTTGAAAAATAAGAAAAGAAAATGAAGTGACTCATTGGTGATGTTAAGCATAAAATATCTTGAGGTAGAGCCCGTTGTGAGGGTTCTCCAATAGTTGTCCATCAGAGTCAATAAGGGTGTATGCCCCCTTGATATTGCAGAAGTCTGTGCAAACGTGGATGGTACCCTATTTTTTATTCATGGGAACAGGATTAGAAATCCAAGTTGTGTATGCAATGGGATAAATGAAGCCGGCTATGCGCAGCTTCTCTATCTTGGCTTTCACCACAACTACTTTGGATGGATGGATGGGCCATTGCTTGTGGCGGATGGGTGCCACATCATGCCATGTGTGGATGTGTTGTTCCACAATGGATGGATCTAAGCCGGGCATTTCAGTGTATGACCAGGCGAAGATGTTGCAGAATTCTTGGAAGAGAGCGGTGTAGGCATCGACCTCTTTCGAGGATCAAGATGCCCCCAGCATGATTTCTTCAACGATCTCAGAGTTGGTTGAGATGTCGATTTTAATTGTTTGTCCTCAATGCCTTGTTCTTGACTAGTGGCACGGTTGGGAGTTCAACCATGGGGATGTTTTCGTTCTTATCCATGGCATCTAGATGTGCACGGATCACTAGGATTTTAGGGAAATTCTGAGTTGGATGGCCCTGTTGTTCACAGACGGCACAAGGTGGGACTTGTCTTGGTTTTGCGGTGGCTTTGGTGTTCTTTCCCCTAGCCCTTTTGGGTTGGGACGGTGCAGGTGCGGGTGCAGTGGTTGGCTTATGTGGACT
The DNA here is from genome assembly GCA_001517045.1 of Pseudotsuga menziesii. Taxonomy (NCBI): domain Eukaryota; kingdom Viridiplantae; phylum Streptophyta; class Pinopsida; order Pinales; family Pinaceae; genus Pseudotsuga; species Pseudotsuga menziesii. The sequence continues at coordinate 211,173 of LPNX010850317.1, forward strand.
GGGTGGGGGGTGAGACTCAGCTGCAATAGGTTGCACCAGAGTTAACACAACTTGGGGCATTGCTGGTTGAGCTGGTGGATCTAGATACCATACTGGGATCCCCAACGTAAAGTTGGGTAGGCTTAAGGTGGCCATGACCGGCTTGCTCATGACACCAGGTGGGGGAAAGAGTAAGGGAATTGTATGGACTGGAGATGAGCCCACATAACTCCCAGCTAATTGCATGTGGGGGTGAGGTTGTGGTTGTGACTGCATGTAATGCTGCTGCTACGGGTGATGTTACGGCTACTCTTGGCATTGCGACTGCGGACGATGTTGTGGTTGTGGTTGGGGCTGCGACTGCGGTTGTTGTTTGGGTGCAGCGGTGCTTTATGAGACCATGCACAAGTTCACAGTTTGATTTTGTGTCAGTGGTGGTGACACCAACTAGAAAGGAGCCATCATGGTGGAATCAGTACACAACCCAGGGCCCACATTCAATGGTGGGGAGGCTGGTGTGTTTTCAACCACAGTGTTGGTTACAGGGATGATGTTAGCATGTGTAGTCACCCTTTGCGGCTCAATGGTGGTGATGGTAGGGATAACATTGGCAGGCGCTGTTAGCCCTTGTGAATAATGGTAGGTGAGCTGGTAAACCATCACAATCTTCCCTTCATGGGGGAACATCATGAGGTGGAAGACAGTTGACACAACGGTTTGCATGGCGTACATGTAACTCCTCCCAAGGAGGAGGTTGTATTCTAGTTGAGCATTGACAACTTCGATATCAATCGGGACCGTCTTCCTGGCTAACGTGATGGGGACATGGGGGAGGATTCCTTGGGCTTTAGTGGGATGTCCATCATAAGCCCACAGAGTCATGGAGGATAGTTGCAGAATTGGTGATCCAAGCTTCTGCCAAACCAAGGTAGACATGACGCACGTAGCTGCCCCCTCATCCACTATGCATCGGTGCACAACCAAGTTCCATATGGACACCGGGATTTGGAAGGCGATCATGGAGGGCATGCACGGATCTTCGTTCTTTGTGTCAAAGGTGATCAGCTTGGAGTCAGAAGGGTCTATTGCCCCTAGAGCAGCTAGTAATGCTTTCTGCTATGTTGGGCACGTTTTAAGTACCTCAAGAGCAGACATGGCGGTTGGCATTTGGGCCAAATCATCCACAATGCTATAGCTGACTGCAGCTCTAGCTGTGGCATTACTGGCAATTTTGCGTATGGGGGGGCATGGGAATGAGGGTAACTGTAGAGGTAGGTTGGTTGTCTTGGATGTGGATGCTACTGATGATTCGACAGGTTTGGTGGTGGTACCGTACTGATTTCATCTAGTCTGCAAGTTGACCTCTTTAGTGGTCATGGCTAGCAGGTGGTGAACACCTGTTTCAATTGTGGGTGATGCCCCCAGAGTGTTGGGATTGGCCTGGGGAGGGGGAGCGGTTGCCACCAATCCTTGGACTGGTAGTGGGTTTTGAAGCACCATGGGAGGAGTTCCTTGTGGTGCCTGGTTGGGTTGGGCTTGATTGGGAGCATTGGTGGCCTGTTGGGCCTCATTTTGAATGGCCTACTTAGCACGAGCCATGAGGGGACCCTCAAACATGTAATTCCCATAGACATCACAGAGTGTACATGGTTGGTTTGTGTGCAATGGTGCATTGCGTCTTGGTGGATTTTGTCGTGGGGGGTTCTGGGATGGCCGGTCAACCGCGACATTATTGGGAGGGTTCGGTTGCTGACCGCCTCCCTGTGGTTGGTTATTGCCTTGGTTGTGGGGTCGGTTGTTTCTAGATTGCCCTTGTTGATTGTTGGGGGCAGGCTGGTTGGGACGGTTTCGTTGTGTGAACACTTGTCCCAACAGAGTGGGTGGAGCGGGGGTGGGGGATTGAACTTGTTACACTGGTGGTGCATAGTATATTTGTGGGGGTGGTGGTTCCACAAATGTGGGAATTTTCCCCACATACTGTTGTGTTGGCCAAGCCATGGCCTGAGCCTGCTGCGGTGGTGCAGGTTGTGCATAAGAGGTTGTTGCTCTGGACTGAGACATCATTCTAGCATAGTCAGAATCTTGGTTTTGGTAAGCAACATTAGCAGTGTTGCTTGGTTGTGGTGCAACGACAAGTGGTGTCAGTCGAGGCTGTGGTTGTTTGGAGACTAACCCTATGATGTCGTCCGCTGCGTGGGATGCCCCTGGTGCGTCATGGTAAGAGGTACTCGGAAGGGGAGAATCTGGAATGATAGTGTATAAGTATCCAGACTGGGCATAGATCAAGTCAAATTGTTGGGCCTTTAGTATGGCCTCTTCTTCAGATTGGGGACGTTCAGATGTGACGTCCTTTGTGATGGGTGGGAGAAAAGTCTTAAGGAACCAATCCAAGAAGGTCCTGTCGTCTAGTTGGATTTTGCATAAGCTACGACATCACCGCCACTCATGGATATGGTTAGTTATGTGAGTGGCGGTGCTTTGGTGACAGGATAACAGGATTTCCACCCCCTCGTCATATTTGATAGGGAGTTGGAAATACTGTAGGAACATGAAGGCTAGGGAGTTGAAGTCGAGGTACTTGGCTTGTGGCAACTCAATGTACCATTTGGCCACAGCACCTGTAAGGGTGTGTTGGAATAGCCTCAACCTGATGGAGTCATCAACGATGCTATTGGATGAGAACCATAGATGGAATGTCATTATATGATTTTGGGGACATTCCCCGACTTTGCCTTCAAACTTTGGGATGTCTGATGGCAGCTTAGTTGGCATGGGTGGCTAGAAAGCTTGGTGGCAGATGGGGTCATTCATTAATCTAGCCAAGTCAGGAAAGTTCAAACGAGCCATGAAGGGCAGATTTGACCCCAAGTTAATGTGGGATGGGGATGCAATGGGGGTGGGGTTTGTAGGTGCATAATGCATCTGCATGGCTAGGGGTGCTTGTGGTGGCACCATGGCGGATGGGCTAGTGCCCCCAAGTGTTGTGGGTGGGATGGTATGGGTGGCAGGAGAATTTCCCCCATGTGTGAGAGTAGGGGCAATGTAGGTGGACGGTGCACTGCCCCCCTATGTGGCCGGAGGGGCAGTGCGTGTGGACGGGCCATTGCCCCTGTGTGTTACCACTGGGCCAGCTTGGATGGTCACTATGGGTGGTGCCAATTGGCCAATGACAGTCTACATGACTGTGCTTGGACCACTTGCCAAGTTGTGGGTGACAAGTTGTGATGTGGACATGGGTCCACTTGCTAAGGTTAGGCCAGAAAATGGATCCGGGTTTGCACTAGCCATGGGGCTTGATGGTGTGGTGTGGAGGTCTGGTTCAGACTGATATGGGTCTAAATCAGAATCAGAGGATGTGTGTCCCTCTGATGGTGTGGGAGATCACTGAGAGCGGCTTCGACGGTGCCGATCAAGCGTTCCAAATGGTGGTGGTTCGCCTCTTAGGCGTGAGGAAGATCATGGAGGATCAATTGTGTTCGCTTTTGTTATGAAACTGGTGGGTATGAGATTTGGAACCCACTTTCAATGGCTTCATATTGGCTGAAGGTGGTCTCTTAGCCACCAAGAATGCCAAAAGACAACACTTGGCTTGTTCCTCATGGGTGCTTCTACTCAATCGGAAGGGGTCGTTGCCTGTTTCGCTTGGTAATTCCTCTCAGCGGCCAGCTACTTTGGGGTTCCTGTGGTACTCCTCACAATGAGTTTCTGGGAAAATCCCAAGTACTTCACACAGTTGAAGCAGTCAGGGACTTATGTCCTCAAAGACTATAGAATTGATTGAAATTAGTTTAAATTTGGTAAATTTTAAGGCTTACTCAGCGTCATGAACTGAGTTGGGTTAATTATTTGGTATGGTGTGTTGGTTTTCTTGTTTGTTTTGATCTTTGGTTGTTTGCAAAATGGTTTATGAATTCATGGTAGAGTTCATATCATGGTTTTGTATGCAAACATAAATAGAAATTTGTAAGCAAGTATAGTGATTAGCCCTGGATTGTTGGCCTAACTAAATGTCTACCTCTCAGTGATATTATTCTTCAACCAAGAGAAGGTGCTAGGCTCTCAACACAATGGGACTAAGCCCATTCATAGATCCTCATGTCACCTCCCAGGTGCTAGGTTGGTCAACAGGGAGGACGCTTAGCACTGTGAGAATCCCTCCTTCTCTACCCCCTCTACCTTCCAGGTCACCTGGTTTTAGTGGTTTGGGGAAAATACCATGGAGTGCCTAGATCTATACGAGCTTACCCTTCGTCGTATCCCAGAATACCCCGGAGGGTGATGACTGGGTAGAGGAGGAAGGGGGCAGCAAGATGGTTATTTTTAAGGTACTTTTAGTTAGACTAGTTCATTTTATTAAGCCTTAATATATGATTTAGCATATACACATTGTTCATGGATTGATTTGCAGAAAATAAAAACTGGAATTGAAAAAGACCTGCAATGGTGGACAGAGGCAGCTGGGCTGCACTAACAGTCCTATGAAAGTGAAAATTACTGTTAATTAAACTTAAATACAACTTCTGTGTGACAGGCCGCACATTTTTGGCCAAATCCAGCGAGGGGGATGCAAGATTTTTCCAGAAATGAGCGAGGGGGTTGCACAGAATGTGAAAACAGCTGCAATATGAGCTTCTGGGATGAAGTCATGCTTGTCTGGGGATTAAGTGCACCCTAGGTGCACCTGTTTTCTCATTAAGAGCGCCCCAATCTCACCTTTTCCCTCGATAAGAGTGCCCTACTCCGGAAAGGGGTTTTTTGGTGATGCAGGGTCAGATCTGGCTGGCAGTAACTGGTATTGGGGTTAGTTTGACTCAACTTGGCCTAGCAAAGGATTCAGCACTAACTAAAATAGGAAATAAAGTAGATTTAAGACAGATCTAACATAAGATTTCTGAAAACTAGGGTAAAATTGAAAAAACTTGAAAACTTGAAATTTTTGGACCAGGGATCCTGTGGGATCGACCTAGTCGAGTTGCCAAAGATGTAGCAAGGATTTCTCCTCACTATAGGAGCAGGAATGGCTCCCTTGTGCCTATAGGGCACAAGGGTAGGTTCCTACTCTTTGAAACTAGGAAAAAACGAAATGGAAATAGCATAAACAGAGTAGTAAACTAAACTAAACTAGAGTAAGCAAATGGCTACAACTATAAACTAGATCTAAGAGCTAATAACAGAAAAGAAAGAGGGAGATGAAGCCCTTGTGAACCCCTCTGCAGAAAATGGGTTAGGGTTATTCCTCCTTGAAACCTGCAAGCAACCTAAGCTACTACAATGGAAAACCTGCAAACAATGTCAACAAATAGAACCTGCAAGCAAAAATAACAGTTAGAAAGGAAAAACAATTAGACAAAACATGAAAAGAAATGTTATACCTCACTTGGGTGGAAATGGGCCACCATGCCCTAGCTCATGGGAGCACCTCTCTCTTGGTTGGGAAGCAATGGCTTGATGGAATGGAAATGGAGGAGAGGGAATGTGGGTGGTTTGAGAGGCAAAGGTCTTAAAGCATCCACGGGCAGCATAACAATAGGCAAGTGAGGAGTGTTTTGAGAGTGACCCCCCACCCTCCTTTTATAGTTTTTCCAAGGTATTTTAGGGTTTTAAGCCCTTGGTCAGGGCTTTAGCTCCTTCTTCCCTAACTTTAGCCCCTTTTAGGGTTTTAGCCCCCTTTTGAGGGATTTAGCTCCTAGGGGGCTATTTTGGGCTCCTTTTTGGGTTTTTTAGCCCTTTTCTTCATCCTTGGGCTCTTTTGGAGTTGTGGGGGTCAAATGGAAGGTCTTATGGAGTGAAATGAGTGTTGTGAGATGGTGTCCTTGGGTGGTGTAGGCCATAGAGAGCTATGTGGGGGATTTTTGGGTTAACAGATCTAATGATATGAATAGATATCAAAAGATATGGTAATATAATCAAGGATAGAAATATCGAACCAACAGGTGGGGGATTGAAATTTCCCTTGACTAGTAAAAAATCTAAAATTGACAAAACCAAAACCAAAATACAAATGATGTTAGGATTAGGAGCTCTGTGACCATAATATGTAGCCTACATATCACAATCAATCAGACTAAAATAAGAAAAGGAAATCCCAGCTGATCCCTAAGCTTTAAGGGGTCGGTGCACTATAGGGAACTGCACCAGAGCACCAGAGAGGGGCTGGCACACCTAATACACAAGAAAAGCATGCTAGTGGCACACTTACTACATAGGAAAAGTGTGCCAGCCAAACAGTGGTGTAGGTAAGACACATCCCAGGTGTGTTGGTCGAAAAACAAGCAGCAAAAAGGATAAATCTCCTAAGGTAGAAGGGTAATAGGTCTAATACTGACCCCAAAAAGAATTAAGGGCATACAAGAAACTTTTTAGTGAAAAAATTCAAAGGTAGGAGGGTTTCAAGAGGCTAGAAATTGGATTGATAAAAATACATGAAATCAAAGAAAAATGAAATGAAATCTATGTTTTTCCCCATCGGAGTTGCCAAATTTGTTAGCGGATAAATATACCCCTGCGAACTCAAGCAAGATCTCCCTAGTACAAGTGGATCTAGAAAAAATAAGTACATAATACAATCTACTTTCCTAGATCAATATAGATGCAAGTTAAATAGATGGATCACTTACCCGAGGTCTGCAAATCCTTTTCTTCTTTGTTGATCCAAGCTCTAGATGTTTCAAATCTCAAGCCGCAAAACCTTGTAGAGAAAATGGAAACAAGAAAACAGTACAAGCATATCTAAATATGAATTGATCTAAGCCAACAGTTAAGGAAGAAATCTCTAAACATTATCAACACAACACTATTTGTGGAAAGAGTTTATATTACTGTAATAATAGGAAATACATAGAGAAATATTGTTACAACCGAATCCTCAATGTTGCAACCTTCCATCCAACAATCCAAGACAAGACTCCAAAGAATGATGGTTTTCCTCCTAAAGGATGAGTAGGGATCCCCTAAGAAATTCTACCAGCATAAGAGTACTATATACCTTCCTCCCTCACCATGGAGAGAGGCTTCAAATTTATAAGGCTAAAGGGATAGAGTAGGTTTAATATTAATGGGAGAAGTCTAAGTGATCCTCCCATTAGGTTAGGGAACCGAATTCCAACCTTCCTAGTAACTAGGGATAGCCCTCCATGTCCCCAAGCTTTGGGAAATAATTCAAAGCTTCCAATTTTCCACTCTAAAGAGCCCTGGCACACCCTGAATGAAGTCTAAGGGCGCCAAAGGAGGGCTGGTGCATGTTGCAATAGGGCTAAGTGTGCCAGTGGAAAACCCTGTCAAGGTTAAAAGTGTGCCACCTAGGTTTTGGTGCTCTATCATAGAGGTTGAGGTGTGCTAGGCTACTCAAAGGAGGTAGAAATGTTAGGGATAACTTCATACTCAGTGTACTTTAGCTAAGGGAACTTTAGGGATTTAGGCACAAACTTGATACATGGATCATGATGACGATATTTCGGTATAAATGTTGGGAAAAATACTGTCTTGAATAATTTACCTAATATTTAATTATCAATCGGGGTTACTAGGCTTAGACTTGCTACAAAATATATGCGAAGGTAGAGAGTGTTGTGGTAATAATTTAATAAGCCAAAGATCAAAATACTTTAAGTTGAACTTCTAAGGATCTAATTAAGTTAATAAAAACAAAGGTAACCTAAAACTATTTATAAATGTTCGGATATAAACAGTGTTATGACAATAAACTATTCTATCTAGAGAGATTTATTTTTACTTGAGAAAATGACTACATTAAAAAGGATTTACAATGACCAAATAGAAACTCTACATGCACTAGCTAAATCATTTCAATTCCACTCTCCTTGATTATTATGAGGGTAGGCATTTACTGTAATAGGAACTGGGGAAGGAGGGGTGTCAAAATGGCTCTCAAAAGAAGTGTAAAAGCTAAAGGGAATTAGGTCTAGTTTGATCTCTACAAAAATGTGTAAACAGAGAAATGTCCAGTTATAGGAAATGGTAAACATGATTGTTTATACACAAGTGACTCCTATTTACAAAGTACTATATAAGGATAGACATAATTTATGGACAAGAAGAAAACTCAAAAAGATGATTTGAGTTCTATCTTATAGATCCTTTTCATAATTGTATAATTTAAAAGAACAAATTGTATTATAAACACCTAATCTATCAATGCATGCAATTTAAAACTAAAGAAACAACTTGAATCAAAGGCTCAATTACAGATCGATAAGATGAATTAAATTACATAATATCATTCCTATGCATAAGGTAAAAGTAAAGAGGAAGGAGAAATGCGTTTTAACAAGAAGTCTTAAACAATCTTATCTAAAGGTCTTTAAAAGAAATATAAACATTATCTAACCATTAATACTTAGATAGAATCAGAAAACTAGAAGGATAAACTTTAAAATAAATTAAAAACACACAGGACTGCAGTGAGCGATTGTATAACAGGTGGAAATGAAGGTCTGTATAAAAGGTGGAACAGGCTGTCTGTATGATAGTACGTTTGAAGAAAATGTTAGAACTTTAAGGAAACAACAAATTAATGCTTTAGTGAAGAGAAGCTACCCCATGCATGTACTACTATAATGTAAAACAATAAGTAAACCTACTTTAATGACTGAATCCCATAGTAATACGACCTTGACTAATTTCATAATTCAAAACAAATTAACATATTCTTAAGCAGATTCATGATAAAAACTGGAATAAGCAGAACTAGATTATAATTAATCAAAGAAATTTAATCTAGAAACCAAAAGTCTTCGCAAAAAAAACTTGAAAACTATATTAGACACAACTGGTTGCTGACTGATAAAAAGGAACTTACATGTTCAACATAATATTAAAATAAAATCTATGCTACAAGAAACAGGAATGATTACAGAAACAAAACTAAACAAATTCTAAACAAATTTATACTAATTGCAGAAGAAAGAAATTACAAAACCTACACAAAGATTTAAAGACTCTGTTTGTCGGGGGCCCTCCGAGCAAACAGAGTTATGCTTCTTCTAATCACACATGATCATACACAGTGAAATAAGACTTTCATTAGAATAAAAGGTGGCATTACAGAGTTTTTCAGATCAAACTGATAGAAGGAAGAAACTCAAACTCTAGACTCGAAAACTCTAAGAAGTTCGTCCCTAAGTCGCATGACAACATCTATATATACATTGTTCAATGGGTGCAAGCAAGACGAACCTTTAGTGGTTGAATGCTTTTCATAATAAGATAGTCATAATGTCAAATAAGTGCATAACAACTAACAACCAACGGTCCCTCTTTTCTCATAGATCGGGTTCCTTCAGGCGTGCAATGTGGTTCATGACTTCAGTTCAAATCTGAGCCTGCATCAAGGCGTCACACGATGAACACTTCTTCTAGAAGAACACTGATGCTGGGATGTTGGCACATGGTAATGATAGTTCCTATCCATTTCCCATGCGTTTAATGCACCGAAATATGCTACCAACAATGCACGGTCTATTTGGTGATATGGACAACAAGCTGGATACACTCTCCATATATCTAGCTGAATGTGTGTCTGCTTGTTAGCTCATAAAAAGGACCATATAACCTGCAAACAATAATACACATGAATTAATATAGCAGATGTGCTCCATATTATGCCAATTTTAATAATTGAAACCATAAAATGATGATAATAAACATAATTGATATAAACCTTAAATTTATCCGTACCTGAATCTTGAATAGTGAGCTGCATGGTGCAAAAGACACTAAAAAGTAACAAAACATATGCTAATATGAGAAGTATTGAACCCAAAAATAGTGACAAAATGGGGACCAACATTCCCCCAAACCGGAAGAATACCAGGTCCCACTGGTGCAAAGTAAAAGATATCACATGGAAGGAGGCAGAGCTACATTCACAGCTACCTCTGACTTGGATGGAACAGATTGCTTGTACTTCAACTTCCTCGCCGGTGCTTTCAGAATGGCATGCCTTGCGTATTGATCCCTCTGTGATAGAATAACGGTTTTATGTAGATCCTCCATATTCTTAATTTGTAACCACAGTTCTCTATTTTCTTCACGAAGCTCTGAAATTAACTTGGCATGTGCTTCATTTTGATTCGCCGATTGAGTTAACTCAGAAGTTAACTGTTCTAAGGTGGGATGCGGTGGCATCAATGGTTTTGGGGATTGATTAAAATCCTGTGGAGGACTTATTTTTGTTGAAGGAGGGTCCAAATCGACAGTAGGAAGGGGATCTTCAGATGCAGGAATGTCCATATGATCGGTATCCTTGAGCAATTCAGCAGAGAGGCTAGCTAGTGCTAAGAGGGATGAGTTTGGGTCGTTTTTCTCTGCCTCGACCTCATTATCTAGATGACCAGTCTGCTCATCAATTTGAACCACGGTCTGAGTACTAGGCCGAGGCTTGCGCTGGACGCTTTTATCCTTCTGTCTTCTGGTACGAGGTCAAGAAAAAGGCACAAATTCAACGGACAAAGGACTAGCAGAGGTTTCTTGCACGGGTGAATTAGGTTTTGAGACATCCTCATCAAGGTGGACAACATCAAAGTTTTCTTGTGCTGTGGGTGAGGTTGGTATAGACTCGGGTTGAAAATGTTGAGACCGTTTATGAATATTGAGGTGGGGATTGAGCACTTTGAAAACAAAGGTTTCCCAAGATTGGCTTCGGTATTTAAGCTGATCCAAGGTTAACAGTTTGATTATACTGTGATGGTACAAACTACTCTTAAGATGCAGGGTATTCCTTCTGACCAAATTCGACATTTTCTCTAAGCTATGACGAAAAAAGAAAGGGAAATTCAAGCATCTAGTATCAACAAAGTGGGCTAATAACCAAAGGTGACAAGACTTGAAAAAGATAAATTTACCTTTGCAGGTAACTAGGTGAATGATGACTATCAATGGCTTGATATACTCCAGCTTTATCTAGCTGTGATGGTATCCTTTCACACTTGTTACATACCCAAAATCAGGATTCAGAGCAAAATTATGTGATGCTCACGGAGCCAACCAATGTTTAAGCCACCGTTCACCCTCATGGGAAAGCTTAGTGGCACGGGAAATTGATTCTTCAGTGACTTGAAAAGAAAGGTGACCTACTTTGGCCGTCCTCCCAACGAATCCCATTGCGAACAACAATGAAATCTCTTCATCATAACCTTGCAGCAAATGTAGGAATGGGTTCTAACTGGGTTGAAAAAACACTTCCCTACACTCCCTAAACTCTATCATTTGGAACAGATCCTGATAAATTTTAGGCTTGAATCGGTTCGGCATGATGGAAATAGAGGAAGAAATGTAGGGTTTTCAGGAAAGGTGGCTAAAATGCTCCACAGTAATAACGGTTAGTGAAGGCGATGAAATTGAAAAAGGTTTGCACAATGCTAGTTTTAAAGCGTGTTGCATTCAACCTTCCAAATGACCATGCAACTAACTCGACATGCCTAAACGATCGTGCCATTATAGCAAATTTTCGGAGCATGTGCTGTCTAAAGCGCGTGATTGAATGAGTTTCTAATTTTCAGTTGGTTCAACCATGTCCAAAGCAATATTTGGATAGGTTGAACATGTAACTTAATGCAAGTGTATAACCAAACTTATAACCATAACCTTAGTTCAACGAGGAGGGGGGGCTTATCTGATAGCTTATGCATGTGAGAATAATGAAGATGGAAGGGTCATGATAACTAAAAGGTACTCGGCGGTTATTCAAAGGTCGTATCATATCCATATAGGAATGAAATAAGATCATATTAGATTTAATTCGTACAATCATTAACTGGCATTAGTCATAATATCATATAGATGTGACCCTAATGGTATGACTTATATTTTTACCCAATAAAATTAAGCCAACACTTAATCAAAAGTAAAAAAATATCATAATTTTTTTTATCCAGCTCATCATTCATCCTTCTATTGACATTAACATTCGACCCTTCATATGATCCTTCATACAAATTTTTGTATGAAATAATTCTTTAGCGTCCTTGTTTATTCATCCATAATTTTAAGGCCAATTTCGCTATCTGTATTATCCTGAAAATAATTTACCATTTGGTAATAAGTCTTTTATAAGTAAAAATGAAGATAGACAATCAACTAATCCTCCCCCAAACCAAATATATGGCATGTCCTCAATCCAAACAAGAAAACTATGTAATTTGCAAAAGAGTTAAGAAAGTTCAGTCATGCTATTGTAAGTTTGTAAAAGAGAAAAAGAGTAACGAATAAAGGGAAAGGATTCAGATAGATATATTAAAAAAAATAGTGCTCAAATGTATAGAGATATAAATGGATCATTTATGATGCAATGAATAGTACCATAGGGAAAAATAGTCACCCTTGCCTTATTGTAAAGATATCTTGTCATCTCAAAAATTCTTTGAGCTCACCTTCGAATTTGTAGGAGTTTACAGCTACGGGTCCCATTGCTAGGATAAACATATCCTAGATATTGGTTGAAATCAGATTGTCGGATCCAAGGGTATCTTAGATTTATTCTTTGATGACATTATAAATAATAGGCCAAAACATATTTTATTGTTAAACTATGTGCCTAGTGGTGCATGAACCAGATCTCTTTTTACCTGATATTGCCCCGCTTCTAGTAGACCCGTTCAGTACCCCAGCAGGTTTATCTTGGTACCATACAATCATAGCCCCACTGCTAGTGATCCTATTCAGTACCCCGATGAATTTACTTGCATTTATCAAAATTCCTTGTAAATTATTACTTAGCATTGACCTGCTACCAGCAGGCCTGTTCAGCACCCCGACGGGTTTGCCTTGTATAAAGATTCAGAGTATAGGAATTCGATTGGTACTAGATCATGCTATGCCCTGCTAAACACATGAGTTAATGTTTTTTCACAAAATGGCCTTAACTATAGAATATGTCAAAAGAGAATAACTTAAAGGTGTCCCTGGGCCTTGCAATCTATTTTCTTTATAAAAGGTAATGTTCCCCACAAGCAACAATTCCACTTACCCTCTAGTGTCCTCAGAGATAGTTAAGAGTCAAGCTTTGATAACAAGTGTAGATGAACTAGTAACCTCTAGGTATGAAAATGTTGAAGAACATGATAATTAAAATAACTATTTTGAGCGACTATTCAAATAATTAGAATCTAAATCAAAACGCTTAGCATAACAAAATCATAAAATAATTGGTTTGAAAGTGATATACAAGAAAAGATTCAAGGTCTTATTAGAGCACTATTTTTTTGGATAGTACCTCATAAGCTATTCAAAGAAATAAATGCTTCTTCAAAACCATGTATTAGATGATTCATTTTATTCTTGAAAATATAGAAAAGAGTCCTCTGGAAAGAAGTGATTAGAAATGAATCTTTATTTATTCAAAGAGATATACACATATTTACATATATATAAGTAATGATAACCCACAATATTTTTTTAAGATTAGGAGGAAGAGATTTTTGGAGGAGCAGTCCAATAATTACCTCCATCTTGATAGGATCCATCTTGATCTTCTTAGGCAAAACATGATGCCCCATGCAAATATAGCATGGAGGAATTTTTATTAATGGACATTCTTGTGGGGGATGTTTAGTTTTGCATTTTGGGAAGACATTACTTTTTACTACTTGTTCTTCTTCCTGGTTTTTTATGTAGGTTTGGTTTCTAGAGTGAGTGTACCTAGAAGGTTTCTTTCGAGGTGAGAATGGAGCATCCCATCGTTCTTTTTCAGAAGAGAACTTCCTCTGATCACTCATTCTTTTATTGGTTCTTATAGGACTAGGGAATGCTACTATGGATATGTCAATTTGAGGGGTTACTATTACCAAAGAGAACTCCCACCTAGGTAAGTTCAAATTCCTTACTTCAAGAGTTATATTATCAGAGTTTGTTACTTAGTGGAAGGTTAAGAGGTTCCCTAGTTACTTCTTTTTAAATTTGGTCAAAAATAGGGGCCTCAGGTCCTTTTGCCAAGATCTCTTTTCTTTCTATAATCCCCCCCCTTGAAAGAATCTCTTTATGGGTCTACCAAAACTACTTCCTATAAGTGTGTTTTTTTTTTCAGTGCCTATTCAGTGAGTTGGGGTTTTTATGTTTCCTATAATTTTTTTATTATAAAAACTCAACAAAATTTTTCTATCCTATGCTACTATTATTACTGGATTTGGGGGCGCCTGTTATAACATATGCGCAGGTTCTTACCTCTCATCTTACCTCTCCCCCATTACTAGCCTATTCTACCTTACGAAACAACTCCCTGGCAATGACGCCAAAAATGTTGGGAAAAATATTGTCTTGAATAATTTACCTAATTAAGTTAATAAAAACAAAGGTAACCTTAAACTATTTATAAATGTCTGGATATAAACAATGTTATGACAATAAACTATTCTCTATAGAGAGATTCACTTTTACTTGAGAAAATGAATACATTAAAAAGGATTTACAATGACCAAATAGAAACTCTACATGCACTAGCTAAATCATTTCAATTCCACTCTCCTTGATTATTTTGAGGGTAGGAATTTACTGTAATAGGAACTGGGGCAGGAGGGGTATCAAAATGGATATCAAAAGAAGTGTAAAAGCTAAAGGGAATTAGGTCAAGTTTCATCTCTACAAAAATGTGTAAACTAAGAAATGTCCAGTTATAGGAAATAGTAAACATGATTGTTTATACACAAGTGACTCCTATTTACAAAGTACTATCTAAGGATAGACATAGTTTATGGACAGGCAGAAAACTCACAAAGATGATTTGAGTTCTATCTTATAGATCCTTTTCATAACTGTATAATTTAAAAGAACAAATTGTATTATAAAAACCTAATCTATCAATGCATGGAATTTAAAACTAAAGGAACAACTTGAATCAAAGGCTATATTACAGATCAATAAGATGAGTTAAATTACATAATATCATTCCTATGCATAAGGTAAAAAGAAAGAGGAAGGAGAAATGAGTTTTAACAAGAAGTATTAAAAAATATTATCTAAAGGTCTTTAAAAGAAATATAAACATTATCTAACCATTACTACTCAGATAGAATCATAAAACTAGAAGGATAAACTTTAAAATAAATGAAAAACACACAGGACTAAATCAGCGACTGTATAACAGGTGGAAATGAAGGTCTGTATAAAAGGTGGAATAGGCTGTCTGTATGACGGTCTATTTGAATAAAATGTTAGAACTTTAAGGAAACAATAAATTTAAATGCTTTAGTGAAGATAAGCTACCCCATGCATGTACTACTGTAATGTAAAACAATAAGTAAATCTACTTTAATGACTGAATTCCACAGTAATACGACCTAGAATAATTTCATAATTCAAAACAAATTAACATATTCTTAAGCAGAATCATGATAAAAACAGGAATAAGCAGAACTATATTATAATTAATCAAAGAAATTTAATCTAGAAACCAAAAGACTTTGTAGAAAAACTTGAAAACTATATTAGACACAATCAGTTGCTGACTGATAAAAAGGAACTTACATGTTCAGCATAATATTAAAATAAAATCTATGCTATAGGAAATAGGAATGATTATAGAAACAAAACTAAACTACTTCTAAACAAAATTATACTAATTGCAGAAGAAAGAAATAACAAAACCTACACAAAGATTTAAAGACTCTATTTGTTGGGGGGCCCTCCTAGCGAACAAAGTTATGCTTCTTCTAATCACACACGATCATACACAACGCAAGAAGACTTTCATTAGAATAAAAGGTGGCATTATAGAGTTTTTTAGATTGAACCGATAAAAGGAAGAACTTAGACTCTAGACTCTCAAACTATAAGAAGTTCGTCCCTAAGTCGCATGATAGCCTCTATATATACAGTGACTGACCCAAAATTCCGGATTGATATTTCATGTTCAAATTTTCCAATTCTCTAGCGCATCGTTAGAAGTTGATGATGCAGAGCTAGAAATTTGCCATCCCAACTCCCCGTCTGTAGTGTGATGGATGCAGTCCTCTGAAATATTGTATGCATTGTCCCATCCTCCTACGGATTCCTCCTTTACTAGTTCAACGTATCTTCTTCCTTCACTTGGATCCAATGGAGCAATGATATGCATGTCATGATTCTCAAAAGTCATAATTCTCTTCTTGAATTTGATGACCGCTATATTGTCACTAGCCCAACAAATCCCGCGTAGTGTGGGATATGAGTTACCTTCGTCGACGATTTCAATAAGATCAAAATCTGCATAAGTCTTCATCACTTCTACTTCAACCAGTAAGTGTGGTACTCATCCATTTGGAGACACTCTAGCCTAATTTTCCAGTCGCAGTTGTATAGGAGACCAAACCCACTATGGTTTCCCCATCCTTTCCCATGTCTTCTTCGTCAAGACATTGACATATGAGCCTAGATCTAAGATGTCCAAGTCCACATAATAGTCACCAATTTGGACATTCATTCTCATCTCCCTTGCAGTCTTCTTCTTGTGCAGGGAGTTCATAGTGTAGTCTTGTCGACCTTTCTCTGGTCGGTATAAAAAAATTGCAATATTGGCTAGTGCATAAGGATATTTCACCAACGACAAACAACTTTCTAATAAAATATACAACATTCCACCCTTCCACGATGGTCCTGTTATATGTGTCGAATCAAAAGCATATGGAATTTCATAGATATGCAACTTACCCGTATCCCTTTTTATGATGTATCTTGCATCAAAGAACATGTCTTTCTCAGTTTCGACATCAAACTCCACCTGCTTTCGATCCGCCAATCTAATATACGAAAGTGGACCATCATCTCCCATTGTCGCACCTCCTCGAGTTATGACCCCAACATCTGCAGGCTGCATCCTAGATTTTGCTGAATTTTTTTCTATAGTCATCCCTTGATTCTGAATTTGAGGCTGATTCATAGCATGGTTTGCATTATTGTTCACATTCTGGTTCTATTTCTGTGGTGGTGGAACAGTCTTTGCTTGCCATTTCACGGTCATTTGTGGGAAATATTCAACAATATAATCTGTGGTGATACAGTAAGTACATTGGGACTGAAGGTTTGGTAAATCTTGTTGGTAATGCCCCAATACTCCATAATCATATCATTTCACAGATCCATGACCTTGTCCTCCTCCTCGAGCAAATCCTCTATTCCGTCCTTCTCGAAATCCTCTGCAGAATCCTCCTTGTGGCTAGTCCTGCAATTGATTAAACAATTGTGGCTGCTGATTCAGCTGTGGTTGAATATATTACGGTTGAGTATACTGTGGCTGCTACTGAGCATACTTCATCTGATGTACTGCAGAGGTGGTGGAGAAAATTGATGTTGCTATTCCGTAAACTATGGTGGCTACTATGGTTGCAGCCTCTCCATTGGTCAGTGCTCTTCTCCCTTCATGTAGTATGTATCCATTGCCCTTTCTTAGAGGAAGTCATATTCTCTACAATCCTTCTCTTCATGAACAACAGAGCGACATAAATTACAAAAAAATTTGTAGGTTTTGATACTACCTTTTCGAGATATACACATTACTTGTGTGGATATCCTTGAGTTTGATAGATCCAACACCATGGAAAACCACCTTGACTTAATGGATTGGGAGCACGAGACTACAAGTAATTACAGAAGTGCGAACATTGATCGTTATGATATCCTTCCATGCGACATCGAGTACACCATACCTCTTCACAGATGTCTTTACCTTGTTTGATATATTGCAACTGAATCGTCATATTTTCCAATTGTGATTGGATCCGATTCATCCCGACTCCTGTTTCTCCAATTGGTGAAGCCTCTAGATTCATCACAATTTCCAAAGCCTTAGTTTGTGTCGCAATATTCTCTAGCATTAATGGCATTCAGATATGTGTTACCAATGCTGTGATGAACCATTCTTTGTGTTGCAGGTCTCTCATTCTGAAACCAACTTTCTCCATCAATGTCTTAAAATGCTGATCGAAGTCCTAGACTGACTCATTTGGATATTGCTTGATTTCCTTCAATTCAGTAATGTATTGCGAATCAGACTTGGGTTTCCGGAATTCCTATATCAATCTGATCCTGATCTATTATAGAGTCTTCTATTGATTCCTTTTTGACACTTGTATGAAATTCATATACCAATCTAATACACGACCTCAGAAAGCTGTTGCAAGTTATCCCTTCTTAATCCCTTCATCTTGGAATTGCTTCACAGTCCATACTGCTTCGCAGAGAAACCAATATTGCTCGAGATATTCAGTTCCATTCCCATGGAACAAAGGTAATTTTATGTTGTCACCCACCATTCTGGGCCTTCTTAGGCTCCTTCATCGCTATAGGGTCACTTAGTTCCTTCTTATATCCTCTTATAGTTTGTTTTTCTAGTCACACCAGGACTCTCCTCATTCCTCTTCATCTTCTCTTGCAGGAACCTCACTCGACTTTGCTGAAGACCACACTTTTCCTCAACTTCCCTCATAGTTTCATTGTAACTCCCATCCATCTACTATGTATCATTCCATTAAACCCTCACCTCTGTAGTGCCCCTAACCTCCACACACCATAACTCTACTCATTGGAGTTCATCTTCAATATACCCTTTTCACAGATCAGAATCTTAATGCAAAATTGCAAAGAAAATAGAAACCTACCTCTTGGTCCTTGGAATAATTCCCTTTCTACGTCGCTATAGGACTTGACTATGTCAACAATGAACTCAGTGATATATCCTTCCAAAATGCTGTCAAGCCCCACTTTGAAAACCCTTGAAGCCATGTTGTCTACCTCTTTTAGTTGCTGAATCAGTTATGGGCTCCAACAAGTAGGTTTGCCTCCTTGGAATTTCCTTTTTTGGTAGGTTGGCCATGCCAACCACTCGTACTGGATGATAGAGAATTCGAAAAAGAAGTATTCATGGATATCGAAGTGTAAGTATATTACCAACCACTCTTCTACCATTAGTATGGAATTATTTTTTCTTCTGCTGCTGATTCTCGGGCATTCTGAACGAACCAGTCCTAGATCTATGATTTCGTTGGGTGCCACAACATGTCCTCTTTGTTCTCATGCTATGGTCTCAACAATGAAACCATTTGCTGACACACTTCAGTTGACAGGGGTTCACACATTGTCGACACCCTTTGACCCGATCTCCTTAAAAACTGACCCATACATGTTTTACCCTATCCAACAACACCTGTAGAGAAGATGCAGTCTCAACCTATATCTTTGAGGTAGGGCTGTAGGAACCACATTTTCGTAGAAGGGAAGAGGACTTGCGCACTTAATATCTCTCTATCGCACTATCTATCAGAGATCTAGAACATGGTTTTATCTTATCATTCATTTATTATTTCCATTATTTGTACCAGATCCAATATCGCACCATTTGATTATGCATAAAATAGATCGATATACAAGAATCCATCCATCATGCGAATTCTTCTCATCATCTAGATAAGAAAAACATTAAGACATTAGATTGCAACATTTAACCATTCAGATTGCATCATTCAAATAATAGTAATTAACCACACAGAAAACAATCACAAGATCAAATATCGTATTGCAGATGAAAAGAAGCATAGAGTTTCTAACAACATATGTGTCATATCACTTTCCAGTTCAACGTACATCTCCAAAATACATCTCCTGGTCTAAATCCTAAGAACAAAACCAAAAAAACAGTTCATAAGAAAGACAAAAGATAATATTTAATATAAAGCAGATACATCATATGATATATGATTCGATCTCTCTTCTATGACATGACTCTATTTATAGGCTTGCGCCTTTACAAAAAGGTCCACATATAACTAAATTCTTAATTAAATTCCTAACAAACTTGGACCAAAGTACAAAATTGTGACCAATCCAACCACTTGTCAACATCTTCCTCTTGTCTAGTCTTCTTTGACCCTTGTCGCTTTCACACCATGCACATCCAATCCACCTGCCAACACCTAGCTGGATCAAACCAAAGTTTTGCAGGTTGGTTCCAAAAATTCTGGTTACTTTCTAGAACCTCACCATTCCATTGTGGAACGGGGTGCATGGGTGGATTTCCCCATCATGGGGCTATAATCCAAGGAGATTAGATTTTTCTTGGAATCTAACCACACATTTGATGTGGTCCTTGGATTTGGTTAGCATTCCAAGGTGGGTTTCTCCCCTGCGAAGGATTCCCCAAAGAAGATTGGGTACTTATCTGAACATGATTAATGGGCGGATTGCTTCCCGATGGAGTTAGGTCCTAATAAGATTTGTTACTTCCTAAAACCTGACCACTGGGTGGATTTACTCCTGATGGAGTTGGGTCTTAAGAATATTGGTTACTTCCTAGAACCTGCCAATTAGGTGGATTGCCTCCCAGTGGAGTTGGGTCTGAAGGATATTGGTTACTTCCTAGAACCAGACCATTCCATTGATTTTGTCATTGGTTTTGATTGGAATTCCAAGGTATGTTCCCTCATTGTGGAGATTGGATCAAAAAATATTGATTACTTCCTAGAACTTGCACAATAGAATTTGAGCCCAAAATCAAATGGATGCATTGTATGAACTTTGACAGAAGCATGTCTGTTATTCCACAACCATGTTTTTTTTGTCATTGGTGGGACTTCGTTTGATATTCGACTCCATTATGAAGTTCGTTGGTAATTTGATAGAGTATCAAGTTAATATGGAGAAGTATTTCATCCATGAATTGTCGAATTTCCGATTTTGCCTCGTTAGATAGGCTGTCAAATATCCAACTTCACAATGTCAAAGTTCTGACTTCCTAATGTCAGATGCAATGTGGAGTTTCTGAGTATGCTTCATCGGATAGGTTGTCGAATATTTGACAACACAATGTTGAAGTTTTGACTATGTAGCATCGCCTGCAATGTGGAATTTCCGACTTTGCTTCATCGGATACCCGACGAGTAATGCGACATTGGGATGTAAATCGGGCTCATTGGAGCCATGGGAAGAACATTGCATCCAATCCACAATCAATCGGAAATCCAACAGAACCAGCTCGTCAGAGCCAAATCTAGATTGTCAGAGTTTAGCGCCAAGGTGTAGGAAATTCGATGAATCCACATATCAGTTACTGTAAAAAAACTGACGATATTTTGTTTATTAATAAAAAAATAACTAGGTTTTAGATGAAAAAAACATTGAGTAATCCGACGAAGCCACATCTCATCTTTTGAACCATGACCTAATTTATTTATTTAATTTACATTGTGGTGTTATTGTGTGAATTTATATCTTAATGCCAAAGATATTACATATGATTTCCTTACAGTTCTACCTTAGGAGTTCACAATGGGTCCTTGTCAATATTGAATTGCACCTTAGTTTCTAGTAGGTGGCGTTTAAAGTCAATTTCATTTATGTGTGGATTGGTGAGTTAATTTATAAGTTTTGAACCACTTTAAGGATTTTCTCTACGTACCATACCATGTTTGAAAGAAGTATACCAGGGAGAGAAAGAGACCACAAGATCATTGTATGTAATGGATCCACAATCCCCATGGAAATATCGATATTTAAGTATGATGCAAAATTATGCTTCAAAAGTTTTTCATTCATATAATTCATCATGGAAGGCCCCAACACCATGGCATATTGGATGCCTCAAATTGCTCCACAATAGCCTTAGGTGTTCACTGTTAACAATGGGGAGGTGATGTTTTAGACTATATTGTGTATCCTAAATGGTAGTATTTGAGTTTGAGTATGAACAATTGCTGTCACATGCTTCAAATCACATTCTTTTTATGATCCTAGCTCTCGTTGCTAGCCGTACTTTGCAATTAAATTGCTATTTACTGTTTTTTTCCTATGGAAAATGGAATGGTGTCTATAGTGTAGTCAATTTCAACGTTATGAACATCTATATCTCAATATTTGTTTTTCATATCGCAAAAAATGTCATTTCTCTTTGTAAGTTTGTTCTAGAGGTAATTTACTCTCCCATGAATAAAAGAGAAAAGTGGCAGTGTCACCTAGCCCCTGATGCTTGTGTTATGGTGCCCAAATATCTAATCTTATTGTTTCATTTATATTTTATTTTTGGAGGAAATGCATCTTTCATTACATAGGCAAGAAGGGCAACATCCCTGTTCTAGGCACTAGCCCCCAATCACTTTAGAATCAACAATTTTCTTGAATATATTTCAAACTAGTACTGATTGAACAATCATGTCATCATTGAAAGTTGGAAATTCCCCTTGGTGGATAAGGTTGGAACCACCATAAAAAATGGCCTATACACATTGTCCACCATAAAGATAATCCTATAAGGAAAATGGTCACCAATGTTCTCATGTGCTATCTAATAACCCAAATGTTTCCCAAGGCTCCACCCTTCCATTGGAGCAAGCCAATGAAGAGAGCTGAAAAATCCACTGAGTTCCAGTTTCAGAAGCAACAAGCTACCTTGCATTGCTAAAAGGCATGTTTTTTTTGTCTCTTCAAGCATTTTTTATGTATGAGGAACTTATCCCTACCTTAACCACTGGATTATGGCTAAGCACTATGTTTCTCAAAATCCCAACAATATATCTAAAGGCCCTCCATTTTTCCAGAAGGACTAAAATCGTATAAGCCATCTACATTGAGCATCTTGCAGTGCCCACATTCTGTTGAGCCCATATTTTCTATCTGGATGGTTGGTCTTGATTCTTACCTTCTCACAAAGCTTCCTAGTATCATAGAAGAAAATAACAATTTTTTATTATTATTAGTTATGATGTGTCATGTTTAATTTTATTTTCTATATTTTTTGTTTGTATTTTAAAATGTTCAATCCCCCAAAATCATATTTTTTTCCTTCTCAATTGATTTATTTCCTGTTTCATTTTTTTCGAGTTACAACTACAGGTTCATGGATCAATAGAATTAAAATTTGCATCATTCCTCTCTTTTCAATGAAGAGCTTGTGCATACTAGAAAGTTAGAAACTAAATAATAATTTCCCATGTGAAAGCCTTTCTCGGATGCTATCATATGCATGTCTTTAACAGTTGTATTAATAAGATGGGATTCTCATCCATATTTGTTTAACCTCTCTTTGATGTTTTCTATTGCTGCTATTTCTTATTTCTAACTTTTTATGCTAACTCTTTCCTGTTTTTTCTCAGCCTTGAATGTTTCTCATTCATACAACAAACCCATGAATGTTAAAACTTGAATCACACATTATGGATTGTTATACGATGATGCATTCTTGGATTTCTAAATGACCATTTACTATTTATTCTCATCCCTTGAAATTTCTCTTTCATACTACATTCTAACTCATTTGTAGATACTTGAAGTCTCTGAACTCCATTGAATCAAATCAATGTTTGCTTTTACCTAGAACTCTAAGTTGCATAGAATCTTAGTAAAACAACTCTTTTTGGTAATGCCACATGTGGCATATCATTTCAAGAAAATACTAATTATATTTACCAATGTGGAAGCCCAGGAATTTGGAGTTGCATGTTATGGATTGCTATATTATGATATAGTGTAAGATTTCTTATAAATGACCTCTTTCCTTGCAATATATATTATAATAGCATTTTATGTTAATGTCATATGTATATTAGATTGAATTTTCTGCAATTCCCATTAGAAAACTTAACCTTATATACTTTGTTTCTTCTAAGATGTTTTTAGTTGTATTTTGCAGATGCAGTTGTTCCTATCACATGCTTCATATTAGTTTGTTTGTTTGCCTTGCAACACTATGGTACACAGAGTGGGTTCGATCTTTGCACCAATTATTATGGCTTGGATTTTATGCATTAGTGCACTTGGTCTATACAACATTATCCATTTGAACCCTCATGTTTATCAATCCCTTTCACCATATTACATGTACAAATTTTTAAGGAAGAAAAAAAAGGCATGTTGAATGTCCTTAGGTGGAATTATACTGTGCATCACAGGTGAGTTTGTAGTGTATAGGAAAGTACTTTAGGCATCTATACAATGTCAATAAGCTTTGTGTCCATTCAAGAGAACAATTTTTTTTACTTCTATGTGTAGGTTTAGAGGCAATGTTTGTTGATTTGGGACATTTCTCCCATTTAGCCATCAAGGTTTGGTGCAAGCTCCAACTTCGACTATTCTATACTTCGGCCAATCCATATTTCCCACAATATTTTGGGGGGTAGTGATGCAGGATTATTAGCTCTCAAGGACAACTACTAAATTTCTGATCAGACCCTAAGGTCTTGATATTTGACCAAGGAGGGGTTTGTTGTAAAACCATTGTAAATCTCCTGTAAAGAGTTTATTTCTAGATAAAAGGAATAGGAATATTTTTGGTTTTGTTGTTTTGCTGAGTCATAGGTTGTTAGCACCAGTAGGAGTAATTGCAGATCATGACTCCTTGCCTAGAGATCAAGCTGTAGTTTGTTTGTTTGTGACAAGGATGTTTTCGTAATGCCCTGTAGTTGTTTGTTGGAAAGATCACTCAGTGTAGGAGGTAACAGTTAGGTTAAATAGGCAGATTAGAGAAGAAGAGGGGTTCTGTTCTTCTGGGTTAGAATCCCATTTGCAGAGAGACGGACAGACTTGCATCTGGTTCCGCTTGTAAATATTTTGAGAAGATGGAGGAAGGTGAGCTGAGGGGTGTGTGTGTGTGTTTGCTTAATAGGAAGAGTAGCAGTGTGTTTGAAATGTTATTGGACTCTATGCATTTACTGTTTGAACTGTGTGTCTGTGCAAAGCCGATTTCGACGATTTTCTGAACATCTGTGTATTTCTGTAAAATCATCGATTCAAGCATGAAATTGTTTCTTCAATGGCTGGAATAGTTCATAGATGCATGCATAGGAGGGTTAGGTTAATTACTCTTCAAGTTTGCAGGGTGGATTGATTGCTTCCATGATCAATCAGAGCAACACACAAGTTTTTTTCCTTAACCATTTTATTGCAGAGAACGAACGGTGGAGATCAAGTCTACAGACAGAGATTTCACGGTCCAGGAGAGATCCGCAATGGAAGTTGCAAAGGAGATAACATATCTAAAAAGATCTGTGAGATCCAATCCAAAGGGTAGATCAATGGTCATGGAGGAGCCCGCAATGAAAAGACATAACGGTTGGAAAATATTGCGGGGAAATAATTGCGGGCGAAAAGTTGTGGAGATGAAACTTTGGGAAATTGGAATCCCGCATCCTGCATCCCACAATCCAAGTTGTGGAGGAGGAATTGCGGAGAGGAAAGTGCGAAAGGCGCATTTGGGAAATGGAGATCCCACATCCCGCATCCTACAACCTAATTACGGAAGACCTGTTGTAGAAAGGCTATTGTGGAAACAGTTATGTGGGAAATCCTATTACGAAACGGTGGTTGTGGAAACAGGGTTGCGGAAAACCTTGTTGTGGAAGGAAAATTGTGGGGAGGAAATTTTAGTGTGGAATTTGGTGTTTAAAGATAAATTTGGAGATCCTTCCAAGTGTAGGAAGCTGGAGATCCTGGAGGTGCTGGTTGGGTTGGTTTTGGTTGACCCCACCCTGCACCATTTTGGTATCAGAGTGGGTGCAAAAATATTTGCACACTATGGAGAGGAAGGCTTGCAATATTAATTTGTAGGACGAGGACAGAATGATGATTTCTGACCAGAGGATTTTAGTGGGAAATTGTGGTATGGGAACCCTCACAGTAGAGTGCTGTAGGAAATGAATGCAAATATCAAGCCTGTAGAGAGCATAGAAAGTGCTTGAAGGTTTCGTGTGAGAACCAAGAAAATGCCAATAGTCAAGTAGGAGGAATCTTGATGAGGTGTTGAGGGGGTAGGCTTGTTTGCAGTTCATCATGCGTGTGGGAAAGCTCATGGAGGTGGTATGGAAGGTGTCTATAGAAATTCATCTAAAGGGTTCAAAAGTAAGCCACAGTAGAACAAGGGAACAGGCCAGAGAAAATGGTGTCAAGAGGATGAGTCAAAGAAAAATTGATAGGGAGGTTGCTGACCTGAAAAAAATGCTTAGTAAGGTGACTGAACTGTTGCATGAGGAAGCTACAGGAGTCCAGTATTATGTATGGAGGTTTAAGAAGAAGGTGTAATGCCCTATAAAGAGGTTATGTGCTAGGGATCTCAAGCACAAGCATAGTGTTTGGGTTAAGAATGAGAAAATACTTAGGACAACTGAGCATGAGGAAGAAGTTCACATGATATGTGAACCTAAGCAAGGTGAGTACCTTGATGAAGAAGGAGAGGATGCTGATACAAAGTTCACTAACAAACTCATGGACCTGGGAAAGATTTCATATCAGTATCAGAAGGAAGAAGGGGATGTTGATGTGAGATATTTTGAAGATCTTAAAGACTGTTTTGCAGAAACAAATCAGTATGGGATGTTGGAGGAAAATGCATCCATTGAGGCTGAAGTGCCTTATGTTTTTCAAACTGACAATATGCGTTCAGTTGTAGGTTGCATAGTTGGCACAGAGGAACAATTGCTGAATATTGTCCAACAGTTTGAAAAGGATGAAGATGCGGGTAAAACTATGGACATATGGAATGTCTATATTTTACATATCTATTTGTTGATTTTATTGCAGGAATTATGCAAGCAGATAGCTAGAAGGGTGTATGAGGAAGAAGAGTTGCTTGGTGGCAATCAAATTTCATTTCATTGGCTAAAGGAAAATACAGAGCAAGAAGTTATCTTGAGGGACAATATGGTAGCTCAAAACTGGGTTGAAGATGACAAGGGAAGTAGCAGTAGTGAACCTGTTGTACAATAGAGGGAGAAATATTTGGAAGTTCATTATACTTCTAGGAAAATGAACATTGCAGTGGAGGAGGGAATCCAGATAGAAAAGTTTGAGCAAAGAAGCGAAATGGATGAGGAGATAGATGAGCTATGGCATCTCATGCAGAGATGTAAGAGGAACAATGTCAGTGAGGTTCAGACAATCATTTGGATGACTGTGGAAGACTGTGAAGATCATTGTAGAGTTGATGAGAAGCAGCAGTTACAAAGAAAGATGTGGGATCCAAGAAAACATAAGCTGAAGACACATGACTAAGTGTTCATGATTTTTTCTACTTTGGGAGTTTAATGCAGGAGCATTAGCTCTCAAGGCCAACTACTAAATTTCTGATCAAACCCTCGGGTCTTGACATTTTCCCAAGGAGGGGTTTATTGTAAAACCATTGTAAATATCATGTAAAGAGTTTATTTCTAGATAAAATGCATAGGAATATTTTTGGTTTTGTTGTTTTGCTAAGTCATAGGTTGTTAGCGCTAAAAGGAGTGATTGCGGATCATGACTCCATGCGTGGAGGTCAATCCATAGTTTGTTTGTTTTTGACAGGGAGATTTTCATCATGCCATGTAGTTGTTTTGTTTTGGTGGTAGGACCAATAAGTGTAGGAGGTAACAGTTAGGTTAAATAGGCAGAGTAGAGAAGATTTAGGGGTTCTGTTCTTTAGTTCTGTTCTTCAGGGTTAGAATCCCATTTGTAGAAAGACGGATAGACTTGCGTCTAGTTCCGCTTGTAAATATTTTGAGAAGACAGAAAAAGGCGAGTCGAGGGGTGTGGATGTGTGTTTTATTAATAGGAAGAGTAGCTATGTGTTTGCAGTGTTATTTCCCTCTATGCATTTACTGTTTGAACTGTGTGTCTATGTGGAGCTGACTTCGGCAGTTTTCTGAACATTTGTATATTTCTACAAAATCGTTGATTCACGCATGAAATTGTTGCTTGAATGGCTGGAATAGTTCGTAGATGCATGCATAGGAGGGTTAAGCTAATTACTCTTCAAGTTTATAGGCTGGATTGATTGCTTCCACAATCAATCGATGTAGTGCACAAGTTTTCTTCCTTAACCAATTTATTGCATAGAACGAACGGTGGAGATTGAGTCTGCAGACGAAGATCTGACGGTCCAGGAGAGATCCACAATGGAAGTTGCAAAGGAGATAATGGATCTACAAATATCTATGAGATTTGCGCCAAAGGGTATATCAACAGTCGTGGAGGAGGCCACAACAAAAATATGTAACGGTCGAAAAATACTGCGGGTAGAAAGTTGCGGAGGTGCAACTTTGGGAATTTGGAATCCCGCATCTCGCATCCCACAATCCAAGTTATGGAGGAGAAATTGCAGAGAGTAAAGTGCGGAAGGTGCATTTGGGAAATGGATATCCTGCATCTTGCAACCTGCTTGTAGAATTCCTGCTGTAGAAAGGTGGTTGTGAAAACAATGTTGCAGGAAAGCTTGTTGCGGAACGACGGTTGTGGAAAACCTTGTCGTGGAAGGAAAATTGTGGGGAGGCAATTTTAGTGTGGAATTTGGCTTTTAAATCTAAATTTGGAGATCCTTCCAAGTGTAGGAAGCTGAATATCCTATAGGTGCTGGTTGGGTTGGTTTTGTTAGACCCCCCTGCACTAGGTAGTCATCCTCTCAGTCCCAATATTCTATAGACCACCTCCTAGATAAGAATTTGCAAGAAAAATGCACCTAAGAAGAAATATATTTTTCTTTCTTATCAACGTTTCCCACTTGTTCAATTTTTGAGTATGGTAGAAAAACTGTAGAAATGTTTCCTGAAAAAACTTGAATTATAAGTCTGCATTAGATAGTTCAGAATAAGAAAAACTAATTCAAGTTTTGAGGCAGTATGTTGACACTTTTTCATGGGAGTGTATTGACATGAAAGGAATTCTCCCGAATAGTTACTCTCATCACATTTATATCCAATGAAATTCCAAGACAATCAAGTAGCCACAAAGAAGAATGAATTTGATATTATTAAGGGAAGTAGTAAAAGAACTTCAAAAATTACTCAATGTAGGTTTCCAAGTTGCATCAGTTACTATAATTGAAGAACCCGAATTCAAAGAGGTGTTGGTGTTTCTACTTGACACTCTTTATTAGCCTCAGTCTTACCAATAGTGAGAATGAGACTTCATACCATGGAGATAATTGTTTTATTGTATAAGGACTTTCAAATGTGTTACACCTAATGTTACATACATGTTTCTATACAAATTCAGAGGGATTGTTTTCTTTTTGTGGATACATTATGTGATTGTTGAGTAATTGATAAACAAAGTGTATATAAGATAAGGATTAGGGTATTTTTTGAGACATATAAAAAGGGTACAACCTCAGTTTCAACCTATCCTCATTCTTCCAACCTTCTTGATAAAATATTTATTTTTTTTACCATAAATTTATACCTTTTGGATGGATTATTGGATTGGTTACTTGTATTTTTATCACTAGGGTCCATGCCCCTATTTGAAGAAGTTATTTCAAACTTCTCATGGGATATATTGGTGGAGGGTGTTGTCTTATTGGTGGAGTGATTTTATGACTTTATGTTCCCATTATATGCTTGAGATCCATGTAACCCTACAGAATACAAATAGAACTAGTCAAACTAACTACAAATAAAATGGTTTAAAGCTTTTGGCAGGTTGTAGTATGTCTTTAATTGAAAAATGAACATACTAGGATTCAAAAATAGGACATGGCCCTGGCCAAAGTATCCTTTACCCTTCAATCTAAAGGTGCAGAGATCTACCTCCTACACCCTCCTTCAAGATAATTTCTTTTCCTCTTAACCATTGTCATTCTTAAATTGGATAGGAATTCCACCCAAATCCTACTGTACTATTTAACTACATGCCCTTTCAAGAAGGGTATCGTTACCATTTCAATATAAAGGTGTGGATTGTTTCAAAATGGGTACAAAAATGTTTGAAGACATCAATCATTTAAGTTTTATGTAGATGTCAAATTGGAGAAGGAAATCCTACAACTGTTCCATATGGTATTGGAAAAATAAAAATAAAAGAGTGAGTGGTAGTAATAAATCGGTAAATCAAGAGATTCATCTTAATATACCCTATCAGTTCATCTTTGACGATTTGTATTGCAGCTCTGATGAAGAGTGCATACTATTGATTATCAAAATCAGCCAAACATACTTTGTGGGGTTGCAAAAGTAGCATAGACGATGTATTTAAGATCATAAGATCAATTTCTTCTCTACATCACACAATTGTTTGCTTGAAGAACAACTCTACCAAGGGATAATCATGGCATAGTGGAAACCAATGTATGGTACATGTTTCATCAAGAATTCCCTCGTACACGACCTTATTCCATTCATCAATATCATTAGTTTGATTCTAAACTTCTAATATACATTTGGTTTCAGCTTGAGAAGGCACACAAAAGTATCCTGCAACTGGCATCAAGAAGGTATATATATTATATTATTGAATAGATATATCTAGATATGACATGAAACTGTTTTCCTCAAGGTTGTAAAATCATTTTAGTGATGAGACATGGAAACATAACTATCACTCCATTCACTATGAAAAAAAATCCCAATCTCTCATGACATCATCCCATACTGAGTATAACAACATGGTTTATGGTGGGCAGGTAATAGAGAGCAGAAGATATGAATTTCTTAAAAACATGCAGAGACAAGAAGCTAACTCCCTCGTTCACCATAATCAACCATCATATGCGTAATAGCTGCAATAAAAAATCGTTTGATAAGTTGAGTTTGATGCTGGTTAGGACGAATATCAAGAGAACACATGCGAGCTTGGACCACCTGTCCAGGGACGCGTTATCCCTCCACCTCAAACTCTCGGCCACCATCAGTCTAGACTTATGGAGAGTGGCTAATGCTAATGCATCCCTCAAGGTCATCAACCAAAGGCGCAGGACGCGGGATAGGAAATAGAAGAAGATCACCGTAATGGAGAAGAAATGTAAACCCAATGTGGCGCCTGCACCGAGACCTGCAAGTGATCACAAAAAGGTAGTTAACCTCTCAAACCACACGCTGACTGATGCTGAAAATAATATTATGAAGAAAGGCCTAAACTTTGCTTTAGCGCCCAAAACTATCCCCACCGAGACCATCATCTGCACTATAGAGGATAGCATTCAAAATTTAAATGATTTAGATAAAGAAACTGTCAGACAAGATTGTGCTCTAGTCCTAAGGAAATCCAAACCACCCAAGAACAATATCACAAAAGAGGAACAATTAGCCTTAAGAAACCTCAAATATAATAATGACATAGTTATATTAAAAGTAGACAAATGAGGCGCTATAGTCATCTTAGACAAAATAGCATACAATGCAAAGATGATTGATCACCTTACTACAAGTGGGAGCTATAGGAAGCTTAACACAAACCCTATTTCTAAAATAATTAGAGAGGTAAAAAGAACTATTAAAAGCTAAAACCTTGATGAAAGAATAAAGAAATGTCTTACTCCTAATCGTGAGATTACACCCAGAATCTATGGCCTCCCAAAAATTCACAAGGAAGGAGTACCTCTTCGACCCATCGTTAACACTATAGACTCCCCCACCTATGCGCTGGAAAAACATGTAGCCAAAATCCTAGGCCCCCTCGTAGGTAACACAGACTCATTCATTAAGGACTCAAGTGAATTTGTAGAGTTGATAAAAAAGAAGAAGGTAGAACCTAATGACATGATCTTAAGTTTTTATGTGGTCTCCCTATTCACTAAAATACCTTTGGATGAGACCATCCAAGTCATCACAGAGGTAACAGACCCAAACACAGCTAGGTTAGCAAAAGTTTGTCTCAGATCCACTGTCTTCAGTTTTCAAGGAGAATTCTATGAGCAAACCATTGGGGTAGCCATGGGATCCCCCTTCTCACCCATAGTGGTAAACCTCTACATGGAAAAATTCGAGAAATAGGCTCTAAACTCCTACCCACTAAAGCCATCACAATGGAAGAGATACATAGATGATACGTATGTGATTTGGCCACATGGGGAAATCGAGCTCAAAATGTTTTTTGAACATCTTAATAATCGTTCGGTAGATATCAAGTTCACAATGGAACTGGAGGAGAATGGGAGCATCCCCTTTCTTGATGTCTTGATAACTAGGAAAGAAGATGGGACCTTAGGACATAGGGTTTTTAGGAAGCAAACTAATACAAAAAGCTACCTCCATGTAGATTCCCACCACCACCCCTCCCAGAAAATAGGAGTCATCAACACTTTAGCAATTAGGGCTTCTAGAATTTCAGATATCGACCATCTCCAAGAAGAAAAAGACCACCTCAAAGAGGTCTTCTTGAACATAGGTTACAAACGTAGGGTTATTAAGAAAGATTTAGAAAAGGCCAGTAATGGACACTCCTATAACCATGAAACATCCAAGGATTTGACTGACAACCATAGTACCCAAAACTGTGACATGAGAGCCTACTTACCTTACATTCAAGGGGTCATCGACAAGATCTCTAGAATCCTTAAAAAGAATAATATTACGACTTCATTCAAACCCTTAGAAACTATTAAACAAAAAATGAAATCTGTAAAAGACCCGATCGAATCGAAACAACTTAGGGGAGTCTACAACATCCCTTGTTCTTGCAATATCAGCTATATAGGTGAGACTGGACGTTCGTTCCACACAAGACTTAAAGAACATGAAGCTGTCATGAGGATTGAACGAGTCCGTACCTCAGCCCTGGCAGAACATTGCGCCGAAACCAAACATCAAATTTTCCTTGAAAACACCAAAATCCTAGCCAAAGAAAACCACTATTTCAAAAGGAAATTTAGGGAAGCCCTAGGAATCATCAAACATCCAGACAATCTGAATAGAGATGGAGGCCTTGAAGTCAGCACGAGTTGGCTTCCTTCTATCCTTAAAACTAAATTAAGTAGATAACCCCCCATTTTCGTACCTTCTAAAACCTTAAGACTAGTACCCCTTTGTCAAGTTTAAAATATTGACTTACAACAATTGAAATTCTTAAAACTTACTACATTATTAACATTTAAAAATTAAAAATTAATAATTAAAAATTAAAAATTAAAATTAAAATAATTAAAAAATTATTAAATATTTAAGGTTTAAATTTGTAATTAACATTAACTGTTAACTAAACCTACACTTTGTTATAACAATATTACAAATACATATTATTGGTTTTAACCTAAATTTAAAATTAAAATAACTAAACCTACACTTTATTATAAATATATTACAAATACATTGTATTGGTTTTAACCTAAATTTAAAATTAAAATAACGGTTAAAATAAAATTAATAATAAACTTTAAAATTAAAACAATAAACAATTCCAATATATTAATTGTATTCTACAAACTCTACCATAGACAATTTAGGTTTTTAATTAATTATTGTATTTAAATATCGAAGAACTCACTAAAAACCTAAAATCCTAGAACCGACCTCTTCTTATCTCCACATCCCATTACTATATATTCATATTTTTCGCCCTTCATATTACTCGGCAATATGTCCTGATGATGGATCCTATTTTGGATTCGAAACGTCGATATGCAATTATGAATACTATGGTTTTTCTGATTCTTCCCGAAATTAATGGGATGATTACTTTCATGCTCAAAACATAATAAATATTTAATGTTCATTTTCTATAACGAATAAATTGCATGAGAATTAATCATTTTTCATTAAACTATATAGTTTTTATATACCTGTGCACCAGATGGATCAGCAGAAGATCGTGCAGTATGCCCAGACAAGCTTCTTCGGCGTTCAAGAACAGCTTCAAATCCGTGTTGGAATCCAAGCTTCATGTCTTCCTCAGTGGGAAATTATTTGAATCGGTCAGCCTGCATATTTGCATGACGCCATTAATTTTACATTTTTTCCAGAATAAAACGAAAATAATTTTCTATATATTATTTGGATGCAGTATCGGGTTTTTGATATTCTCAATTTGGGCCGCCAAATTCGAATAAACACTAGGCCCAAGCTTGTGTGGACCAATTTTTTCCAGTCTTTCCTTGGTGGCCTTTGATGTGTCTGATAGCCTAATCAAGAGTTGAATTACGTTAGTCAATGTTCCAAATTTGATATAAAAATTAATAATAGTAATGCTTACCATTACATTGTGTAATGTATTGCATACCTCCCTGTTCCTGGTGGTATCTTTCTTGCTTTTCTCAGACCCTTCTCTTTTACATCTTCCACTAGGGCTTTCCACTCCCTTGATGGAATCATCAGAGGACGCTCATACCTAGGGTTGTTTTCTAGGAGAAACCTATATTGGTATAGGACAATCTTCAGATGTTGTCTAGCCTTCTGTAGGACCTTCGATGTATCGAAGGCTCTTTTCCAAACATACCAACCAACCAATTAGTCAGCTCATCCTTTAAATATTTTTCTTATCTGTCCCACCTTGTGCGGATGGTGGGCCTGAATATCTCCAAGGACAAATCATTTAGATTTTTATAAAATACATAATTTCCTGCAAAACAAGCATGCCATCATTAGTCAACATTAAAATTTTTTCTCAATATATTAGAAACAAATTATAAAAACTAAATTGAACAATCTATAATTACCTGGAATCTTCTCTATCTTTATTGGAACGAGTTCATCGTTCACCAAATTTTTTTTCACTATTGAACCAGTGCTAGTGACACGAGAAGATCTAGGAAATGCTCCTTCAACATCAGCATTAGTATCAAACCCTACATCCACCCCTTTTTCTGCAGCATCTGTTGTGGGTTGGTTAGCATTGGCTGCACCCTCTGCTGGCCTCGGGGGTGTCGCAGAGTGTGTTGTCGACTGTTTGGTGGACAAAAAGGGTGCAGTATGTGGTGTCCATGGAGTGGTTTGTTCACTGGGACCAACAACGCCTTCACCACTAGTGTTAAACTACAGAATTTCCTGTCAATACAAACCATTGTATTATATGTTCAATATCATATCAAATTAAAAATTATAAAGTTCTAAATGAATTTACATTATTATTTCGGAACTTACTTTCAATTGTCGACATTTCTGGATCAACAATTGAATCTTTGTTTTGTTCTTGTCTGTTTGTGGAATTGTTAATGCCAGATGAACCAATTCCTCATTTTGTTTTTCCATGGCCTTCTGTAGCACCTTCAATGGGTCTATAGAAGTACCAATTTCATTATCTTTCAACAACTGGTAGACATCAAACTCTAAAGACTGCTGAGTTTGTGTTTCATAAACCGAATCCCCTATCTGCAACAGGAATATATAAAACATTTCTTAGTCTTTGAAGCAATAGTATGCGCAAAAAATTATACTAACAAAAATTGTCTATCATGATAGATTCCTAGAATTATATCTCGGTTTACCTGATGCCTAGACGAGGATGTGGTCTGATCAATAGATGAGGACTTTCCCCGATCATCCACCTTTACAAAAAGTATAGAACATTATCCTAATGAACGCAATATGTAAGAACTAAAAGATACATAAAAAAAATAAACATTATGCTACATGTTTTATATGTGTACAATTTTGAAGTATTTAGAATGTAGAATTATATTTAGTTTTACATGTTTTCCCAAGGCTCCGTTCATCTGATTAACAGCTGGGGACTTTCCTTGATCATCAACCTACAAAAAAAATAGACAACATTATTGTTATGGAGAGAAACTTCCTATGGATTGGGGGTACCACAACAGACAACTTGACACCAGAAATCAATCTTTCCCCATATGCAAGAGAAACCAAACATCTAACACTAAGGGATATCGAATCGTACCTTGTTGCAGACATTTGAAGTAGATCCCCGTTGAGCTTTTCCAATTCACGCTTTCATTAGCAATTCACTCTCAACAACAACAAACAAGACAAGCATGCTCTATAATAATGTGTTAGACCTACTCTAGCATATATATTCAACAATGTATAAGCAATTAAATACATCCATGGATAAAATATTCATATTCAAATGCACATAATTAGACGGGATAAGATATTTCCATTAATAAAATTAGATATTACAAGAGTGACAACCTCTGTCGGCATGTCTATGAACCAGAGAAACTTAGTCCTCCAGCTGGACCTCCACCACCTCAATCCTCCATCTCTCGATATAAAGCTCACAAAACAAAGGCAAGCTTAGGAAGAACACAAAGTGCTCCAAAGGGACAAAGGGATGCAGACTCAAGTATAAGAAAACTGAGGCAATAATGGACTATAGTTTCTTTTCACTTCAATTCCTCCCCTTCAATGTATCAAAGGGGTTCCTTATATAGCACTCCAAAAGGGTAATGGAGGGTCAAATTCGAGCGATCTCAAGGCATATGGAAGGCCAAGAGTCAGGATCTTCAGACTCATATGAGGAAAACTCAAAAAATATTTGGACTTATGCACACATCCTAATGTACACGGGTTTGAGGTCAAAAGTCATGTGTACACACGAGTATGGGTTTAAAATTCATGTAAAACAATAAACAAGGTTTTTTTAGGGATGATATTGGAACATCAAAGGATAATATAAGTCCATGGGGTCTAAAGAGTCTGCAGAGGGACATGGAAGGCCATAAATATGTGATCAACCATGTGTGGTAAAATCAACTATAACAGATGCCCCCTAATGTGTGAGGTCAAAGGGGTAACATGATGGCCGAAATACATTATAAAATCCATCCCAAAAGTGGAGTAATGAAGACCCAAGTGGAAGAACTAGCCACTCATCAGTAAAATACAATAATCAATCTCTGCATGTGAATGCAAATACATACAATAGTCCAGGATACATAATAGTACAATGGCCATGCATAGGCATGATATACAAAATGTGTCATGTGTGGTCATTGCCACGTACAATATACAATAGATCAAGATCTCCATAATGGATGAAGATATAAAATGGATCAAGATCTCCATAATAGCTGAAGATATCTGATATACACTGGAATCAAATCATGAGAGCTGATATCTCATGAACACTGGCATGATCAAGGAGGTAGCATACATGGAATTCCACCAATATGGAAGGTTTTCTACATGAACTGCTACGAGTACATGTCCTACTATGAAAATAGATGTGTCGAGGTCAAACATAGTAATCCATCGTATGATTACTGGTCATTGATGTATACCGTTAACAGACGCAAGATCACCAACCGATAATGAAAATGGGAATCAAGGTATAGAGTGAAATCTATCAAGTGTGAATAGAGGTGTTGAGGTCTAACAATTAGAACAATCCATCGATAAGGGGACATTGATGTATTCCCAAAACTGTCAATGGAAAGAGAACCTACCACTGATGACTATAAGTCTCAAGGAACTCAAAGGACTCTAGACTCCTATTCCAGAATAAATGATATGAAGTCGATGGAATGGAATCCACTGGAAGGAGGGAATTAAGGCATCTCCCATCAACCAACACGAGGGACTCAACAACTCTATATAATGTGGAAGAACTCGAACAAGATGTGAATGAACTAGTAACAATATCAGGAATGGCTGACATGCAAAGTCAAGATAACTAAGGAATGACTGACTCAGGCTTCAACTTCCTTCAAACAAGAGCATAAAGGAAAATGGTGACTGAAGATAGGAAACATGGAATCGATATGCAAACTAGGACATCTTTGTGAAACAGGAGGAATCAAAAGAGGATCCATAGGCAATGGAAGCTTAACTAGTCGGTGGAGATAAAATTAGATTAATGAGTACAAATCCTAAAGTCAAACTAATAACCTAACCAACGGATGTGATATACCGTGATCTGTTCAAAGGTGAAACGACTCGACTTCTACCAAAGATAACATCTTTTCCTTTCTGGATTTTTGGTTTTTTGAGTTTTTTGGACTTTTTTCAAATATTTTGAAAAGATTGAAAAACAATAAAAGTGCTTTATAGTACAAATATAGGAGGAGACGAGTGTCAAGGGATAAGAAAATTAGTTCCAAGCAGTGGAAAATGCCTATGCTCAATGCAAGGATATATGTGCAGGATAATGACACTTGGGGGAAGGTATCCTCCTGGTAAAAGGGGTGATCAAGACACAAAAGATATGTAAAAAGGCTCTGCTTGGATAGACATGAGACAAGCTCGGGCTATATGGCTAATAACTCAAAGCCAGGGAGCTGAAATAAAGCTCCAGAAGGCAAGCAAAATCAGGAAAATGCAATTACAACTTGATATATACAAGGGAGTCCCGAGGGAAATGACCAACATAAAGTTCAAGAGGAGTATGAAGCTCTTGCTCAAGGAAATGGCGGGACTAAAAAGGGACTCCCATAACCTAAAGGAGAAATGTCAGCATGGGCATCAAATGCAATATAGGATCTAACTAGGGTACCCATGTATAGGAAAGCTCTACTATTCACATAATGCCACTTCTAACAATGACATGAAGGTTCTGTGACATCATGGAATGGGTTCATACCTAAGGTTAAAATGAAACGGTCATAAGGTCATGCAAAATGCAAGCGGATGTGAAATCATAACCTATATGCAGTTTAGACATGATACTTGTAATAGGAACGAACATGTCAAATTCTTGGTCAACGCGCTCAAAACGGGCTCCTACAACATCATATTAGTCCAAACGTTCCAAAATGGTCAGAAATGGTAAAAAACTATAGGAAGTGGGTAAGAATTTCAATTTTTTTTTCTATAAAATAGTGAAAAAATAAAAATTTTCATACCATTTGGAAATTCACCCACCTAAGTGCTTTTGTATCCAAAACTTCAAGAGCTGATTCCGGGAGCATCGCCCAACGAAATCACTCCACGTTTGGTCCAGGTGATTACCTATGCCCTCCTATTTCAATTTCATGCAATTTTTTTAAATTTTGGTGGACAATTTTTTTTATTTAGGCCATCTTAAATAATGCATTTCATCCCATGCAGAAATTGGGTCTTTTCCTACATAT
The DNA here is from genome assembly GCA_001517045.1 of Pseudotsuga menziesii. Classification (NCBI taxonomy): domain Eukaryota; kingdom Viridiplantae; phylum Streptophyta; class Pinopsida; order Pinales; family Pinaceae; genus Pseudotsuga; species Pseudotsuga menziesii. The sequence continues at coordinate 249,766 of LPNX010850317.1, forward strand.
AGGGTTGGATATACGCAGAAAAGACCATGATACCTGTGTACATATGCGACTATTTTGAAAATAGTCGTGTACAAGGCCACAAATATGATTTTCAAGGGAAAATACTCATGAAACTTAAAAACGTTTATGTAGGATGGTGCTAAAATGGAGAGAGAGGGAACATGGTGACGCTGAAGAAGCTCTGCAGGAAGATCTAGTGGCTCAACAAGCGATGAGGGCTTGTGGGTTATATAAGTTTTGGTGCCTTGGAAGCTTGAGAGATAAGCCAAGGCTATTCTAGCTACTAGTGGATTACTGGGATCCAGACTCTGGGACCTTTTAGTTGGATGGCATGTCACTCAGCATGGAGGTTGATGAAATATATTTTATCATAGGTTTGTCCCAGTGAGGGGAGGTGGTGAACCTCTGATTTCGTGAGCCAGGAGGCGGGTTGACTATAGAGGAGTACATAGCTGTGTATTTCCTTCCCGATACAGAGAAGGTTGGGAGTCAAATCCGAACAAACGTAGTCCAAAACCTAGGGCTGAAAGCCATACTATTGGAATTGGGTAGGATCCTAGGTTTAGCATCACTCCACTAGGCCTCAAGGCTAATGATGTTCTATGCCATAGAGTGCATGCAACCTATGATATATGATTGGATTACCTCACCACTGGGAAACATGAAGTAGCAAATCAGTGACTGCAAGATGGGAAGGGTACGAAACTTTGGGTTTGGTATCATACTGAGTGCATTCTTTTTCGAGCAGGTGCTGGGGCTAAGCCCTAGAGTTGACATTGCTCCACACATAGTTAGGGATCCAGCTCAGCTACGCTGGGCCAATGTCATACAAATACTGGGAGGGGGAAGGGTGGCTAACCCCTTTCTAGTATACTTCTTCCTTTGGTGGTGGAGACAGATCATCACCATAGACAAATACCCCTATACAACAATAGAATTCCGTAGAGATCCAGACATGCCCCTACCACCAGGATCAACATATGGAGACATAGGTAACGAGCCCCAACTCATTTTTTTTTGAGTTATAATTTTTTGATATATGAAATCAAAAGACATGTTTTTGGTGCAATGACACATAATGATACTCTACCATGTACATGTAGATGTGGGACCACGACAGCCAGAAGGCTTTCCTCATCATCGACGAAGGAGAAGAGGCGATGAGATCATGGGTGTGGATGTGGAGCAAATACTCCAAAGCATCCACACAAACTTCATTCACTTGACACATAGGGTTCCCATGGTGCAAGTCGGGGACTTTCTTGAGGCCATGTAGCACCAGGTGGTTGGAGTACCATGGGCATGGGTTCGGTTATTTTGTCGACTAGCTAGAGTCGTGGTGTGCTGCCATAATCAACACCATCCTCCACCTCAGGATTAGAGACTTAGGTGTATATATATTTTTTGTATGACCGTGTAGTATATTTTGGTGGCTTAGAAGCCCCAATTTTGTATATGACACTTATGTATTATGACGCCACCTTTTTTGGACTTAATGAAAAATATTTATGATGATCGATTATTATTCTATTTACATGTGTAAAATGTGTTTGTGAAATGCTTTTATCGTTTGTGAACCAAATTCCAATCTAGTACATATTTAGCATATGAATTAACAACTTGATTAAAATTTCTTGGAATGTGAATGTATGTTATGCTCTCAAATTTCTGTTCTAGCAATCTTACACACAAGAATCTTTGTAGCAATGTCGGATCTCTAACATGATACATGCCATTAAGTTGTGAGACCACTAACTATGAATCAATACATACCTTAAGAGAAATAACACTATGTGAAATGGAATCACGCAACAACTCAATCACGATACTATATTCAACAACATTGTTCAGTGAAGGTCGTAAAGATACGCCTCCCAAAGACAACACTTGACCCGTAGGAGTATAAATCACCCAAGCACCTGAAGCTGAGTTTTGAATGTGGTGGCTAGCAACATCAGAAAATCCTATGTAAATGGAAGACTACATCAATATGTTCCATAACAAACGAAATCTAATAAAAAAACCGATCACCATAAAAGGACGAAACTACGCTATGCGAAATGTACAATAATATACAAAAAGTCATCCCTGGATGAAGATCATGCATAGTAATTTTTAAGGTAGAGCCCATTTCTAGGCTTTTCCAAGTTCGTCCCTTCATAATCCACCAAATCATAGGCACCTTTCTCTAAGACATGCTTAACCACATAAGGACCATGCCACATCGGGTTGAACTTTCCTGCCCCCAAGGGTTCCTTAGCTTGATCCCACAAAAGGACTAAGTCACCTTCACTAAACCTCCTAGGACAAAAAAAATTATCATACTGGACCTCAACGTGATGCTTGTTAACCTCAAGAGCCACTAAAGCATCTCGACGTTGCTCATCAAGTTGCTCCAAGTGGACCAGACATTCTTCCAATGCAGAAGTCTCTGGTAAAATCTCCACAACTAGCTTCAAAGAAGGGATTTTGCATTCAACCGATAATACTGACTCCACCCCATGCACAAGCTGACATGGAAACTCAGTGGCAGTCTTAACCGTGGTTCTATAGGCCCACAAAGCAGGATACAACATGATATTCCAATTATTCTTTCTCTGTGCAATGGTTCATTGGAGAATGGACTTAAGTGACTTGTTCACTGCTTCATCCTGTCCATTTTCTTGAGGATAATAAGAAGAGGAATTCTCTTGCTTATAGCCTAAATTTGAAGAAAAATATTCTATCATTTTGTTCTGAAAGTGCTTGCCATGGTCAATGACAAGATCCCTTAGAATACCGAAACAGGTGATAATCTGATTAAATACGAAATGCGTGACTGTTTCACTGTCGGATTTGATAGTGGGCATATCCTCTGCACATTTTGTGAAGTAATCAACAACCGCAATAATATGATGGTGCTCCCCAACTGAAGTTGGGTTACAATCCATAAAATCGACCCCCCACTTGGTGAAGGGACTGGCGGTGATAATGGGATGCAAAGGGGTTAAAAATGAGCACATATTTTGTGCAAACACCTCGCAAGGGTGGCACATATTGACCGCATTAACACAATATTTAAATATGGACGACCAAAAATAACCCGCTCTTAGAATTGTTTGAGCTGTAGAAATCCCAGATAAACTTACTACCACACGTCCCTCCATGGAAATCATTAAGCAGGACCTCAACCTCCTCATGAATTAAGCAGTGACATAAAATGGAATCAACCCCACGACGATACACAGTATCATCCACTATGAGCTAGTTCTTTCTATGTGACATAGTCATCGACGCTCATCTCATGAGAGGTGAGTAGAAACCTTCAATGTTTGCAAATAAACAATAATATCCCCGTACCAAGGGTCTATGGTTGAGATGAGAAAGATATGCTCATCAACAAGAGAATACTCATGAACCTCCCCTTCATCCAAATTTGGAAAATATGATATGAGCTCAACAAAAATTAATGATTTCTTTGAATTTTTTGAAACAAACTTGAGATCAAACTCTTGCAATATCACAATCCATTTATTATACTTTCCCCCAATCATCCTTCTGGTGAGGATGAATTGAAATGGATTAATGTGAGCTATGACCAAATTTTAGCGAAGGAGGATATAATGCCTCAAACCCTGAACCGCATGGATGGTGGCTAAGGCTAGCTTCTCAACATGGGTATAATGAAGTTCCACATCAATAAGGTTTTGGCTGACATAGTATATGACATGATCATGGAGCTCCTCATCCTCTTGAACCAATACCATACCAGTTGTCTCTTGAGACACAACCACATAAGTAAAAAAGTCACGGCTATAGTTTGGTGGACTAAGCACGAGGGCCGATGCCAAGGATTTCTTAAGAGCATCGAAATACTCATGGGCTCACTCATCCCAGTAAAAAAGGGTGTCTTTCTTCAACAAAGCCATGAAGCCTTTAGTCAAATTGGAAAAATTGACCATGAGCCTTCACAAGAAGTTCACCATTCCTTGTAAACATTGAGTCGAGTGTTACACAGGGGAGACAATTGAAGTATTTCCTCAACCTTTAAGGGATCGAATCTAATTCCCTCCTTGGACACAATGAATTCTAGTAAACGAACAACCTTCACACAAAAGATGCACTTATGAGGATTTAACCGTATTTGATAATGAGGGCATCTTTCGAAAACCAATAAAAAATGATAAGGATGACACACACTCAAGTGAGAGTGAGCATCTAGATAATCCAAATACACTTAAATAATCTTTTTGAGATCATGGAAGGAAAAGGTCATGGCCTGTTGAAACGTAGCTCCGACATTTTTAAGGCCGAAGGGCATCTTCCGAATTGCAAAAGTCCCCCAAGGATAGATAAATGTAGTCTTATGTTGGTCCTCAGGTTTAATCTATATATGATTATATCCAGATTAGCCATCCATAAAGGAGAAAACCTCAATTCCCACACACTCATCCAAAATTTGATCAATAAATGGTGTAGGGAAATTATCTTTAGGACATGCTCAATTTAAATCACGAAATCATTGCATATTCAGATCTCTCCCTGCTTCTTATCCACTGGAACAGGATTTGAAACCCATTCCATCAAGGGAACGAGATAGATGAAACCATATTTGATTAGCTTCTCTATCTCTGCTTTAATAGCGGGCGCTTTCCTAGGATTCACGACATGCAAACATTTTCGAACTAGTTTAGCATTCAGATAGGATTTGATTTCATGTTTGACAATGAGAGGGTCTATTCCCAACATCTCCTCGCACAACCAAGCAAAAACATCATGAAATTCCTTGAAAATCTCGGTGTACTCTTTAATATCATTGGGGGAACAATCCACCCCAATGTACACATTCTCAATCTTACCAGGAACATGAGAAATATTGATAGGTATCGTTGGTGACAAGTTAGCCATGTTCCCTTCAGCAATCTGACTAAGACAGCTTAATGGGATCGCTGGTCTACCAATTTTTTTGCTTAGAATCACCCTAAAGTCATCAAACTCTAAACGATTAAGATTAGGAAGGAAATACGATCTATGGTGCAAATCTCCTCAAGTTTGATCTATCCCAGACGCCTCAAGAATAGCTTCATCCGACAGAAAAAAATCATCAAGGAAGTCTTGAGAGTGAGATGACTCTACTGCCCAAGAAGGCAACACATAAGGGTCCTCCTTCTCCATCCTTGAAGAGGAAGGACTAGGCTCTACAATATCAACTTGATATGCCACCAATGTTGCAGGAAATGACACGTATGTCTCGGCAGGTATAGAAATATCACTCGAAGTACTCAATGAAGGAAGAATCCAAGGATCCTCCATATGAGAGGTGCAAAAAGAGACTGAATTCAATGAGGTTGAAGCCTTACCAAGAATAGACCCAATCATAAGAATGGGCGCAGGACAACTAAAGGTTCCCATGAGAGAAGGATACATGCCCACACCCACATTCTCAGTTGCCGGATGAGAATGATCGATAATCAGGATGGAAGCTTCCGACGATGATTTTACACACAGATTTTGGAAATATTATTTATGAATAGTAACGATCTTCCCATCCAAAGGAAAACAAACCACTCGAAATAGGAAAGAGGATAAAACTTGCATATTGTACATCTAGTTCCTACCTAGTAAAAGATTGTAGTTAAGGGGAGTATCAATCACCTCAACCTCGATCGCAACAGTCTTCCCCCCCAACTGGACCTCTATGGAAGGAAGTATACCATGTGGCTGAAATGATCTTCCATCAAAAGCAGTCAACATGTTTGCAGATTTAGACAACGTGGGAGAACCTAAGCCCTTCCAATAGGCCAAAGACATCATGGAAGCGACAACGCTTTGATTGATCACAGTGCGCTTGATGGTGTGGTTGAGACACTGTACGTGAATAAGAAGAGACACATAGTAAGGAAAGCAAGGATGGATTCCATGAGTTTCAAATTTGATCATGGAAGAAGAGCTATCATCGCCCACCCCAAGAGAAGACAACAAGGCCTTCCTCTAGGAAGGATAAGTTTGAAGTACTTCTAATGCAGACATTGCACAAGGAGTCTGGCCCAAATCATTGACAATTGAATATTTCTAGGTGGCATGAGCATTAGGATTGTGCCCCGAGTTCTTCAAGACTCCCTTAGGAATGCGAGATAGAACTTCAGGCTTATCCGTAGGCTTTTCAATTCACAAAGGGATCTCTAGTGGAGCAAGTTCTTTCCCAAGGTCTGGTTGTGACATACCATAGTATTTTTCACACGTCACCAAAATCATATCTTTCACCATGTTGATTCAACCATTTCCACTAGCAACATCCAATGGATTTTAAGTTCCACCAGAAGCACTACTAGGATCCATGGTCCTCGAGTTAATACTTTGATTATTTGGTAAAGGATTTGTGAACACAACTGGGCCCTGTGCTATGAACTTTGAGACATCTTCCATTCGAGGGCACAAGTGAGTGAGTTGATCATCCCCGCACAACTTACAAGGAAATTTTACCTTCCGATTAGGCTTCTTGTCCCCCCAGCATGATTTGTGTTCTTGTCATTAGTCTCATTATCATTTTTATTCCCACCACTTTTATTATTTTTTCCTTTCTTTTTATTCCTTCTAGGTTGCTGGTTACCTTTTGGGTTCGATGATTGCAATGAAAGTACGTCCGCTGTATGGGTAGGAAGATATGAAGCTGTAGCTTGTCCCGACACATAATGGTTAAGCGATAACTGGCTCACTTTTTTCATAACCAAATCTGTAGGTTTCGTACTTGCAGAGCCAACAATACCATCATCATGTGGACTAGATTTAAACTTGGGGTCGAAATTGGAACATAGAGCATTCAGTATGATTTCATAAAGGAGCCCAGAATAAGCATAAATCAAGCCCAATTGCTGGGCCCTAAAAATATCTTGGTCCTCATTTTGCACTCTAGATGTGGAAACATCCTTCGCGATATAGGGTAGCAACAACTTGAGGAACCACTCTAGAAGAAAATTTGGTGGTATAAAGGATTTAATCATCCTCTTCTGTCTATGCCACTCTTGAATGTGATCCAAAATGTGGGTGGCTTTGTCTTGCAAATTTTTTTACAAGAGTTTGGTACTGACGTTGTAATGGATGGGTAGTTGGAAGTGATTAAGAAAAGTCATAGCAAGGTCATTGAGCAAATAATATGTCCCCCCATGTAAATCTATATACCATTTCATAGCAGGACCTGTGAGGGTGCATTGAAATAGTCTCAAATGAATAAAATCATCGTTTAAGGAGTTCAAAGAGCACCAAATATGGAAGGTCGTGACATGCTCACCAGGATCTTCACCAGGCTTACCTTCAAATTTTGAAATGTCTTAAGGAAGTTTGGTAGGAATAGATAGCCATGCCGGATTATGAGATACAAGATCATTTGTAAATCTTGACAAATCAAGTAGATTTAAAGTCACAATGAAAGGGATCCTAGGCTGAGCCAGTTGAGTCCATGCTCCCTGATAGGACTATTTTGAATAAGGTTGATTGCTATATACACCATGGCCTTGGCCAGTGGGATAGTAACCTCCTCCCATTTGACCCATATAAGGTTACATGTAAGGATTTAAATTTGGAGTACCTTGAGTCTAGGGTGCTACAAATCCATAAAGTGACTGATACACGGGGTGATACCCGAACCCATAAGGTGTGTGGGTTTTTCCGTAAGATGGTCCATAAGAAGGTCCATAAGAGGTTCCATAAACTGGACCATGAGATATGTCCATGAGAAGGTCCATAAGATGGTCCATAGGAAGGTATATGTCCTACTGATACATAAGAAGGCACATGGCCCTGTGAAACTACAATGTGAGCAGAAGTAGAACGGACATGGCTAGTAGTAGAACTCCGACCAGAAGGCCCACTAGAGTTAGGAAGAGGATGTGTTGTTAAAAAATAATTTGAAGGGACTGGTGTTGTCGACGATGGAATATGTGAAGGAATATAAATTGTGCCCCAAATATTCACATGTATAGGTTCTTGTAATGCCCAAATTTTGCATTGGGTCAGAATGTCCAAATCACATTTTTCATATTCATGAAAGTTGTCAAAGGGATGCTAAAAGTGAAATAATTTCGAAGGAGGAAAATCACTAGTTTCCTAGGTTGGGGGTGGAAGCTTTGAGATTTGGAAAAAGGGGGATAATAAATGATGTTTAAACATTAGAAGAGGATAAATATTTAATAATGTATCTTATTAAATAAATACAACAGAAAATTTAAATGGCTATGGAGAATGGAGACACATGGAGACTATAGGGCCCACTCAAGCTAGAATTCCTATGTTAAATGGCATCCTCTTGTAATTTCGAACCTATGGGAAACCTAATGTTTTAGGATGGATTATGAGGTTAATATACTTGTAATATACTTCATATTTTGAATTTGGTATGAATTTTAACTTACATGGGGGAGGAAGATCCAAATGGGAGTTTCATGGACACTTGGCTAGATTTCCCTTACATTTATGACATCTATGACACCAATGATGGCGATTATATGACAGTTATGACACAAGCAAGATATGAAGACTGAAATAATAACATACTAACATGTCAGGACTGAATAGAGCATCTTAGAGGTCTAACTTGGGAGTTGGAGAAGGCCAAGAGGCTCCTACTCAAATTTGGGAGAAGAGGGAAGGTGAAGAGAGAGGCCACATGGAATAGCACGGGAAACCACACCAATTCAACTTGGATTTGGTTTATGGATGTATTTGGAACATTATAAGACCAATAATGTTTATAAAATACAGGGATCAGCCATGAGAATAAGCTTTTTCTCATTTGTGAAGTTGTCAATTGTGAATTGTGAGAGCTAGTGGATGACTAGTTTTCTTGCTTAAGCCAATTTAGAGGGTGAAAGATTCCCATCCTAGTTGGTGTTTGGAAAGGCCACTTAGGTATTTCATGGAGATTTAATGGGGTCTTATTTTCAAGTGAAAGCTACAGGAAGTTCATGGACATCTCAATATCATCTTGTTCTTCCATTCATCTCAAGTTTTCTCACCATATTTCAGCTCTATGGAGTGAGGCGCACTTGGTGAGATATTCATCTCTTTGAGGGAGATTATATTGCTCCAGTATTTTGTATTATGATGTAAATTTTATATTATTTAATTTTATAAATCTCTCAGGTCTAAAATCCAAGATATCTCATGTATTATTGTCCAATATTGAAGTCACAGTGCCATTTCCCCAATACCTTGTTGTAAACTATTGCAATCTTGATGGAATCGAATATATGTGTCCACCATTGATGATTTATGAATGAATGAACTGTAATTAAAGTGTATTACGGTTTTAATGGTCTGAAACTGATAGTTTGTGGCCATTGGGTCAAATTTCATAGCATTTGGGGCAAACTACATCTCATTTCTCCAAGGGTCCAAAACTAGTCTTTATATCTGATTGAAGGAAGCGATAACAAACATGGGAGTTCGATTGGTTCTGCATATGAGTATATGATAATGTATTCTACACATAAAATACTTCAATTTGATAATTTTAGTGAGTTTATGTACATTTTGGAAGCCATTCAGGAAATTACTTGGGAGGGATTTGAGCCCCAAAATTGCTAGTAAATTCATCTATCTTATTCAGAATTTGATATAGACTCGCAGAACTGATTGGAGGACCATAATACATACATGAAAATAATAATTAATTTATTATATCATCCATACACATTCTCTAAATATTTTGGAGCAATTGGGCTGATTTGGAGACCAAGACACTAAAACTAGTCAAGAGCCAAAATTGTGAAAAAATTGAAAAATTGGGCATTTTAATAAAATTCCAAAAAGGAAAAATTAAGGTGGTATCAGATAATGATATTGGCACTTGATTTGGTCTGATATTTATTAGTACAATAATTCAGGGACCACCATTTTATATTGAAACCCAAAAGTACTTTTGTTGAAGAGGAAAAAAAAGTAGGCGAAGAAGGCAATTTTTTTGGAAACTATAATGACTAGGGATGATAAGGGAACCTCATATGATGGTAAGGAGATAATAAAAAGAATGGAAAATATACTTGAAGACATGACCAATAATATTATGAAAGGATTCAAATTTTTGGCTATCCAAAGTTGGTAAAAATATATTGATTTTAAGAAGACCAAGGGGAACAATGCATCAACTTGCTTGAAGGAGAAAAAGGAGGACATCCATGAACCACCTAGTTCTGAAATAGGTGAAGTAGAATAAGTAATACATGAAGAGGATATAAATTCACTCCCAAATTACCTTTAAAAAGATGATGAAACATCACATGAGAAGGAAGAAGAGTACCTTGAAACTATTGAATATCATTATGAAACAAATTCTACTATGGACATGGACCAAAGAGCATCTACTGATGGATGCTTGAACTATGAAGGAGTACCTACTGATGGGTGCTCACAACTCTATGCTGGTGACATAGAGATCAGATTTCAAAATGTTTCTGCAAGACAATTTTCTAGTAAACATGAAAATGAAGACATTGTAGTAGTTGAAGACGAAACAAGATCAACTTCCCCATCACCACTTGAGCTTCATGAAGTTGGTCCAAGCAAGAAGGAAGAAGATGGGGAGGTTCATTTGCAAGAGCCTCATTTTATTGAAGGGTCCTTAAATATGAATGAAAAGAAGATCCAAGAGGCCCTTAGCATACTCCATGACACTCAAGCATTGGCATCAAATTCTTGTTGGAGAGCTACTTCCTTGGAGGAGCCATACTTCCTTGAAGACATGGAGAAGATCCAAAGAGCAATGTGCAACATCAAAGGTAAATCATGTCTTTGTTTTTTGATAGAAAAAATATCATTGATCTTAGTGAATGGTTACATGAATCCTACTTGAACAATAATGAAGTTATTCATAAGCTCACAATTCAAAATGAGCAACTTCTTGAAAAGTTGCAAGACACTTATTTTTCCTCCTATGTTTCAGACTGTCAAATGGTAGATTGTTTGGAGGATTCTCATGACATGGTGGATCATGAGAAATTTGGAAATTTGAATGTGCTTGATGTGTTTTAATATGAACTTGAAGAGATACAAACACTTGATGTGGTGGAAGAGGAACTTGAATTGTCTCTTGATGAAGGTTATGCAATTTTTAAAGAAGAACATGATTCCTCTACATTGGAATTTGGAACCAATCTATGACAAAGGATTCACACTTTTGAAGGAAATACATGATACCACCCATATGGATCCTTACCATGATGAAAATTCTGCACTTTTTGATCATTTGGGTGAGTTAGTTCATTCTCCTACATCCTACAATTCCATGTTTTTCAGCATTAGTCTCAATGAAGTATGGGTGAAAGGGTTCTTTTTGATGGTGCCACATGAGAGTATGAAACTCCTATATTTACTTTTTATGATGACATGGTTGGAGAACAATCTTATTAAAATTTGAAGCAGCATCCTTTGTTACTTTGTAATGATGCACATCTACATGGATGCACCTATGATATGCATTTGAGTCACTTGAAGATTCATGGTTTTTCTTGCTCAACACTTGGTTCATTTGATGTTGAAGGAACTTCATCTGACACTTGTGTGAAGAGGGATATGATTGATGAAAATTATTATTGGTAGCAACATACTCCACTGTTTATATACATATTCATGGGTGTATTGATGAGACTTCTTTGAGCCACTTGAAGTCTTCATGTTTTATTTGCTCCTTATTTGGTTCATATTTTGGTGGAGGTTCTTCATTCACTTCTTGGATGAAAGAACAAATGGCTGATTATTATTTTGATGCATATTACATTATTTGGGAGAAAAATTATAGGACATGGGATCCTCACCTATGTCATTGGAGAATATTTGACTGGTCACTTGAAGCATGTATACACTTGGAAAATGGTAGTATACTCACTTGGAGGTATAAGCACTTTCATGATTTTTTGATGAGGTACCTCCTTGATGTATCTTTTTATTATGTTGTTATGTACTTTGATGATATATATTATGTACTCATGATGTTTGGAAGAATGCATACAAGAAAATGGGATCCAGGAATTCTCTTTCCTAATAGTATGAGTTGGAGAGCACTCTTAATTGTTGGAGTGCAATGCAAGAAATAGGGCCTCGGGATAGTTTTTAGTCCCCTTGATTCCAAATTCTTCGGGAAACAAGCAATATGGGAGATAGATTCCCCACTTAATAAGGTGATTTTAATAGGATTAGTGTAGGAGTAAGCATGGTGGTTCCTCTATAAAATATTCATGGAATCTCAAAGACTCAAAGTGGGAAGCTCAGTGGCAACTTCAAAGAATCATACAGAAAGCAGGTTCTTCAACAACCATGTTTGAAATTGCTTGAGGACAGGAAATATTGGGAAGGGAGGATTTGTAATGTCCCAAATTTTTCATTGGGTCACAATGGCCAAATCATATTTTCCATATTCATGAAATCTGTCAAAGGGATGCTAAAAGTCAAATAATTGCCAAAGAGGAAAATCACTAGTTTCCTAGGTTGGGGGTGGAAGCTTTGAGATTTGGAATAAGGGGGATAATAAATGATGTTTAGAAATTAGAAGAGGATAAATATTTAATAATGTATCTTATTAAATAAATAAAAGAGAAAATTGAAATGGATATGGAGAATGGAGACACATTGAGACTATGGGGCCCACTAAAGCTAGAATTCCTATGTTAAATGACATCCTCCTCTTGTAATTTCAAACCTATGGGAAGCCTAATGTTTTGGGATGGATTATGAGGTTAAGATACTTGCACATATACTTCATAGGTTGAATTTGGGATGAATTTTAACTTACATGGGAGAGGAAGAGCCAAATGGGCTTTTTATGGACACTTGGCTAGATTCCCCTTACATTTATGACATCTATGACACCAATGATGGAGATTCTATGAAATTTATGAAACAAGTCAGGTATGAAGGCTAAAATACTGACATACTGACATGTCAGGACTGAATAGAGCATCTTATAGGTCGAATTTGGGAGTTGGAGAAGGCCAAGAGGCTCCTACTCAAATTTGGGAGAAGAGGGAAGGTGAAGAGAGAGGCCACATGGCATAGCATGAGCAGCCACACCAATTCAACTTGGATTTGGTTTATTTATGGATTTGGAACCTTAGAATACCAATAATGTTTATAAAATATAGGGATCAACCATGAGAATAGGCTTTTACTCATTTGTGAATTGTGAGAGCTAGTGGATGACTAGTTTTCTTGCTTAAGCCAATTTCGAGGGTGAAAGATTCCCATCCTAGTTGGTGTTTGGAAATGACACTCAGGTATTTCATGGAAATTTAATGGAGTCTTATTTTCAGGTGCAAGATATAGAAAGTTGATGAAAATATCAATATCAGTTTGTTATTCCATTCATCTCAAGTTTTCTCACCATATTTTAGCTCTATGGAGTGAGGTGCACTTGGTGAGATATTAATCTCTTTGAGGAAGATTCTATTGCTTCAGTATTTTGTATTCTGATGTAAATTATCCATTCTTTAAGTTCAGAAATCTCTCCGTTCGAAAATCCAAGATATCTCATGTATTGTTGTCCAATATTGAAGAAACAGTGCCATTTCCCCAATACCTTGTTGTAAACTCTTGCAATATTGAAGGAATCAAATAGAGGTGTGCAAAATTGATGATTTATGAATGAATGAACTGCCATTAAAGTAAAAATTCCCAAATTCCCCAAGGGTCCAAAAATGGTTTTTTATATCTGATTGAAGGAAGCGATAACAACCACGGGAGTTAGATTAGTTCTGCATTTGAGTCTCTGATAATGTATTCTACACATGCCCTGCTTCAATTTGAGAATTCGAGTGAGTTTCTGTATATTTGGGAAGCCATTCCGGCAATTACCCATGAGGGATTTGAGCCCCAAAATTGATAGTAAATTCATATATCTTATTCAGAATTTGATATAGACTTGTAGAATTGATTGGAGGACCATAATACATCCCCAAACATAATATTTAAGTTATTATATCAGTCATACACATTCTTTGAATATTTGGGAGAAATTGGGCTGATTTGGAGACCAAGACACTAAAACTAGTCGAGCCAAAATTATTAAAAAATTGGAAAATTGGGCATTTTAATAAAATTCCAAAAAGGGGACATTACAGTTCTGGTCCCCAAATGAGAACAATAGTGCTAGGCCTAGGATGTGTGTGTGAAGGAACCTCCACTGCAGGAATGGAAGCTGTAATGTGACAAGTGCTACCAAACCTCTCCGCGTGGAAAGGAATGGAAGTGACCCTAGGCGCAGCACCAGGGTCAACACCAGATTTGACACAGGGTGACGGACCGATCTCGAGAATACCAGACATGCCATTCCTAATAGTTCTAGTGCTAGTGGGTGCATGGTGAGTCTCATCTCCCGAAAGCCAATACCGACGATGTGTGTGTGTGTGTGGTCTGTGTATTGTGATAAATATTCGTGTGAGGGACCAACCACATGGTGGACAGACCCTAACAGAGTCCCATATGTGCTTGAAGGTTCAACCTCCCACATGGGGCAAGGTGAAATGGGCTGCTTCGGAAACTCATACTCATGATCGCCCATGGTGTGTGAATCAAAGTGAGAATTAGTACGCCCGGACTGTCTAATTATCTCTCCCAAAGGAGGAGGATACATAGAAGGTGGAAGCCCTGCTAAATGATGAGAATGATGAGGTGTTACACCTAGATCCACAATGACTCGACAAAAAGAAAATAATCGATCTATCTATGCAACCCTAACCAAACTAGTGTGCATAGAGCATACACCTAAGAAAATCTAAAGCCAAATCACAAGAAAACTAAGGGTAGGATATGTGAGCTCCTGAATGAAGCAGGTATGTCTCTCCTAGGAGAGGATTGAGACTCCCATACATAACAAGTGGAGGTTCGTAATCAATTATAGTGGCCCTCAGCTTCAATGCATATAGCGACTGTGCTTTCTGACCCCTACCTGGCCAGGACATTTGCAAAATAACCTCTGCAAATACCTACTCGATAACCTAGGTAAGGAAACTAAGGTCACCTCAATATAACCAATGGTCAGGCGGACAGTCGAATGCGGGATCGTCCGTATGGGCAAGGTAGAAAATCCTGAAGCATGAAAGAAAAAACTGGTACCCCAAGGGTGCACCAATCATACCTCAAAGGCTCTCAGATACGAATACAATCCTGGAAATATCTCTGGTGCTCACAGAAAGTGACCAGGGGTCATCCCAATCACAATCGCGTGAACTGCCTCATGCTTAACTCCCGTGTAAGAGGAGCGCTTTGAGAAACACTAATTATACCAAGGGTTTCACACTCTCACCTGGAAAGACACCTACTTGTTTTTTTTAGTGGTCTTGGAGAATTAACTCATAATGAACTATTCCAAGACCGTAAAACCTATTCTTGTTGATGCACCCTATAAAATAAAAGAGTGTAATTCATTTTATTAAGTGTTGATTTTAATTAGCTATGATTACTCAAAGGAAAATGGTCGTGCAACTAATGCAGTTATGACTTAGCAGTGAAGTAAATACACACACCTAACAAGCAATGCCAAGTGCAATGTATAGAATGAAGAACAAGGTATTCCACTATATGAGGTACTATATTTTTCCTTCAAATGTAAGTGCAATCATTCCTATATGAAAATCTAACTATAATAACAGTAAGCAAACCTAGTGCAAGTACCATGCCAATGCAAAATGAAGAGATGCATAAGTATGCAAAAGAAAAAATATTTTTGTATTATTTTAAATAAATGATATATGAAAGCAATAAATGACTCTACAACCCCTAGACCCTACAACCAATCACAAACAACATCCAAGAAATGGACCAAGGTAAAAGAGACCTGATGCACTAATCTAAAAACAAAAAATGGATAAATGGATGACAAGAACAAAGCTTTAAATAATATAAAAAAGGTATAAGGTCAGAAACAGAGGGTGTATACATACACCAAAATCATATAAAAAGACTCAACAATCATCAGAACTCACCCAACAACAATTAATCCTCCAACTAAGGCTCAAAATCAAAGCACACGTGACTATTTTTTAGTAAAAGAGCGTACATATGTGACTGTTCATGGAAAAACCGCATGTATACGTGATTGTGAATGCAAAACCTGCATATAAAAAGAAAAAAGGAAAAAAAATAGGGAAAAAAGACAGGCCAAGATCAAATTTACTTCTTCAAAACATGCCCCCAGATCCGACACAAAAACAGATAAATCAAGAGAATTTCAAGTATATTGAATACCAAAACCCTGTAGAAAAACAACTAGGAACTCTCCCTAGCGGAGTCGCCAATTCTGTTACGGAGAGAAAATTCCTATGGCTTGCGGGTACCACAACAGACAACTTGAAACCAAAAACCAATCTTTCCCCATATGCAAGAGAAACCAAACATATAACACTCAGGGATATCGAATCATACCTTGTTCCAGATGGTTGAAGTAGATCCCCATTCAACTTTTCCAATTCACGCTTGCATTAGCAATTTTCTCTCAACAACAACAAGCAAGAAAAGCATGCTCTATAATAACATGTTAGATCTACTGTAACATATATATTCAACAATGTATAAGCAATTAAATACATGCATGGATACAATATTCATATTCAAATGCACATAATTGGAAAGGAAAAGATATTTCTATTAATAAAATCAGAGATTACAAGAGTGACAACCTCTGTCTAATTAAAAAAAATAAGATAAAAGAATAGGTCTAATTAAATATTTACCTTTCAATATATTTCATCATCTTCTTCATCCAAGTGATCATCCATATCATTAGATCCAGAGTCAAAATTGTAGGGATTGGCCATATCATCATTGTCATCTAAGTCAGTTTCTCTCATCATGTCATCATCGATATAATATTCATGGGAATTGTCTACTACATCAACCAGCCTTCCCCTTGGATCGTGTCTCACAACAAATGACCAGCCCGTTTACCTGGAACCTTTGAGTAAAATACTTGTTCACATTGTCTTGGAAGAACATAGGCCTCTGTTCCTGGCTCAAACAACCTTGTATTTACCATGGTAAATCCATTATCATGTTCAATAATAGTTCTATGGGGATCACGTTGATTCAATCGTAACTTGTACCATTTGACAACGAATAGAACTACCTTGAAGGATTTAGAGTCACACTGTAGAATATCTTCCAAATACCCATAATATCAATTTTATGAGAGTTCTAGATGTCTGTCACTTCTAGATGAAACATTGGTCACCTTAAAGACTGCAGATATCCCACAATCTGATATTTTCTTTGTTTCATTCATTTTTTTTATGCGATGTCTACAACCATTGCAGACCATAGCCTTATGGTTTTTTACCTACAATAAGCAATACACGAAAAGATTACACAACGATTCAATATTTATGCAACCATACATGCAAAATAATAACATGTACATCAAAATGTAATTTATAAAATAAAATATTTAGAGTGATTGATTAATATGCTTGTCATTTTATCTTTTAAACCATATGCTAAATTGATTTCCCTTTCTGTAAGATTTATATCTCCATTGCGATGCACTTCTTTTACTAATGAAGCAACACCTTTCCATGATATTTCATAATCTGATTTTTCGCATCGTTCAATCCATACCTTCATCTAGTAAAGATTGTTTGTGATGTATAAATGAATTGCATCCCACTCTCGATCAACTGCTTGATGACAATAAATATTAAACTTCAAGACAAATGTAAATTTTCTGAACAAAGTATATGCTCTTAACTGATGCAATAAATTGAAAATGCAATTAGAATATGTACAATATAATTAACATTAACTAGCTAATAATTACCTTTCACCTTCCTCGATCTACCTTTCCCCTTCAGTTACTCCCCTTCAAAATTGTTATTGGAGTCCGGATCACAAATGTGACGTAAATTGAGATTTGATGCTAAATTAGGAAGATATTCATGAGCATACAACATGTTTTGGTGTACCATATATCCTTCCATCATAGAACCCTTAGCATGCACTTGTTGTCTCATCAAACCCTTCATAAATTTCAAGTTCCTCTCAACCATCGACATGGACCTTGAGTGCACAGGTCCACATAATTCAATCTTCTCAACTTGGTGTATGAGGTAGTGTTCCCATGCATTGAAAAATGCCGAAGGTAGATGCTTTTGCATTTCACACATAAGACGAGTAATTTCTCTCCTCCAATACTTTATATATTCTTTATAGATTTCTTTAGATGTTAACATCTACAAGGGACGAAAACTAATAACGATATTTAACAGAAAAAACATTAAATTACAAAACATGAATTAGTGCACAAAAAATAAATAAATTATACGAAGAATTAAAGAAACACTAAGCACAAGTGTTACGGAGAGAAATTCCTATGGCTTGGGGTACCACAACAGACAGCTTGAATCCAAAAATCAATCATTTCCTATATGCAAGAGAAACCAAATATCTAACACTAAAGGATCTCGGTTTGTACCTTATTCCAGATAGTTGATGTAGATCCCCGTTGAGCTTTCCAACTCCAGCTTGTATTGATAAATTGCTATCTCAACACTCAGCAAACAAGACAAGCATGCTATATATAATTGTGTTAGACTTACTCTAGTATATATAATCAATAACATATAAGCATTTAAAAACATCTGTGGATCAGATACTCATTTAAATACACATTATTGGAGAGGAAAAGATATTTCAATTGATATAAAACAGAGATTATAGTAGTGGCAACCTCTATCGGCATGTCTGCGAATCAGAGAAACTGAGTCCCCCACTTGGGCCTCCACCACTTCAATCGTCCATCTCTCGATAGCAAGCTCACAAGCAAAAGGAAAGCTTGGGAATAACACAAAGTGCTCTAAGGGACAAAGGGATGCAGACTCAAGTATGAGCTCCAACAACAATGGACTATAGTTTTATTGCTCTTTAATTCCTCCTCTTTCAATCTATCCAAAGGGTTCCTTATATATCTCTTCAATGGGGTAATGGAAGGTCGAATTTGAGCGATCTCAAGGCATATGGAAGTTCAAGAGACAAGTGACTCGGATCCACATCAAGGAAAACTCCAAAATCATTTGTCCTTTTGCACACATCCAGATGTACGCAGTTTTAAGGGGGAAACCCACATATATACACAAGAAAGGGATTAAAAATCACATATGGCAATTATTGCATGTTTTTAGGGATGATCTTGGAAACAACAAATGTACAAAATGGTCCATGGGGTCTAAGGAGTCTGCAGAGGGATAGGGAAGGCCATAAAAGTGTGATTCACCATGTGTGGTAAAATCAACTATAACAGATGCCCCCTAATGTGTGAGGTCAGAGGGGTCATACGATGACTGAAATACATTATAAGTCCATCCCAGAAGTGGAGTGATGAAGAACCCAGTGGAAGAACCAACCATACAATCAGTACAATACAATGATCAAACTCTGCACATAACTGCAAGTAGATGTAGCAGTCCCGGATACATAAGAGTACAATGGCTATGAATAGGAATGATACAAAATATGACATGTGTGGTCATTGCCATGTACAAAATAAATAGCTCAGAATGTCCATGATGAATATATACAAAGGATCATGATCTCCATGAAGGTTGAAGATATATAGTGGATCAAGATCTCCATAATGGCTGGAAATATCTGGAAATATCTGGAATATACTAGAATCAAGTCACGAGAGCTGAAATCTCATGAACATTGGCACGATCAAGGAGTTAGCATATATGAGATGCCACCAATCTGGAAGGTCTTCTACACAAACTGTTACGAGTACATGTCCTACTATGTGAATAGAGGTGTCGAGGTCGAACATAGTAGTCCATCGTCTGATTACCAGTCATTGATGTATACCATTAACAGACGCGAGATCACCCACCGATAATGATAATGAGAATCAAGGTACTAGAGTGCAAAATAACAAGTGTGAATAAATGTGTTGAGGTCGAACACTTGAGAGAATCCATTGATCAGGGGACATTGATGTATTCCCAAAAAACTGTCGATGACGAGAGAACCTGCCACTGATGATAGCAAGTCTCAAGGTACTCAAAAATGACTCTAGATTCCTATTCCAGAATAAATGATCTAAATTCGATGGGATGAAATCTGCTGGAAGGAGGGAATCAAGGCATCCCCCATCATCCAACATGAGGTATTCAACAAAGTTGTATAATGTGGAAGGACTCGATCATAATGTGCACGAACCAGTAACTGTACCGGGAATGGCCGACATGCAAAGTAAAGATAACTGAGGAATTGCCGACTCAAGTTTCAACTTCCTTTGAACAAGAACATAAAGGTGAATGGTGACTGAATGTAGGAAGCACATACTCGATATACAAAACTGGGACATCTCTGCGACATAGGAGGCATTGATAAAGGATCCATAGGGACTGGAAGCTTAACCAGTCAGTGGAGATAAACTCATAGAAACGAGTACAGCTCCTAAAGTCAAAATATTAACCAAACTAACAAATGTGATATATAGTGCTCTGTTCAAAGGAAACACAACTCGACTGTTGCCAAAGATAACATCTTTTCTTGTCCTACTTTTTGGTTTTTTGATTTTTTTATACTTTTTCAAATATTTTGAAAATCTTGAAAAAGAATAAAATAGATTTAAAGTTACATACTAGGAGGAGACAAGTGTCAAATGGGAAAACAAACTAGTTCTAAGCAACATAACATACCTATGCTCAATGTAAGGACACATGTGTAGGATAGAGACACTTGAGGGAAAGTCCCCTCCTGGTAAAAATAGGGAACCAGGCTGCAAATGATATATAAAATGGCTCTGCGTGGCTAGACATGAGACAAGCTCGGGCTATATGACTGATACTTGAAGTCAGAGAAGCCGACATAAGGCTCAATGAGGTAGTTAAAGCTCATGAAAATGCAATTACAACTTGACATAAGGGAGTCCTGGGGAAACAGGCCAGCAAAAGATCAAGAGGAGTATGAGGCTCTTGCGAAATGTCATGGCGATACTATACAACAAACTCTGACACCCTAAAAGACAAAGTGTTGGCATGTGTGACAAATGCAAACAAGGAGCTAACTAGGGCACCCATGTAAGGTCAAACTCTACCATTCACATCATGTCACTTCTAAAACAACAAGAAAGTTCCGTGATACAATGGAATGGGTTCATACCTAAGGTTAAGATGGAACGGTCATAAGGAAATGCATAAGTGCAAGCCCATGTGATATCCTAACCTATATGCCAGTTCAGACATAATACCTATGATAGGAACGAGTGGGTCGAAACCTCAGAGAGAGTCTACAAAAATTGGACCCTACATGACAACCATATTAGTCCAAAACAACCCAAAATAGTCAATAAAGAATCTAAACTATAGGATATAGGGATGAATGATCATGACAATGCGGTGAACAATGGGACATAAAAAGGAAATTAAGGTGTAGACCCAACATCTACCACCCGCGTGAGGGTGACCACCGGTGTAAATACCGAGAGAATGGAGTCAACATCCTCAAAAAATAGAGTAGAGGGTAGAATGTGACAACTCCCAAATCTATGAGCATGGTAAGGGGTTGTGATGCCCCCAAGTTTGACACCAGGGTCCGTACTAGGACCAAGGACGGGTGATAAGATACTAGGCATGCCAAAAATAAAAGGACTTGAACTCAAGAGAGCATAAATATACTCAAGTAACCACGATCCCAAAGGCCAACTAGCGCACAAAGAGCACACTCCTAAGAAAATATATAGCCAAAATACAAGCAAACCAAAGGGAGGATATGTGAGCTCTTGAATGTAGCAGGTATGTCTCACCTAGGAGAGGCTCAAAACTCCCATACACTACAAGTGGGGGTATGTAACCAATTATAGTGGCCCTCAGATTCAACGCATAAAGCGACTGTGCTGTTTGACCTCTACCTGGCTGGGACACCTATAGAATAACCTCTGCAAGTACCCCCTGTGATAACCTAGGTAAGGCAACTAAGCTCACCCCAATATAACCAATGCTCAGGGGGACAGTCGCAGGCAGGATCGATCGTATGGGCAGGGTAGCAAAGCTCAAAACTCTCGAAAGAGCCCCCAGATACGAATACAATCTTGGAAATATCTCCGGTGCTACTCAGTTACAACCAGGGGTCATCCCAATCATAACTGCTCACATTGCCTCGTGCTTAACTCTCTTGTAAGAGGAGGATCTTGAAAAACACTAATTATGCCAAGGAATTTCACACTCTCACATGGGCAGACACATACATGTTTTGTTTAGTGGTCTTGGAGAATTTACTTACAATGAACTATTCCAAGACCCTAAACCTAATCTTGTTGGTGCACCCTATAAAAGAAAAGAGTGTAATTCATTTTATTATGCGTTGATTTTAATGGGCTGTAATTACTCAAAAGAAAATGGCCGTGCAATTAATGACATTATGACTCAGTAGTGAAATAAATATGTACACCATAACAAACAATGCTAAGTGCAATATTTGTCAAATGAAAAACAGGGTATGCCACTACATGAGATGCATAAAAAATCATTGCTTCAATGTCAATGCAATCTTTCCTATATGAAATCCTAAATACAACTCTCATCCAAGCAATCCAATACAAGTACCTCCTCAAATCCATATCTAAGATGCAACTAAGAGTGCAACTACTTTGTATTTTTCAATATAAAAGAATGAAAAATGCAATAAAAGTCAGCTAAAACTCTCAGTCTCTGCAACAACTATAAAACAAAATCCCAATAAGACACCGAGACAAAAAAACATAATGCACTAATGGAAAAACAAAAAGGATAAATGACTAAAACTAATTTCAAAGAAAAATCAATGAAAAGGTGGTCTCTGGTCATAAAATAAGCATCCATTAGACAACATTAGACCCAAGAAAGACCCAACCACACTCACAACCCACCCAACAACTTTTCACAACATCAAACTCACCAAAAGGGAGGATGTACACGACTGCTTAAAGAAAAACTGCATATATACGCGAATTTTGGCCAAAACACTGCATGTATACGCGTATTTTGGCCAAAAACTTACATGTATACGCGTATTTTGGCCAAAAATCTGGGTATGTATGCGACTTTTAGCCAAAAACCTGCGTATACAGAGAAGACAGTGGTAAAAAGCAGGCCAAGGGTCAAACCAATAAAGGAGAGAGTCAATGGATAAACATACTATAAAATGCAACACAACAATAAGGATAAACAAAGAGCAAGTCAAGAATATCAAGCACATTATGCCCCAAAACCCCAAAGAAAAACAAGGAACGTCCCCAACGGAGTCACTAATTCTGTTACGGAGAGAAATTCCTATGACTTGGGGTACCACAAGAGACAACTTGACTCCAGAAATCAATCCTTTCCTATATGCAAGAGAAACCAAATATCTAACACTAAAGGATCTCGATTCATACCTTATTCCGGACAGTTGATGTAGATCTTCGTTGGGATTTTCAACTCCAGCTTGTATTGATAAATTGTTATTTCAACACTCAACAAACAAGACATGCATGCTACATATAATTGTGTTAGACTTATTCTAGCATATATAATCAATAGAATATAAGCATTTAAAAACATCCATGGATCAAATACTCATTTAAATACACATTATTGGACAAGAAAATATATTTCTATTGATATAAAATAAAGATTACAATAGTGACAACCTCTGTCAGTATGTCTGCGAATTAGAGAAACTGAGTCCCCCACTTGGGCCTCCACCACTTCAATCTTCCATTTCTCGATAGTAAGCTCACAAGAAAAAGGCAAGCTTGGGAAGAACACAAATTTCTCCAAGGGACAAAGAGACGCAGACTCAAGTATAAGCTCCGACAACAATGCAGTATAGTTTTCTTGCTCTTCAATTCCTCTTCTTTCAATGTATCTAAAGGGTTCCTTATATAGCTCTTCAATGGGGTAATGGAAGGTCGAATTCGAGTGATATCAAGGCATATGGAAGGTCAAGAGACAAGTGACTCGGATCCACATCAAGGAAAACTCCAAAATCATTTGGCATTTTACACACATCTCGATGTATGCGGTTTTAAGGGTCAAACCCGCGTATATACGCGAGAAAGGGATTACAAGTCGCGTATGGCAATTATTGCATGTTTTTAGGGAGGATCTTGGAAACATCAAAGGTACAAAAATGGTCCATGGGGTCTAAGGAGTCTGCAGAGGGACAGGGAAGGCCATAAAAGTGTGATTCACCATGTGTGCTAAAATGAGCTATAGCAACAAGCAACTAATCGCTAGTTACCTCATCTATTTCCCAAGATTATATATAACTTGTTTGACATTGTTGTCGAAGTTGTCAGGGTGAGAGAGAGGTAGAACATACTGTATCAATATACAAACCACAACATTTTTTAAACAAAGAGTATACACACAAGAAAACAAATTTATGCAATAAAATGAAAAAAAATTATATGGACATAACAATAATAATTACCTTGATGAAGACGTGTCAATCATGCATTTTGACCCCCACAAAATCACATTTTTTTTGTTATGATATTCTCCAAGTTTGCACAAAATCCAGTGGAAAATCTAATTTTCCACATTACTTCTTTGTGTAGAAATTCTGACCAACAATAGATTAATTTCACTCACAACAAATTACAATTGATCATGCAAAATTGTCAACAATGGAGACTGAAAATGGAGCTGTAACACAAAATTATATTAACTCAGTGTACAATAGCCAACCCTGTAATAACATAGGTTGCTATATATATAGAATACATCAATAGGTCGAATGCATAAGGAGGCATCCAAAACTAGCATAAAGCAGGCTTATCCAAAATAGGCAAATCCCCCATAGGTGTAAAAAGCTTATCCCAAATCTGTCATGAGGCTCACGAATTGGCAAGGGCGCATGGGAAAGCTAATGAGTGTTGGAATGGAAGCTCATACATGCTTTTGCATGGAGGAAAGAGTGGAGGATGAAAGGGCAAGAAAACAAGTTTACCTCACCTAGTCTTGCTTTCCTATGTGCCTTAAAACACTGAAAAAGCAGTCAATAAAACAGAAAAAGCAGAAGGGCACCTAAGAGGCCAGGAATAAAGAAGATTTGATTCCTAAGGCTTTCCCAAGTGCTACATGAGTCAAAGATGGCAAGTTTGACCTCTATGGATAGGCAATTAGCAACTTGCACAT
>LPNX010850317.1:276831-332724 GCA_001517045.1 Pseudotsuga menziesii
ACTATTTGTGAGGCACCCTATTATGAATATAGGCTGCACAGTTTATAGATTCGGCCCAGTACTTTGGTGGCAAAGTTTTGGCCTCCATCATGCATGTTGCCATCTCCTTCAGTGATCTGTTCTTCCTCTCTGCAACACCATTCTGCTGTGGTGTGTAGGGGATAGAATGCTGCATCTGCACAATAGTTAATAAACTCAGTCTTGACATACTCACCACCATTGTCAGACCTAAGTACCTTGAGTTTTCTTCCACACTGGTTTTCAACCAAATCCTTGAAGACTTTGAATAGGCCAAAAACTTCTGACTTGTGTTTCATGAAGTGAACCCAACAATACCTGGAAAAATCATCAATAAAGGTCAATGCATATTTGGCCTGACTCATGGACATATGAGGGAATGGGCCAGCAACATCACTGTGAATCAGCTCGAGGGGTGCAGAGGTTCTCTCATGGCTGGCTTTCTCAAATTTATGCTCTGGGTGTTTTCCTAGGATACAACCTTGGCAGACTCCTTTGGAAAATTTTATTTTGGGCAACCCTATGACCATATCTTTCTCACTAAGATCAGACAAATACTTGTAATTTAAATGGCCAAATATTTCATGCCATAGCTTGCTAGCTTCATTAGCATGGATAAGAAGAGCAGAGGGGTTTGAGTAAGGCAGGAAGTGTGAAAACATGTATACCTTTTGAGCATGATTCGCTACTCCTTTTGCAATGATTCTTCCACTTGAGATTTCTGTGATCTCAACTTCATCTGGTGAGAATATGAATTTCTTAGGAGACCCAGTGTGGGTCATCTGGTACACTGATAGAAGGTTGGAGGCGAGACCAGGGACATACAACACATTGTTGAAGTTACCATGATCAAGTTCTATCATTCCTTTGCCTTTAATTTCAGTGAGAGAGTCATCTTCCAGTACAATAGATGGTCCTTTCGACATATCTAGTGAGGAGAAGGCCTCCTTAATCGAAACCATGTGTCTTGAAGCTCCAGAATCTATGATAAAACTGGGTGAGCTTGATGTGCCAGCAATTAGAGCTTGAACTCTCTCTCTGTCATCGGAACTTGATACTCCTTCTCTCTTCTTTGAGCTTTCTAGAAGAGAGATGCCATTCTTCTCCAGGAGATTGGTCAGCATATCAATCTGCTTTTTCATACAAGAGCTTTTAGTGTGATTGCCCTTCGAACAGTATGACCACTTGTTCATTTCACCTTTGTTTTTCTTCTCCTGGGTATTTTTCTTGGGACCTTGTTGATCCTCCGGAGACTGCTTCTTGTCTCTTCTTTGCTCAGGTGGCTTTTTAGCTTTCTTTTTGCTTTTAGAATCCACCCTCGAATCTCCAGCAACCAGAGCTTGGTCTTTGGAAGGTTTGATGGTGCCCATCATCACCAGCTTGTCTTGTTCTTGTGTGAGAGATTCCATGAAATCTGTAAGGCTAGGCATCTTCCAGGTTCGAGCTGTGAGTTTTGTGGCATATAAGGTCGAAACAAAGACTGAGTAGTCAGGTCCTAGCTTCGAGAGGATGGCCAATACGAGTTGATCATTTTTCTTTTCGATACCACACTACTTCAGCTGCAAAACTAGTGCTTTGAACTTGGAGAAATATAGTTGCAGGGATTCAAAGCTACTGGGACTCAGAGAAATCAGCTCATTTTCGATCTGATGTCCCCTCATCTCATCTGTCATTCCAAAAAGATCAGAAAGCTTCTCCCATACTTGATCCGGTGAAGTTAATCCATCGAGATGGAAAAGGAGGTCTCGGGAAATACTGAGACATAAGAGGCCATAGGCCTCATCTCTCCGATTGTGCCATTTGATCTTCTCTGCAGCTGCATTGGGCTCTGCTTCTGTTGCCATAGTCACCCTGTAGAGGCCTTTCGCTCTCAACAAGATCTCCATCTCTGCTTTCCATTCAAAAAAGTTGAAGGGAGTCAAGATAGTTTTCTGTGAATCCATAGCTTTAGAAAATCTGTCCCGGCTGTTAGTAGAAGGCTCCCAGTCTTGATGTCGAACCTGCAAATTTTTTTTTGAAGGAGAGTAACAACCTACAATGGCTCTGATACCATGTAGAAATTCTGACCAGCAATAGATTAATTTCACTCACAACAAATTACAATTGATCATGCAAAATTGTCAACAATGGAGACTGAAAATGGAGCTGTAACACAAAAATATATTAACTTAGTGTACAATAGCCAACCCTGTAATAACATAGGTTGCTGTATATATAGAATACATCAATAGGTCGAATGCATAAGGAGGCATCCAAAACTAGCATAAAGCAGGCTTATCCAAAATAGACAAATCCCCCATAGGTGTAAAAAGATGATCCCAAATCTGTCATGAGGCTCACGAATTGGCAAGGGTGCATGGGCAAGCTAATGAGTGGTGGAATGGAAGCTCATACATGCTTTTGCATGGAGGGAAGAGTGGAGGATGAAAGGGCAAGAAAACAAGTTCACCTCACCTAGTCTTGCTTTCCTATGTGCCTTAAAACACTGAAAAATCAGTCAATAAAGCAGAAAAAGCAGAAGGGCGCCTAGGAGGCTAGGAATAAAGCATATTTGATTCCTAAGGCTTTCCCAAGCGCTACATGAATCAAAGATGGCAAGTTTGACCTCTATGGATAGGCAATTAGCAACTTGCACATGGTGGGACTCATGTACTAGGCAAATAAGACAAAAATAAATGAATTAATGTCTAAGTGGGTAATACTATGGGTTTGATTATTCTAACACTTTGACAACATTACTTTGCTGCTCCGTAAACATCCATGGAATTGAGTTTATATTAATTTGGTCTTCGTTGCTATGAAATTGAACGACGTCTTTCATTGCATGGTTTCCTTATTGAATGTCTTTGCAAGCTTTCAGAATTTTATCTTTCTCTCTCCTTATCTCCAGTAGTCGCGATAATGTTTCATTCACATTCTTTCTAATATGTATTGTATCAAACATATGACCAATTTGTAGGTGCTCATAGTACGGTGTTGAAGCCTCAGTTGTGGATGTGCCTGAAAAGGGTGTCCAAGACTTACAACATAGGAAGAAGACCCAGCCAAAGGCTTCAAGCAATCTCGTGCAAGTATTGCTTTATCCTCAAGTTGTTTAAGGTAGTGATCTCCCACGGACATTTCAATAGCCTCCGCTGGCTTTAGTGAGTTTGATCCAGAGAGAATATGTTTCTCAGATTGGAAAACAAGGTGGGTGATGTAAAGAAAAGTAAACTCAAATCTAACTATGAAAAAAAACTTAATATAAATCTAAGCTACCTAAAGAGGATTTTGAGTTGATTTGCAAGTGAACTAGAAGTGTGAGCAGACAATTATTTTCATCTAATCAACAGAAATGTAAATGAGAGTAAGATCTTATCACCTAACTCACAGTAATTAATAAAAAATCAATTAACAGTAACTTAATATTATATTATTCAAAGTTAACCTGCATATATACATGTTAATTGAAAAACCAACATTCTTTGCTGTAAAAGTGTCATTGTCAATTACTTACAGAAATAGATAAAATAAAGACAATTAAAATAAGGAAATTCCTTAAAGCTTTATCAATACATGAAACAATAAAAAATAAAAATCTCAAATGCATTTATCAATTGCATCATCTGTCCATTTGAAACATGAAAAATTGAGATCTGTTAAAGAAATTGAGCCAAACCAACGACAAGAGATATGGAAAACGATACTGCATTAAATTAAGTTCTATAAGAAATTACATAAACCTCATGAAAAACAGAGGTGTTTTGAGTCTCTACTGTGCCAATCTTTCCCTTCTCCAAAAGTCTCCCTCCTTGGTACACTTAAACTAACTGTGCTTTTAAAGATGCTACGGCCTATCCTATTTTCGTTGGGAACTGATAAGTTGCAAGCCTTTATTTAATCCACAATTTGAGTTCTAAAACTTTGGATGCAAGAATTCCCGATCTCATTTTGTTCTCGGCTATCTGCAAATTTGAGCGGCGCGGCTTCTTTTTTTCGGCAGAGAATGAGCCCTTCAGATCTAGAAATGCGGTCTTGAGACTTTGGTGAATCATATCTTGGGAAAAACCTGACAGTAATGTGGTGCGTTCCATCGTCTTCCTCGGAACCTTGTACGTAAACCAAAGGAAAGCGAAAATCAAATAAAGCAAACAAGATTTTATCTTTCTTTACAAGATCCGATGACAATGACAGTAAAAGATCCTGATAATTGGAAATATCAACAACATGTAGACTAGTTGATAAATTTGAGTGATCTTCTGCAGTCAATATTAAATGATGCCCATTTTTTATCTGGTGATCCTCGACGGTGGCCTTGTGTATTTGCACCTTTAATGGGGCAGCCTTGTGATTTGGTGAAAACGAGCTAGATTAGAAGTTAACAACCTCCACAACCTAGTGATATCTGCAATCTCTTCCGTATTTAGTGAAGCGATATCAACGACGTGTTTTTCTCAGCAAGTTTGGTATAAATTTTAAACTTTGGCACCTATGGGAATGATTTATTGGAGCTGAAGTTTATTCTTGGCGTTGGATCTTGCAAAAGATTGCACACATACCAAACCTTGATATCGTTGCTTTTAACCGATTTCATTTGGCGCATAGAACAGACATAGAATCTCGAAAAACTCCATCAAATAAGTGAATCTAGTAACAGACATATTTCTTTAACCAAAGACAAAATAGTTTTCCTCGAATTTTGGCAGAATTCTGGCACAAAGTATTATCCTTCTTCCTGTAACAAGATCGAGCGAGCTCCATCTTTTCAGTAAATTGATGGAGATATGGTCCACAACTGGTGACAAACGTGCAGGCCTCTATTCTTCTTTCTTGGAGAATATAATAATACAAACTCCTCGCCTATTCTTTCCTTACGTAGATTTTTTAAAATTCATCATATAGGGGCCTTTTATTCATCATACGATATCGTTGCGAAACCATGTAAATTCAACATCGATCTTGTAACATAGGCCTTGTCACTTGCAGTTCACAAAATCATCAATTTGAAAGTTTAGTTACATAACCGGTATGACTTATGCAAATACATAATGGAGTCAAAGCTAATGGAAAATTTTATGAAGAAAAGTTAACCTAACCTTTTATAAAATATTACAAAAGATATGTCAACCTTTTATAAAACAAAAGCACGTAAGACTATTACTTCTTCATGGGTTTTAATAAGAACTTTTGAAAATTAGAAAAAAATATATCTTTAAAGTTCCTTTATTATAATCATAAAGAAATATTATCTTAGCTTTTATTAATAAGAAAGATTTGTCAAATTGTCTTTTTAATTCATTAAAAGAATGAAAATTGTCGATAAGCCCAGAAAATTGAATTCCTTGAAAGTAAGGTTTTGAATCAAATCAGTTAAAGTCAAATAAGAACATGCAAATGTTCTTTAACCAATAGGAGGTTAAGAGACACAAACGATATAAGTCAACTTTTTGACAAGAACAATCAATAAAAGATATGATCAAAATAAATGATCGCAAAATCGCAAAGTCATCATAGCATAACCAGAAATACAAACATTTTCACCTAAGAAAGCCAACCAAAAATACTAATCTGGAGTGCTGAAGAAAAATACCTACGAGAATAAATGACCACCTCATTGTTTTTCGTGAGAACCAAGTCAAGGAATACCAAAGGTCAAGGGTTGAAAGGAGATCTTTAAACAACCAGGTCAATCCAGGGAGCAAACCAAAAAATTGAATGATCGTTGAAAAAATAAATCAATCCCAACCATCGGATCAAGACGAATCCACAACAAAGATTTAAACTCGCAAGATGCATCTTCCCGCAATCCGCATTTGCGGGATGACAGAATGAAAAACAGTCTTATAGTCTAACTAACTTTTCAACAATCCGCAATCCGCAATTGAGGGATGCAGGTTGCGGAAACACACACCACAATTTATTAACCAAACTACTTCCCGCAATTCGCAATTTGTGGGTTGTGGGATGAAAAGTTCGAAAGCAAAACCAAGCTCCCGCAATCTGCATTAAGGGTTGCGGGTTGCAGAGACACACGACAAAAATCATAAAGAAAATTACTTTCCACATCTCGCACTCCGCAATTGCAAGATGGCCGACTCCACTCGTAAAAAATGTTTCCGCATCCCACATTCCGCATTGCAGGATGCGGGATGCAGGATGAAAAGCTTGGAAATAATAAACTTCGAGATCCCATAATCAGCATTGCAGGTTGCGGGATGCGAGTTGCGGGAAAGACACATTTCGGGAAAAATAGTCTTTCTCACAACTCACTAAAAACACATAGAAATGCATAAACGTTTAAAAATGTTAACTAAATCAAATCATGGCAAAGACCTAAAAAAAAAACCAACATGGAAATCCTGAAATGACTAAAAAAAAAATTAAGCATCACCTTTTGCATATAAAAATTGGGGCTCCCATTTTTTTATCCAAAACATGGGATCTGTTGTAGCTACAACATAGGGCAACCTACTGAATTGTATAGGATAATTTTTCATTCCTCGTGGAATCCCATTAATGCCTTCATGATCACAATGGACATCATGCATATTAGTTTATAAATAAATTACAGAAATCACAAATGGCCACTACAGTAAACAAGTCACAATAAGAATTAAAATACATAACAATTAATATACGATGATCCATACATACTAGCTTGACGAATTCTATTATATTGCATATTCCAAAGGTGAGGTGTCATTCTCCATGGTTTTAATGTAGTTTCCTGCTTCCCATTGAAAAGTTTTTTTTTCGGTTGTTCTATACCTATAATTCTTAGAGAGGAAATTCCTATACTCATCAAACACCTCATTTCTTAACCTTTTTGAGCGACGAGATTTGATCTTAGGACCACAAACAGGACATGCGAATTTACCCTTTGTTTGAAGACATACAATATATAGATATGGAATATCTATGTCAATTATAATTATATATAAACTATATTAACTACTTCATATAATTAAATGCAATTAAAGTGGAACTTAAAAATACAAACCACAAAAATGGGTTAACCCCAGGGCATTGTGTATTGTCCATACAACCATTGCATGGAATTGAAATTGCTGATGTCGTACTGGTCTAGATATGTCATACAAAGTGATGCCATTCCATAACTTTAGTAGCTCGTCTATAAGAGGTTCGATATATAAATTTATATCTTTGACTTAGAACTTACCTGATTGATTTGAAGTATATATAAAATATATAATTATGAAACCATTAATATATATAAACCATGCAAAAGAGTAAAATAAAAAATATATATATGAAATTAGGAAACATAATACGACAAATGAGATGCCACAACTATATTAGAAATAAAACAATTGTAGACACAAAATACCTAGAATAATCATCGACAACATTATGTGCTCCCTCTTTATTGACAACCATGGAGGAATGTTATTGTTGATAACAAAAATAGGCCACACCGTATAAATGGATTTCATATGTGCAAATGGATTAACTCCATCTGCTTCCAAAGAAATCTTAAGATTACATGGTTCTTCTTTAAAGTGAGGACACTTTTCCTCCATATCTCTAAAAACAAAACCATCTACAGGCATTTGAATAACATCATCTTGACTTCTATTCTTGGCATGGTAATCCATAAATTGTGGTATGTTATTGCACCTAAACAGTCATTGCAAACATGGAATGATGGGAATATAACGAAGAACCTTGTGAGGAACCTTTTTTGTTACTGGATCTGTTCGATATCTACTTATATGACATTCCAGATATTCTGTTGCAAATTCATGTTGATTATAATATATAAAATGGTCATTAGGGCATGCATAAATTGCTTCATAATGCATTCCAATCTCTTTCATGATGGAAGATAAATCTCGATATGTGCGAGGTAAAATATTTGATGGTGGTAACAAAAATTCAGCTATCAAGCTACATCAACTAAAAATAAAAATAGAGTTAATGCAACATATAAATAATATTAATGAAACACACTTTATCCGTGTTAATTTGAATTATGAATTAACAATACAATTATTAGAGGAATACAAAGAAATTTTGTCATGATTGTATATATGTGATGGATTATTTTACATACCTTAGCATCTGTGTGATTGATATGTTTGAAAGACCATTCATAACCTTCAAGTTCATTATAAAAAATATAGCAGAGAGAAGATTTGTTTTGGAGACTTCATAAAGGGGTTCATATGCCTTATCGAGAAGAGATATATCGTGAACATCATCAAAGTCATCAATATTTTCATTTATCGTCATTGCCATCGTCATCATCCATTATAACATTAAATGAATCATGAATCAATGTATTTGTACCATCATCTTCAACTACGTTATCAATAGGATCATCTTCAATATGATCATTCACTTGTTTTCCATTAAACATAGACGCTCCATGATCCTCCAGAACTTTTTATGAAAGCACTTCCTCTAGACGATATGATGTAGGATGTCTTTCCTTTATAAATACATGAATACATCAATAGATATAAGTTAATATAGGAAATTTTAAAATAATACATACATTTACCAAAGCAAAAAATATAAAAAATTTATAATGCTAAACCTACAAATGGACAATAGTCATTCCCCCTCTCAGTGTGTTCATGTTCCCTACAATGTTTTGTGGCTGTTGAGATCAATATTATTATCCTCTTAAATCCCTTGCATTGAGTACATGGACAATAACATTTGTCATCACTCCTTTATTTCGCTGCATCCCATAGTCTAGCAAGAAATTATCGATCATGTTTGTTGGATCAGGAATATTGCTATTTGACATTTTGTCACAAGCTTCATGAATGAATGCTATAGACAATATTAAAAAATAAAGTTCCACGCATCATAATTTTCTCAAACGAAGGTTTGTCGAAGAATAAAAAAATTCCTGCAAACTATCTGTCGAAAAAAAAAAATTACTGCAACTGGCCGTCGAAGAATAAAACAATTCCTCAAACTGTCCGTCGAGGAATAAATAATTTCTGCAAATCGTCCATCGCTTCTGTAGCAAACATGTAAGAATGTTTAAAAATGTTTATATTTATAATTCGACAGTTGTCAAATATACGACGATATGAACCTACTTACCGTTGTAAATATTGCTTTATACTATTTGAAATATGTCTTTATATTATTTAAAAAAATAGCCCGAGGTCATTGAAAATTCGACGAACACCCCTTCACCTATCATCGCAAATCCAACGAATCACACTTCAAGTGTTGTCGCAAATCCAACAAACTAGTGTCGAAAATCCGACGAACTAGTGTCGCAAATCAGACACACTAGTGTTGCAAAGTGTCGTCGAAAATCCTATGATGAGGAAGTCAGAAAACTTACGATTCTTAAAGAAATTGGAAGGTACAATACTTTTAATCATTGCAAACTGACAAAAACGTACTTTACATCGGATGTCGTCGGATTCTGGGCTCAAATCCTGTTGTGTTGACCACTCCATTCCATAATGGGGTTGAAAGGTTGATTTCCCCTAGGAATTGTGCTAGGATAAAACTCAGGATGACCCTCTAGGGAATTTCCTCCCATCGGTGAAGGATAATTCCAATTGGAATTCGTGTTCCAAGAAGAATTATTTATGCCAGGAATATTAACATTCCATGGTAAAGGGTCTCCCTAGAAGTAGAACCTAGACAACTATTGGGTGTGCCAAGAGGATTTTGATAACCTCCCACAACCCTTTGATCTTGCATTGATGTGGTCCCTTCAACTCTTGACGAAGCCAAAGGGTCAAGTGTAATGTTGTACATATTATTCCAACTTTCAAATAAGATTAACTAGTGACTCACTTTCTGTAAGTATGATCGATTTTAAAGAATGTTCTAAGGGTGGATTTACATGAACAACTGTGTGATATTATATTTTTTCAATTTCAACTAGAGTAAGATCATCAACTCTATCTATTTTTCATCCATGATGTGACAAATTCTAAGAATTTGTTTGATGTTGTTCTTCTCTAGTAACGTTTGATTAGGTTTACAAGTAGTTCAGTTTCCAAGTCACAAAGATATGGTTCAGGTATCTTCCTCTACAATGTAGTGGGGCCTTCAAACTTAGGTAACTTTCCACACTTCCAACTTGATGGGTGGATTAGGACATAAGTCACTTTAAAGTTTAATAAAAGGATTTGTTTATTAGAATATATAAAAATACAACCAAACAATCCTAAAGCTAACTGTGACTCTACAAAAATCAAAGTGTCCACACACATAAAAAAGTCACAAGAAAATCAACAAGAAAACTTCTTTCCAGAGAACCATATTTTAGTGAAAAGATGGATTAGAGGGCCTTCCAAAGCCTGTAGCTCCTTAGGGACATCAGGCCTCAACAATTACTAAATAGTGAAGGTATGAGAAATAAGTATACTATTCTTAAATCACCAAAGGTGCAAGTGTTAGATCTTGTCTACTCACCCTCCAAAGGAGTTGAAACAACCTTGTGCCTATATATGGTACCATAAGTGTTCCCAACTTACAATAGCCTATGCAATTCCCTAGGAAAAGAAACAATGGTTACCAATTCACAATCGATGGCTGGGTGTGACAATTGTAAGTCTAGGATAACTCACATAGACTAGATATATCAAGAAAGCGATGTCACACCGAGGAATTATAACTTAATTGAAATATGGTAATGTTCTCATATCCCATAACATAATTAAGAGGGGGGATACCACCCTTACTAATTCATATTTACCTCGTTCTTAATGCATGTGTTAGAAGTGCTTTCCCGACATACACTTTTTTATACTAATGGATTTGATCTCTCTTTAATCAATACTAGTTTCAAAATTATGTGGTTGAGGAAATGTTAACTCTCCAATCTTATTCCAAGGGCCTAGTATGGTCACCAATGTGTTAGCGGAGTTTTCTACACTGAAGTTATGTCTTACTCTCCTATTTCTATGGGGTGGGTGAATCTCAATTGACCTATTATCTTAAGCTTTCTTTCATGGAGTTTGAGAAGGGGAGGAAGGGAGGATAATAACTCTTATAGCTTTGAAGTTTGATGGAGTTTATTTATAGATAATATTGCATCCCTTTGGATCTCCTTCACACCTGCAAACATTACCACAAAAATCCTTCCTACTATCCTACCAAACAATCCTTAAGAAATTCAAGTTAGATACAGTTGCCTAACAATTCAAACTCAAAATAAAACTTGAAGGGAAAACATTGAACAAGAATTGGGGGGGAAACTGAATTGATTCATAATAGATGCAAATGAATAAATAATTACAATCCTTGAATGTGCCTTCCTTCTCCTTTTCCCAGACTTACTCCTCTACCATCCATGCCTTTGCCATCCCAAAAAACTTTGTAGTAGAAAATCCATTTCTAGCGTTCAATTCCTCCAACATGCCTTTACTCTCACTTTATATCTCCTACTTCACCTCATATGCCTTTCTTATATAGAATTGAGGTTTGTGCACCCAATTTCCAAACATAAATGTGGGATTAATTTTTTTTATGAATTTTTATTATTTTCATCAAAAACCCATTTTTCATAGTTTTTCAGGCATTTAACCTGATTTTCAGGATTTTTAGGACACTTAATACACATGTTAGGTATTATTTCAATTGTATGAGTCATAGAAACTTGGTTTTAACCCTTAAGTGGTCATAGAATTGGCCTCACTAGAGAAACCTTTGTCTTCAAAAATTTCTTCCTCAGTGGAAGCAATGGTCAGATGAGAGATTGAATCTCTTAATTGTTCCAAAATTCTGATCTTCATGTTGCAAGAGAAATAAAATTATGTTTTCAAGCCATCACTCTCAAGGGTGTTAGTTTTATTGTTAATGCTTAATGAACCTATCAATGGTTAGGTGATTCTAAAATTCATGTAAAATTACATTGTTCAACTATTCATATTAGGGATAGATTGTCAAACCAAAGAAGAGGCTAGTTCCTCCTCAATGCATGAAATATTGATAAACCCTTATCTACACCTTGTTGACTATTTCATGGCAGCAATAATATATTAAAAAACTAGGGTTGTTGAGATCTATCA
The DNA here is from genome assembly GCA_001517045.1 of Pseudotsuga menziesii. Taxonomy (NCBI): domain Eukaryota; kingdom Viridiplantae; phylum Streptophyta; class Pinopsida; order Pinales; family Pinaceae; genus Pseudotsuga; species Pseudotsuga menziesii. The sequence goes on from LPNX010850317.1 coordinate 288,846, forward strand.
TAGTAAATTTCTTAATATTAACAATAATTTTTAGCTAATTCAATAGCAGCAACTTACAAGCCTATCATAAACAAAATCAATTTTTTTTGTTTTGGACTATAAGGAAATAGTCGGTATTGATCCTACTATCAATATGCATCATACATACATCTAAGAGGGTTTTCCCCCAATTCATCAACCATAGTGGTGTATACATCCTTATATAAATTCAATAACTTCAAAAATTGCTTAATTTTGGATTCATTTACCTTATATCTAATAGTGAGTGGGTTTCACCATTAGTTCTTATCCGGAAGGAAAGAGGTAAATGGTAAATTTGAAAATAATGTTGAGAACATAATAAAGTCACCATGAAGGATCATTACTCTCTCCCATTATTAATCAAGTCTTGGATTTTTTATTGAGAAAGAAATATTTTTATTTGTTCAATGGCTTCAATGGGTATCATGAAATCCAAATTGTCCCCAAATGTTAAAGACAAAACAAAATTCACTTTCCCCTAGTGTAGCTTTATGTATTGGGTATTTCCATTTGGATTGTGAAATGCACCTAGTACCTTCCAATGCACAATCATTAGTATTTTTTTAATCTAGTGCTTAATTGTGTGGAAGTTTTCATGGATGACTTCACTATCTTTGGAGATACCTTCAAATAAGACTTGTATCAAATTGAAATAATGCATATGTCTTGCATGAATAAGAATATATCCTTGAGAAATAATAAACACTTTTAATAGTAACGAAAATGAATTTCCTAGGATACCATGTCTCTACTAAAGATATTCAAGTATATCATGCCAAAATAATTGTTAATGAAAGACTCATGATTCTCCAAAGTAGAAATATTTTCACAACTTATTAGGACATGTGGGAAATTACAAAAAAATTATTAAAAAAGATTGTAAACATGTAGCTCCATTGAGAACTCTACTTATCAAAGATACAATGTTTTATTGGACCCCATCTTGCCAGCAAGCCTTTGAGACCTTAAAGGATAAACTTACCACAATACTGGTTTTGTGTGGTCCTAATGAGGACTTACCTTTTCATATTTATGCTAATGCTCATGACAAGAGTTGGGTGCAATTCTACAACATAAGGATGCTGCAAAAATGTATACCATGTATTGTATTATTAAGAACCTAGTTTTTCCTAAGTTTAACTACACAATCATATAGAAGGAATTCCTTGGAGTGGTTTATACTCTTAATAAAGTATGGCATTACATTACTAGGTATTCTAAGTTTATTCAGATTGATCATGCTTCTATTAAGTATTTAAATGCTAAACCCATTATTAATGGTATAATTATTTGTCAGCTATTACTTCTTCAATAATTTAACATTACTATACTTGATAAACCAAGTTGGAAGAATGTTGTTGTATATTTTTTGTGTAGATTACCAAGTGATGTGAAGGATGAACCCTTAGATGATTCATTTCTAGATGAGCACTTGTTATGCAATTTGTTGGGTGGTTTGACAATTTCCACAACACTTCTCCTACAAAGATCGCTACCACATGATCAAGAAGAGTGGACAATCTGCTTATATAAGGAGATATGTGTTCCATCTTGGGACAAATAAAACTCTTTGAAGTTGTGTCCAAGAGGATGAGGTGTATTAAAATTCTAAAGGCCTATGATGATGAACCATGATGGGGGGATTTTTCTATAGACAAGATTTCACATAAAACCCTCTCTAAGGGTTATTATTGGCCTACACTTCATTGGAATGCTTACATTTATGTCAAAAAATTTGATTGCTTCCAACACATGGGTTGATCTACTAGATCCATTGAAATTCCATTACAATGGCATGTATCTTTAAAACCTTTGTACAAGTGCAGTATTGGATTTTTTGTCCTAAGCTACCCTCCTTCGAGTTAGTTCCATTACATTTTGGTTTGCATGGATTACCTTACTAAGTGGGTAGAATTTCAACCTTTAAGGGATATCGAGGAGGAAATCACTTTTCACTTTTTATATGAATCCATCTTCACTAGGTTTAATGTTCTTAGGGAGATCATCTTTGATTATGACACCCAATGTACTTCTAAATTTATTGCCAAACATATGAACACTTACCAAATCAAGAACCACAACTCTACCCCTTATCATCCCCAAGCTTGGACATGTTTAAGTCACTAACAACACTACAACAAAATAGACCATTAGCATCAAAATTTAATGTATTTTTTCCCATGAGTTGAACTCAATGGCAGACATAAAATATGAAACCATGCTACATGTTTAAATTGCTTCCTTTTTCTATTAAAAAATGTAAGTGCAAAATATATTCTATTTTGTATTTTTATTGTTATTCCTCCTTTTGAAGATGTTGCTCCTCTAATCGGGGATATCCTTGATGAAATTGGTCATGTAAAGTATTAAGGTAAAACCTTTGTTGTAATTCGGGTCAGTAGTACCCATAAAAGTATTTTTAAAATGTTATTTTGAGTTTCCCAAGCCAAGTCGACCCTGGTTGAGAGGAAAACTTGACTCTGTTGGGTTAGTAGGCTTCTCAACTAATGTATATAAATCAGTGAGGTACCTCCGTAATTTGGACACACTCAGCACTTAAGCAAGTTTGCTAGAGAGAGAAGGAGCAGTGCATATGAGAGGGAAGAAGCAAATAGTCTTATTTTTGGGGTCTTACACTATACTTGGTTGAAGTCTATATCGAGGACGTTTTGTTGGGTTTTATCCCCCACGAGGTTTTCCCTGGATACATATTTCTGTTCTCTTTTATTGTGACATACTCATTATTCTTTTAGTGATCCTTTTGTTTTGGCATAACAACTCTTAAAATATTAACATGGTATCAACGCCAACTTGAAAAAAGACGTTGTGCAATAGATTATCGAATAGTTCAACAAGATAAGGATCACTATTATTAAAAAATCCCTCTACATATCAAACAAAAAACAAGGACCATTCAAATTGCACTAGAAGGGTGCATCTTTCCATCGAAGTAGTTTTTAGTTCTTTGAATTTTCAATTTTTGACCTACCACTACTACTGGGAGAAACTAGTGTATCATATTTTTTCAAGGTTTTTTCCACATATTCATAAAAAACAAGATATAGAATATCTCTCCTCAAGGATGAACACATTTTCCTCTAATCGGATTTGAAAGTGACCATAGTTGGAAAATTAGGGTTTTCCTGTCAAACCCTAGGTCATCCTATAACAGGTTCCCAAAGCAGTCCTCAAATTGGTAAGTTCTACTTCCTATATTTCCATTTGACATTCTCATTAATTAAAAATGATAAACAGTACCAATATTTATGAAAATCTTGAAGGAGAAGTGAATTTCAGAGCATGGAAGTATAGATTCATGCTCATCCTTGAAGGATGACCTAGAAGGCTACATCAAAGAGGAGGTCAAGGAACTAGAAGGATATGAAGAAAAATCCAATTACAAGAAAGATATGATCAAATCTAAGAGATCATAGTTGATTCTATCAAGGATCATTTGATCCCTCAAGTATCTTCAAATAATACTCCAAAGTAATGTTCAATGCATTGAATAGCCTAGAAGTAAAGAACATCAATAGAAGAATGACCTTGAGAAATCAACTCAAGGGTGTGAAGATGCAAAATGCAGAAACTATGCAGTCATACTTCTCAAGAGCATCTTAGATCAAATAATAATTAGAATATATTTGTTACATGGTGGAAGAAGTGAAATTTGTAAGACCACCTTGAATGGTTTTCCAAGAGAATGGGATTCCTTCATTAGAGGAATATGTTCTAGAAGAAAGTTTACCAAGTTCAAAAAAATATGGGAAGAATGTGTACAAGAAGAAGGAAGGATAGAAAATAGAGAAGAGAAGATAAATGATAATTAATATCAAGCTCTAGAAGCTCATGCAAAGAATAGAAGGAATAAAATAAAGGATCGAGAATCACCTCCTAGAAAATCTCAAGAATATAAAAGAGGTAAGAAACCTAGAAAGGATTACTCATATTTCGAATGTTATGCATGTCATAAGTTGGGACACATTACCAGACATTGTCCACTTAAGAAAGACTAGTTCAATAAGAAGAACCAAAATTTCCATGCCCATGTAGTCGAAGTGAATGAATCAGATGAAGAGAATGCTAGAGAAAATGAATACTCTTGTGAAGAATGTCTTAATTTTACCTCTCACAAGATCACTCTCTCATGGAAGTGACACTTGGATCATAGATAGTGGTGCTTCCAAACATATGATAGGTTACAAAGACTCTCTCTCATGTCTTACCCAGAAAGACAAAATAACATAGATGTTTATCCTACGAAACCCTCTTGGAGGAGAAAACCCAACAAAACTTCCTCAATATAGAATTCAACTAAGTACAGTGAATAACCCCAAGAACAAGACTAACAACTTTCTCCTTCCATCAAAACTCTTCACTCTCTCTCTTGCGCACCTACTTGTGTAAGCAATGTGTCTAAATGAGGGAGGCACCTCACCAATTTATACTCATAAAGTGAGTAACCTAATTACATAACTAGGTCGGTCTAGTCCTTTAATTAGGATTGACCTACCTATGAAGACTCAAAATAACATTTATCAAATAATTTTGTGGGTACTATTGACTTGACTTACAATAGAGATTTTACCACATGACTTTTACATGACCAATTACATCAAACACATCTCCAAATTGAGGAATAACATCTTCGAAGGGAGGAATATTAATAATACAATAAAATTACACTAGAATATCTTTCAAAGTTTCATTTCTTTAACACTCCCACCTAACAAGGAAGGTATTCTACAACAACAACTGTACTACTGACCGGGGAATCTATATATCATAGGAATTTTTGGAACATCAACATCATGCATATGGAACATCATCATCAACATCTGGAGCATCATCATCATCACCAGCATGTGACTCCTGGAACATCATTATCATCATCATTTGGAGCATCATCATGGAACATCATCATCATTAGCAACATGGAACATTGTCATCAACATGGTGCATCATCATCATCATCATCAACATGTGACTATTGGAACGTTAGCATCAAAATCAACATGGAACATCATCATCATCATTAGCATGGAAAATCATCATCATTAGCATGGAGCATCATCATCATTATCATCATGTAACTACTGGAACATCGTCATCATAAAAAACATCATCATCAACATCATCATCAAAAGAATTTCATTATCAAAATCATTTCAGGATATCTCTCTATCCCATCATAGGATTTCATAGAGAGTATCTCCATCTTGTCTTAGGATGTCCCATGTAAACTCGCCATCCCACCCCGTCGTAGGGTGTCCCATGTAAGATAATCATCCCATCATATGATAGAGGATATTACCATCTTGGTTTATCTCTCCATCCTGTTGCAAGATGTCATGGAGAGCCTTACCACCCCGTTGTAGGATGTCCCATCTAAGATCATCATCCCATCCCAAGAAGAGAGGATATTATCATGTTTGGAGCTCTCTCTATCCCATCGCACGATTTCATGGAGAGTCTTACCATCCTGTCACATAATCTCCCATCTAATATCATTAGACAAGAACCAATTCAACATGGTTATGTCTATGGGACACTCACCCCTAGCGTAGTCGGCATGGAATTCTCAAGGAACCAAGTCAACATGTTTATGGGCCACTCACCCCTAGATAAGTCAGCATGGAATTATTGGGGAACCAAGTTAGTATGGTTATGCTTATTGGACACTCACCCTTAGATAAGTAAGCATGGAATTCTTGGGGAACCAAGTCAGCATGGTTAAGTCCTAGCCAAGTCATCATGGTACTCACTTTTTCCAAGTCATAATGGCACATGCTGATACTAATTTAGAATGGCACAAACTTATTCCAAGTCATCATGGCATAGTACTCCCTCCATCATAGAGGCATCTTGGTGTCAAGTCCATCTGACGATTTGGCCAAGTCATCATGGCACTATCTACATCATCCTTCTTCATATTCTAGAACACACTGCTCCCTTCGTAACAGAGGTTATCGATCATATGATGTGTAGGGTTTGAATTATTATCTTCAACCTTGTAGCAAAGGTTGAATTCTTCTTCAACGAGTCTTCATCACACAATCTTTCTTGCAAGTCAAATTCAAACACTAGAGAATTTGAGGCCAAAATCCGATGGTTACCATGTTTGAAATTCAACACTAACTTGTCGGGTATTCAACACCCTCAATTTGTTTTGTTGTCGGTGGCGTAAAGTCGTATAGTTCACAGCCAAGCCAAGGCCATCATATTTCCTACAGCATGACCGTTGGATTTCCTACGGCACTACCGTCGGATTTCCTACGGCTCGGACGTCGGATTTCCTACGAAAAGGCCGTCGAATTTCCTACGGAAAGGATGTCAGATTTCCTATGGCAATGCCGTCGGATTTCCTACGACAAGGCTGTCGGATTTCCTACGATAATCTACCATGGGAGCCATAGAAATTTCATCGGATTGGACGAAATTGAACGTCGGATAACCGGAGGGATACTGTATATTAATAAAAAAAACTTGTATTTAGTGGCAAGTTTACTTTGAGATATGCTATAGATATCATTGTCTTTTGATATATTTTGGTGGATGTGTTTAATTTTTAATACATCATCAAGACCAAATATATGTAGGTCTCTTCATTTGAAAGAGGATTCAACATAGATGGAATATAGGTAGCTATATGTAAATAATTTGATACTTATAGGTAGCTATGATAAGCACATTGCATGATGTAAGAAGAAGTTGGCAAGTGGATATGACATGAAAGGCATTGGCCTTGTGTAGTAGATTTCTAGGTCTATAGGTTTTTCATCTATAGATTTGGCACAAAGTGGAGATTCTAAAGAGAATTCACAAAAAATTAGATGGAAAAGTTCATTATGGCATGAGGTATGAGGGAGGTAGAGTAAATATTGCATGGAATTGTAAATTCAAATGCACAAGGGATGCAAGCAGAAGCAAGAGTACTCCTAGTCATTTCCTCGAGTTGGGATCAAGGGTGATATCTTGGTTCAATAACAAGTAGAGCGCAATTGCTCTCAGTTCAACTAAAACTAGAAATATGCCAATTGCATTGACATGTTATAAGGTTTTTTAGATTTGAAAGCTCATTGGAAAGTTCACCAATCATAGGTTCATAATCAAGGAATTATATGTAAGAGTAACAAACTAACGGCTTGTAGTTAGTCGCACAATTTCAATTTGTAAGGGTTGCACTCACAAAAAAATTACACATTCCAAATCTGTGACCAAAAAAATATGTACCAAGAAAAGGTCATGCTTGAAGTAGTTAAGAGACATGTGGGATCCAAAAAAACATTAAAGACTCAAAATTGAACTCACATGCATACAAGCTTACTTTGATCTATTTAAGCACACGTGTTAATCACCTACAACTTTGTTGATTTTCTTTGGCAATAAAAAACACAATCCTTCATGTTTTCTCATCTAAAATGGGATAATAGAAAAGTAACACACACGGCCATCATGAGAATGAGTTGCACAGGCTACATTGACTCCAACAAATCTTACAAACTCTTCTACAAAGACTCGCACTATCTTCCAAAAACAGGCTCGTAGAAAAGGAGGAACAGACACAATAGATCATGAAAATGAGTTACAAAGGACACAATGTCTCCAACAAATCCTACAAAGGCTAACACTATCTTTCAAAGTTGAATTCTTCTACATAGCTCCTAAATAAACTCATGCTTCATGCACATATTCCACGAAGGTCACAGTGCAAAAACACTTGTTCTAATACCATGTTAGAGTTAGGGCATTAAAATCATTAATATGATTAAACACAATACATAATTAACATAAAGCAATAAACCCAAACACAAATACACAAGATATGTGCATCTACCAGCCACCCAAAACTCCATAAATGCAATGTATCTTATGCACTTGCTTGATACAACTTGTTGACATAATGAGGTTGATTGAGATACCCCTTAAATTGGTATTAAGGTAACTTATATGCAGCCCCTAACCCTAGGTGGGGAACTACTACAGCCTCCCACTAACAACCCATGTGACCATAGGCAGACCACTATGGATTTACTAGCACAAACCAACGGTACCAAAAGGCACCCCTTAATGGGTCATGTCAGCAAGACCATATTAAACACCATAACACTAACATATCTTCCCAAGTATTTAAACTTCTAAGTCAAAATAGTGTAATTTCATTAAACATTCTTGCCAAACATTTCAATTTTTCCACTAAATTATACAAGTCCCATGATTTCAAATTGCTATATGCCCATTCCATTCTGCTGCCATGAAACTTGTTACTAACAAGAAATCTCTAATGGACTGTGATTATCAATTTAGTTCTCTCCAATCTTAAACGAGTTTCTGGGCCTTGATATATTGCTATCAGTTTAGCTTCATTATCAGCAACCTGCTCAGTTCCAATCAAGTAATATATTTGCATTCTCATTTTCAATTAGTGCTCCTCTACTTTCTCTTCTGGGTTTCCTTTGCTAACCCGAATTCATACAGATCTGCTCTAGCAGGATCTTGGACACAAGTTTAGGGCCTTGTTGAACTCATAACTCAAAGACCTCTCTACAGAGCTTGCAAAAACATAGTTGATGACATTTATATCAGGAGTTTCAGGACTAACTGCATTATGTGATGTATTCTTGAATCTCAACATTTTGAACCTCTAGTTCCACAGTGCTTATAAAAACATAATTGATTACAGTTTAACTCATCTATTAGTTTTCCTATATAGGGCTTAAAAAATGCTTTTCTAATTTTTGCTCCAATAAAAACACCAATCCTTGTAATTCAAACAAGTGTTGGGTATAATTGTCTACAAGCAATAAAGCACTCTTTAATTCACAAAATTTATTAGGAGGAATTTTAAGTCTTGAAAACATTTTGTATTCGATGTGTCCATACATTTTTCTCATTCAAGCTTGTATGTAAGACATGAACGACTTAGGTATTACAATTGTAAATTGCGTGAGTAATACATTTGGTAAGGATTAATGTAAGAAATGGAGTCTAGCCATAGGACGATGCTTCGAATATATTAGTTCAAGACTTAATGATCACGATGAAAAATTTCAAAGAACCCTTCTAAAAATACCCAAGAAGATAGAAGCATGACTTATCTGGACAACTTATCAAATGTCAAACATCTTTTGAAGGCACACAAAACAAACAAATAACATGATTTGAAGACTTGAAAGGGATATATGAACAAAGTTACAAGTTCAGATGAATCACAAGAAAGAGAGATTTATTGGTGATCAATGATAAAGATAGGAATCTCTGCATACAAATCCAGCAAGTAGTGCCACGAGAAATGTCTTTTACTATCAATTTTTTACTTCAGAGATTCATAATAACTTGAGCATCATTGATTCATTGTTGATTGTACATTTAATGTTATCATAGTACTCTATTAAGAAGAATCTAATAGTGTTTTTTTCCCTTGCATAATTATACAAGCCAAGAAAGAATAAAAATAGGACAACCAAATACAATCTGATTCCATAGCTACAAATCTGCTTCAGAATTTTGGAAACACAATGTAAGGTTTTAATTTCTCAACGTTTCAGGCTCAGTAGCCCAGCCCATCATCAGGTTCCATAACTACAAATCTAGCTAACAAAATTTTTCTATAAAATTATGAGATAGGCATCAAGACTTAAAAATCCAAGACAAAGACAAAGGGACAAGATGTAATACCTAAATCATCGATTGAGGCAGCAGACTCAAGTGCACCAAAAACAATAGTTGCAATAAGGGCAATGTGGAAAACCTAGGGTAGATTTCATGACAGATGAATGTTAATTTGCAATGTGAAAACCTGTGTCAATTTATCCTCCACAGGCTGGCTGACAAGTGATGCAAATACAACAGGGAAACCCACCATACTTAAGAAGGAAAAAGTCACTCATTTTACATTATTTTATATGGCTTAGTACTTCACCATATTCAAGTCTTAATATATTAGCTCTTTTTTTCCTCTTCAATAGTAAGGAACAACAAGGAATCTTATCCCCGCCTTGGAATCAATCCCAACAATAGTTTTTTTATATTTATCTGCCTTTCACAAAGACGCCACAAATAAGGAAGCTTATCTCCACCTCGGAATCAATCCCATCAATGGTTTTTAATATTTCTCTACCCTACACAAAGAAGCCTATATTACCAGGGGTCAAGAATGCATGATATATTCCCCATACTTGGGGCATGGGAGAATCCTTTTCTATGGCTTGGTAGATTCACCATATTCAAGAGTCTCAATGGATTAGCTGTGTGTTCTCTGTAGAGAAAGGGAAAAAAGGAAGCTTACCTCTGCCTTGGAATCAATCTTCCCTCAATGTTTTCCATATTTCTAACCTACACAGAGATGCCTCTATTATTGGGGTTCAATAGTGTATGATGTATCCCCAATTCTTAGAGCATGGATGGAGAAGAAATACCATGAAAAATCATACTAGTATATGGTATATACTCATGTCTATATACCAGTATATACCTCTATACTCATGATGTATCCCCTGTATACCAGTATACAAGCTGGTAACTCCCCAAATTACTTTTCATTACTAACTTTATTAAAATTCCATTGCCTTACTGTCAATTTGAGTTCTATAACCCTTAATTTTGCAGTTACTTCTGTCTTTACTACTTACATTATTGTTTGTACAGTCACCCAGTAAATTGGGTAAAACAAGGATATAACATAGGTGAAGGTTGCAAAAGGAAAGATTATAAACAAAAGGAGTGGTAACTCAAAAGACAATATGGAATAGTTATAACTGAATTTAATTTAGATATAGAGAATGGCGAAGTGAAAAAAATATTTCAAGCTAAGAGTCATATTTATATTCGAAGCTATCAGAACCAACCAATTTGGACCAGTTTGGGTGTTTTCCAGTCATAGCTGGTTGTTTTAAATGTTTTAAAACTCGGACTTTGACTCCAAATCAGCTCTAACTCAGCTCTAATTCAAATAGGGCCCATAATGAAGCTCTAGGCTTAGAGGTTTCTTTAACTGCCGAAACAAGTCACCAAGCTATGAGAGCAAGTCACCAAACAACAGGAGGTAGTTCTCAAGCAATTTACTAGATATTGAATTAGGAATGATGCATTCATTACAGACAAGGCAAAACTTCAGCATCACCAACAACTTGAAAGGCTTTTTATCTAGTTGGAAACCACTACTGTGATTCTACTCATGATGTCTTCACAAGAGCATGTGATACATGTTAAACTTTTTATCTAATAGCATAAAGGGGAAAAGAAAAGAACCATAAAGGTTCAAACACAATTCTAAAGAGATTTAAAGTTTATTTTATTGCCCATTATTGAGAAATATTACATTTTTGAAAGAAGTTGTAATCACACAAAAGTTCTAGTGGGGATTTCAAAATTGTACTCATTTAAAGGAAGAACCCTGTCCTTGCTTGAAGGAAAATCGATTGTAATCTTTGGGGTGCAAGCTCAGTGGTACCCAACGCCCCCATCATTGTTGTGGAAGATGGGTGCATGGTCGGCTGTAACCGACACCTTTTTGTTGTGTTTATTATTGACAAGCAAGCATGATTCAATCGACACTTCTAAATGGGTAAAAGAGGCAAACGACTACAAAATGGTTACCGTGAAATTGAACTTCTTCAGTAAGATCTTGAAGATGCTTTTCATGAAATTGACAACCTACATAAACTAGACAATTCAATAGGGGGCAATTTTTTTAAAGAAATTGTTGATTGCACTAGAAAACGCATTCGTGAACTAAGAGAAAAGTTGGAATAAGTGGACAAATGGGTAAATAATATCCTAAATATTCATGATAAGAAATATCAAATGATAGAATCATTGTACCAAGACTTACTGGCAAAGGAAAATGCGTTGTTGGCAGTGAAACGTGAAGTAAAAAATTTTAACTAGGAAAAAATAATGTGTGATGCACATGATTATGCAATTTGTGATACAAAATCTTGATGGTTTGGGTGATTGCAGTAATTTGGATGATGCTAATGTTGATGATGTACATGTGTATCTCAGATTGAAGATGATTCTGGTGATATTTTTGAAGGTGAACCTGATAGTGAAGATGATGATATTGGCTGTTTTAAAAAGCATACAAAGGGAATTAAGTCCAAAATTCAAATTGATGAATAAAATGGGTTCTGATGGCAAGGGTTTGGGAAAGAACATGCAAGGCATCTAAAATCCCATCAAGATATGTATAAGGCCAAGAAATGAAGGCCTTGGTTATGAAGGTCAAACAAGCAATGACGACATCAAATTTGTGAAAGCAGAAACATCAACAGACAAGGAACAATCTTGCATTCAATTGTGGTAGAACATGACATGTACAAGCAAAATGTTGGAACTTGCATTCTTTCAATATTTGTGGTTTCACCAATCATGATCATCTCAGATGTTGGAACATAGAAATATCAAAGTCTCTTATACAGGTACAGTGTGGTTGGACGGATGTATAAGAATGGCAGAACAAAATCCTGATATTATATTTTCAAAGAATATTAAATCTCTTCAAAGTCTAACAGATTACCTTGAGAATTCCATTATGTATAGTGATTTTTCCAGCTGCAGATGTAGCCCCTCCAGCTAAGAATCTAGAATGTTGGAATGTACCCCTCAATTTCTGTATGCACAACAACAAATTGACCATGTTAAAAAATAGCCTGCAGGAAAACCTGGATCCTTCTAGGTCTGCTTCAAAAGCATAGACTACATTTGTAACTGCCATTAAAAAATCTAAAGAGGACCCTATGCTGGAAATTAAAATGCCATTAAAGAATTGTTGATTAATCCAGTTGATGATGAAATGCCTTTCCTTTATTAATCATGTTTGTTCAAATTAAAAAATGACACCTCATCCTCCACAAGGAAGTTTTTTTTTTTTCCAAACAAAATATTATGGGGAAACACAAGGGATGCTTCCTCACAATTGTGGATGGCATCCCTAGTAAGCCTATATTGGTAGAGAAATTCAAGTAACCTAACTAAATTCAAACCAAGCACCCACTAGCATGGAAATAGTTAAAAGATTAGCTACATTGGACACAACCATTTGAGCTAACCCCTTGGGCTCTCAACAAATAAGACTCAGTAAAAAACATTCACTTGATTGGCTGGCTTCTTCATTTTCAAAATATTTCATCAAAATAATACATGAAGCATGTTTTGCTCAGAGGTTGTTACATTGTAATCAATATCATTAATTGCAAATAATGCAAGTGCCATCAAGATAAAAAAAACTTGTCACAACTACATCCATAACAGCAACATCTACAAAATATTGTTAATAGAAGAATAGGAGCCTCAAAACACAGCTTGCATTACACCAAATAACAACCTTCTATCATTGTCCATAATGTTACCTATTCTAAATTTCTAATCCATATCCAAACACAAGTTTAAAATTGATATTAAATATTTCATTCATTGGTTAGCGGATGGGGTCTCTTCAATAAGCCAATCCAATTAGTTCAAGAAATCAATTTGGAGAGCAAAGGTGATATTTCTTCACTCCACCACCATTACTCCTCTTTTTGTCTTTTCTGGCCATTCTTCCTTGACCGTGAACCATTTTTGCATCAAATTCAGAATTTCAACTAGGATCTAAAGTGTTTCCTCCTCAGTATCCTCACATTAACTGGTGGCCCATCACTAGCCCAACAATTACTCTCAAAGATCATGCATGCGGCAATTTTACATCAACCAGAAATATATCAAATTACGAATTAGAGCAAATAATCAACAAAAGCCTTAACAGAAAGATTTCTAAACTTGATAAATTGAACATCTAAATCATTTGGTCAATACAAAAATCTGTTTTACATCTAATTAAACCATTCACTCAATTTGATATTTGGTAAGGTTCAGAATTTTATCGTACCTTCAAATATCTCCTATTTCCAAACCACAAATTTTTCCTTTGCTCAATTATTGGTATGCTATGATCCAGTTATGAATCAGACCATAAGAACATTCTAAGAGTCTCTCATAACTTGTAAAGAAAATTCCTGGCCTACTTTGAAATTAGAGATATTATTTCCTTTTTGTTAAGCCCTTTATATCAGGAATTGGGTGCTTAACACTCTTATGTTATTTATTGATAGTTCTCAGGAAGAGGTTGTCCAGAGGAAGAGGAAGAGGTTCTCCAGACTTCTCTGCTTGGGATGATTCCTCCACAAGTAAAGATAATAGACAATCAGTCTGATCACAGAGAAAATAAAACATTATATGATTATCTACAGAAGAATTAATCTGTATGCTAAGGAAAAGAAAAAATCTAACACACAAAATCAATGCACTCATTAATATACTCAAGATTTTTGTTAATGTGCAGTCAATGAGTTCCCTCAAACTCTGTCATAGGCTGCTACAAGATCAACCCTCAATTAAACTGAGAGAATTTGCTCTAAAACTCACTGAAATATGACTTTGACTTAGCCAAGGAGAGCTCAAAAGAACACAGTCAAATAAGCTCTCTTCAACCTTCCAAACTCATTCAAACAGTATGCTATAATATCAGTCAAATTCTACTCATAGATCCTCCATAAAATATGCTCTGTAGACTTACTCAAACCAACTCAATCTCAGCTAATAAACTTAATTAACATATGTTCAAAACTCAATCTAAGACACACAATCAATCTTCTTTACAAACTTTGAAAAATCTGCACTTTGGGGTGACTCCAATTCAGTCAACACACTGTTGAACAATCAACCCTTATGCACAGTCAAATTCTACTAAAGGATCAGTCAAATACATCCATAAAAACTCCTCAAACCCAGTCATAAATCAGCCTCAGTTAGCTCTGAATTTGTCTCAGACTGTCCTGAATTTTCCTCGGTGAAAAGCTCAGAAGATCATCTCAAAATGTTGCCTTGCCTTATCACAGGTTCGCTGCCTCAGAGATCTGTCTTATTCCCCGAATTCAGAGACAAATCACACCACACAATCATAGAAATATGACGATTTCCTTTTTATTTATACCCTTCAATGACTCATTTAACTGGGCTGACCCGGTGAATTTCATAATGTACTACTTTTTTTTAATTACTTTGCTTATTTTACAAGGAAATTGGGGCTGCCTGGTATTAAAATGTTAACCACTAGGGCCACAAATGAACCCGACCTGATAATAACCCTTAATGTTTTATGTCAAAGTCATGAGTGTGATAACTTCCCATGTTAGGTCTTCCAATGTCACCCAAAGTCAGCTTAGCCTACCACGTTAGGGATCCCATATAAAAACTCATCAGACTTCTTTACAAGCCAATGATGCCAACACGAATAGAGATAAGGCTAACTTCATAAATTTGGCTGAGATAGCAGGAGATTTAGAGCATCTGAATTGACCACAGTTCACTGCTACAAATTGGAGCATCTATATTTGACCTAGAGTTAAGTGTGCATTTCTGGGCTTTAGAAAGAGCATGTCAAAAGTAGACATCATTTTCTATTTCTTACGCTGTACTAATATTAGTTTAGCTGACCTCTCTATTCCTTGCTCTTTTATTTTATTATTTTATAAATATATGGATCTCAAATATATTTCTCTTGACTGAAACAGTGACAACTCCCTGATTGGTTGTACCTTACGTGTTCATTTGTATTTTAGTCCCATCAACTTCTTTTGGTCACTTGAAAATACTAATAAAGTACAGATTTAATTTCAATTCAATCATGAAATTAATTACAAATTTAATGTAAGACCATTTGTTATAGAAATTGACATCTTGTACTCTGTAGTTGATAGTATGGTCACTTATTGGTCTTCATCTACTTTCTATATGCATGTTCTCTCCACTATTATAGAACAAAGTAGACAACTTTTGTACTATTGACAACAACTTGCTACTTCATATCTTGAACTTGATTCTTAGATGAAATATAAGGAGAAAGAGATTATGTCTATCATGAACATGCCAGATCCATTTGACTATGTCAAGATCAAGGGATTCTTAAATAACGTGTCTTGTGACTCGTCTCATCTCTTACAGGGTTGAACTGTGAAATGACCAACATTATTAGAGTCATCAATGAAAGAGATATACCAAAAAGGTTACAAAGGTGCACTTAACTAGATTGAAGGCAAATAATCACTGAATAATTTTCAACAGAATTTGCTTTCAGAGTGTTTGTGCACATATCTTCAAATACATTTCATAAAATCAGGTACCACAACCTCTCAAGAAGACACCCCCCGGGTTATTTCAAGCCACCAAAACCATTGAGAAAAGCCAACATGTGAGCCATCAATAAGATCAGAGTTCAAGGTTTTTTTTCATTTTTGACATGGGTTATAATGTCTCATGGCTATTGTGTCTCAATGATTATAACAAATCTTGAAATTTTGAGTGTAGAACTAGTGTTGTTTTCCTTGATTAAGCATTGGCTTGGTACTGGCGAGTAGCCATTGCCATGAATTGTTATCAAGGAAAATCCTTATTTCCACTACAAGTTCCTTAGGCATATTATAAATCTCCCTCACCAACAAAGGATAAATACCTATATGCTTCATATTTTAAGCATGTTGTATGAATACATATTTGTCCTCTACAAACATTCCAACAAAGCCATTAGCATGATCTATCAACTCTGAATCCACCATGTCTAGAATACCACTGTCATGGTTGTGACTCTCAAACAATGTAGTGGAAGGGTACATGTGTCTAGGGCACATTCCTATCTCCTTGGCAATGGTAAGTTCATCTTCTCTAACCAGCCTTACAACTATTTCTACTTAAAATTCTAATGCACGATGGATAGTTTCAGCTATGTCACTATGAGGAGAGTACAAAAGTGGAAAGAGGCCTAATATATACCAATCACCTCCAAATCCTTCTTGATCACTCTCTGAAATTGCTTACCATGAAACTACAAGAGACCATGAACCTCTCTCCATGAATATGTTTACAAGTTCATACACTCTAAACACTAGAATTTGTTTTGTTGATCCTTTAATATCATGGTGCATTTTTCCATTTGTGGTTAATTCACAACAATGCAATTTTGGGGGGAAGGGGAATTTCTCTTATAAATTACATGCAAGAGAAAGTAAAATGTAGAAAAGAGAAATACCTGTTTTCTTATTTTTTCCAAGGATTTGTATGATGTCCACGCTATTTGATCTAGCTCTAGATGCTCCTTATGGAAACCTGCATACAATAAGACAAAAAAGAACTTTTTTCAAAATTATTTGAGCTAGAGGAGAAGGATGAGGAGGAGTATGATATTCCATTATACTTGCAAAAAACACTACCAAAGAATTTTTCTTTCTTTCCGACAACTGCAAAACTTGCTCAAAGAGAAACCAACATAAACCCTCTTACAGTTTGGGTGAATAAAATGTTTTCAAATGAGAAATCAAATAACATACCTCTGTATGGTGTACCCACTACAGGCGTTGTCTCTAGGGAGCACTGAGACAGGGAGAAAATTCCAATGCTGATTCAATGTGTAAATTCCCTAATATTAAACCTCGAGACTCAGCCTTTAAGTATCTGCAAACATCAAAATCATCGGTGCTTGTGTTGAAAATAATAAGTCATTTGTAACAGATGCCACAATGGTTAAATATTGTCGAAATCGGGGACGCATGACAGTTTATGCATCAATCTCATGGAAATTGAGGGTGAATTCCATAGCATACATAAATCTCATGGAAATTGGGGGGCGAATGCCACATTTTCCCCAAATTTCATGGAAATCGGGGGGGAAATTAGAGATTCCTGAGCAAAAATCGGGGACGAATGCCATTTCTATGCAGAACTACTAAAGGGCGAAATGGATGAGAAACATGATTTTGTCAATAAATATGGGGCTATCCCTACTCCTCTACGTAAAATCACTTGACCTTCGGTATCACCTCTGTGTGACCTCTGGAAAGCCTTCTCTGCATGACCTTCGAAAAACCTACTCTGCATGACCTCCAGATGTGGAGGTATATTGTGTAGGCTCCGCCGTGAAATTATTGATTGGGTTCTTTGTTTCGCGAAGAAATATTGTGTCTGGACGGTTGTGGTTTTATTATTGTTATTTTTTTTTTCCCGAGTGTCGGAAATCCAACGACATAGCCCTAGTGTCGGAATAGCCATAGTGTTGGAAATCCTATGCCCTAGTGTCGAAAATCCTATGCCCAAGTGTAGGATATCCTACGCCCAAGTGTCGGAAATCCTACGCCCAAGTGTCAAAAATCCTGCGCCCTAGTGTTGGAATAGACCTAGTGTAGGAATAACCCTAGTGTTGGAAATACTATGCCCTAGTGTTGGAAATCCTATGCCCTAGTGTCAGAAATTCGACGGTGCTAAAATAATTTAAAAGGCTCAGTACTTTTCATCATTACTGTCTGACACATCCGTACCATATGTCGGATGTCATCATATTCTGTCGTCGGATTTCGGGTTCAAATCCTATTGTGAAATGTATGATTAATTTTTTTTTATAATTTCCAAATGACAAATTCTTATGCATAAAGAAATATGTAACTATCATAGCCAGCTCCAACATAACATTCATCCATATCCTGTATATATACAATAACTTTCTAGATTCCTTCCATCTCTACCAAAACATTATTAAGAGCATGCACTACTCCCAATATGTAAACACAAAGGTTTCATTCTATATAAGTAGCAATGGAATGTTGTATAGCACCATAGGCCACTTACCAATCACATGCATATTAGTAGTATACTATTGATTAATGAAAACATTCTAACATGTATAATACATTTCCTAAATCTAAGCATGTAATCAACTGAACAATATGATCTTAAGCAATTAGATACATAGGAAATGATAATTTAAAAACTTATCTTTGTTTGTTTGGTAGACTCCCTCTTGATTTTGACCAAGTTCTTCTTATCAATTGATTTTGTCTTCATCTACCTCTATATATACAACTTATCCTTTGACATAGTCTTCCAAGTCATTCTCTTCTAGTATGAGAAGCACTCAAAAATATTGTTTCAACCATATGCTTGCTTCAATTCTTTTCTGGAAGACTACTTCTAGTGGACCTAGGGTTTGACAGAGAAACCCTAATTTTTCAAATTTGGTGACTTGTAGATAATATTATATAGAAATATGTGTCTCCTCAAGGTGATTTGAGAAGTATACTCCTTTTCCCAAATCCGTGGAAAGAATTACAAAATATTTGATGCCCTAGTTTCTTCAATTTTCTTATGCTAAATTGTTTGGTCTTAATTTTGATGTATATCTAAAATTTATGCTCCTTAAGGTTTGAAAATTTGTCCTGAGGTATTATTATCTATATTATTTCCAAACCCATAGGTTATAGTAATATTGGATTCTCCAAGTGGAACTTATGATTGGTTTCACAAGGTGACCTCCTTAGGTTTCACAAGGTACCCTGTTTAAGGACTGGTTCAACATAACGAACTTGTACATACTATCATGTGTCAATGTTTTAACTTCAGGTTTTGACACTCACACCAGAGAAAATAAATTATGTTCCCTTTCTAAAACATATGAATAAATTCTATTTATATATTCCTATCGTGAGATATGGCAATATCCATAGTTCACCCATTTAAAACTGAATTAAGGAAGAGGTTGGAACCCTATTTTGGAGGGATCATATCTCCTAAAGTAAAATGAATCTGAGGATAAAAATAATACACAAGGCATAAAAATATTTCATCTTCAACATATTCAAGTTGCAAGTCCCAAGACTTCACCAATTTTGAGTTATAGAGAAAATTCCCAGATGACTAGATTTTTCCTTCTAGGGTTTCAAGCATGAAGTCCTAATCTTCAGTAGCTATAGTTGTAGCAGTGTCACGACTGCAAAAAGATTTATTTTATGGTAGATATGATCCCATGTTAATATTTTAATGGTTATATAATATCTTCAAACATTTGACATCATAACATCATAACCATATCATTAGGATCACTGAAAGAAAGACAAGCACAACAAGACAAAAGAACACACATATTTATCTTAGGAAACCCTCTTGGGGGAGAAAACACAACAAAATTTCCTCAATATAGAATTCGACCAAGTACAATGAATAACCCCAAGAACAAAACTAAAAAATTACTCAATCTAGCAGACATATTCACTCTCTCTCTCTTGCACACTTGCGTGAGAGATGTGTCTAAATGATGGAGGCACCTCACATATTTATACTCATCAAGTGAGTAACCTAATTTTCTAACTAGGTAAGCCTAGTATTTTAATTAGGGATGACCTACATATGAAGACTTGAAATAAAATTTATAAAATAATTTTGTGGGTACTAATGAACCAACTTACGATGGAGGTTTTTCCTCATGACTTTTACATGACCAATTACATCAAGGACATCTTTGAATGGGGGAATAACATCTCTGAAAGTAGGGATAATAATAATACAATACAACATACAATAGAATATATTCCAAAGTTACAGTTCTTTATCAGGTGTAGCTTCGAGATAATTATTAATATCCCATCAAAGGAATGGGAGAAAACTCTTACAAAGTAAAATACAGAGAGTCTACAAAGATGAAAGAGGTCTTATATGTTCCATGTTTAAAGACGAATATTCTTTCTATTTCAGCTCTAGATAAGAAAGGTTTCAGAGTTGCATTTGTATATAATGAATTTCTCATGTGGTAGTGTTGAGGCCTAGAAAATCGCAGGCAACAACAGCAAGGGATTCTCCCCAGCCAACATTCCCAACTAGCCCGTGACTGTTTGGTATAGGGAATCCATCCGGTTTGCGGTCCGGCTAACGTAAGTCAAGCAACAAAAACAAAAGGTTTTACCGGTTACGGCCCGGTCCACTATGTATATTTTTGTATTTTTTGACTTGAAGTATGATATGCATGTGCCTAATTAACAATGCAAGGTGATAAAGATGCAAAGAGTAGTCACGATGTGATGCGCAGGTTCTTACCTCTCGTCTTAACACTCACAAGCATCCAAATCATGCAAGAAAATAAATACTAACTAAAATATCTCTAGAGAGCCGGGTATTAATTCATGAGTAAAGCACCCCTGTTCATGTGTTATGGAAAATCATAGGTAGCTGTTCTTATAACCAAACATATAAACATGAATAAAAGTATATATGATAAGATAGCTCATCAACAGTTAAAACTACCATTACTCATAGTGGAAAAAGACATCATAAAAGGTACTGAAGAACATTCAGATAAGAACATAGGTTCAAGAAATTAGAACGCTCTTACAGCTAATGAGACACAGCTGAAAATGAAATAGTTCACATTCAACATTGCTCATTTAATCACATTGACATATTCCACAGAGCACTTCCTCCAACAGGCAAAATTTGCAGTCTCTGGTTGTAAAACGAAATAGTTCCTCTTACAAGCATTAAGTAACAAGTTTTTCCAGGGAAAAATCCCCCGTCAGTTCTAACTTTAACATATTTAAACTAAAACAGTTGACCTCCTGGGCTTCCCACAAGCGTGCGACCTTTCAGTTCCCCAAACGCTTCATATCCCTCTATCTTTCCTGTATGCACTCCTGAACCATTTGGTCACTGATCGGTTTTTAGGTCTACACCTTTGTAGCTACTGCTTTTGCCTTCTAATCCACTTGTCCTCCTTGCGATCCTGCTGGTTTCGGCTCTACCTTCACCAAACCGCCCATCTCTCTTTGCGCCACTGTAGTTTGACCAATCTCCGGAAACCACCTGCAATCAAACGACGTACATCATTCATCGGGATTGCATTCAAATCATATCAACTAAAATGGCTAAGAATTAAGAGAGGCCATGTACAGCGTTATTGCCACAAGGCTTAACAAACGCTGGCACCGCTACTTCATCTACCTATGGGTTCGAAGGAAAAAACCCACGACAGGAAACGAGAACTCATTGGATGCTCAGAGTGCTAGCATCGGAAGCTAAAAGCCCTGCCCTAGCCACAACAACGGAAGAGAAAGAGGTTATGGACATGTGACCGGAGGGTGGGAAAAAATCCAATCGGGAATCGAAAGGACATTGACATCGGAAGCCGAAAGCTTTGCACGGCCACAACGATGGAAGAATAAATACTACGGACCCACGAATAAAGGCAAACTCGCATCAGCGGTTGGATCAATTTACACTTCGGGTGCTTGACTGCTTTGGGAGCCGCAACGGCAGAAGACAAAAGGACAACAGCCTCCGCTCAAACATAATTTTGACACCTGATCTATAAAAAATATTAAGTGTTTCGGAAAAATCTTAAAATTTAACAATGGTCACGAGCCTGTTTCACCTTCGAAACAATGGTTTCTTCAAGGAGCAAAATCTGATTCATCCACGACTAGCAAACCAAGCTCACATCTACGACCCACCAAAATCTCAAACAAAGACAACTTTTGAAACAGGATGAGAGTCAATTTTCAGAAATCACCCAAAATTAGAGCATGACCAAGGATTCACTCATCCAAACAATTAAAAACAACCCTAAATCATGAGGAGGGGACTAAAATTTAAGAAATTTGGGGAAAACAGTTGCGGCCACAATAATTGGCGACTACCTGGTGAACCTAGACCTCTGTACAACTTCTTCCTTGAGTAACAGACTGTTTGATAATAAAACCACCATGTTGAATTCTTCTAGATATATGGATTTCCCAAAGGCAATATATGTACTTTTAAACATTGAGGGTAGTCCAATTTAGGAAAATGGAAACCAAGATTTCAAAGTCAAGATAACTCTTTCGAGGCCAGGAGTATGAGTTTCATTTTTACCTCTGTCTTTGGGTAGCTTCCAGCTTGGACACCACAGGATCATAACATCTGGTAAACAGAAATATCCATTTGTTCCTCATTCCCATGCCATTTTGCACTTTTTTGTGCTTTTGGACTTTTGTCCTTTGAGTCTTCCTCATGCCTTTCTTTCCGAATTTTTATTCAGGCTCCTCTATCCATAGTGTCCTTTTGTGTGAGAGATGTATTTAATTTTCAGCTCATGGACGGAGAGGAACTTTTGGCAATTTTATACTCATATGATTTAGTACTTTGTTTTGATATACATTGCTTCCTTAGGAGTTTTGACTCTTTTAAGCCTTTTGGATTTCAATTCTTGGCATGGGATCATTTATATATAATATACCATTTACCCCGCTTCCTTTCCATGGGTCTTTTGCTGTCACCCCCTAGGACATTTTTTTAAGTGTGAGAGGGATGGAGCCTCGAAATAGTATTCCAGACCCTTTAATCTTAAGTTACTTTATAGGGATTAAGCAGGACTTCAATGCGTTCATAGCCATTTAGGAAAACTACTAAACTAGAAGAAATTCTATCAGATAAAGCCATAATACACAGTCTTATAATCAAGGATTTTAGTCAGTCCAAAATTCTAATGCTCTCCATGTAACCAAAGCTTTCTTCTTTTTATTAAAATCAAACAGAAAATTTAAACTAAAACAAAACTAAACTTCATGACTCAAAAACTCAAAAAGACGACCAAACCAAATTATTTATATACAAGACAGCAGAACTCAAATAGAACTCAGGAAAAATAAGGCTTGAGAACCAATCCATTCACTGGTAAGTTCTCTTCCCACCCCTGGAGATCTTGCAACTTATAAGTAGAAGGGCCAAGCTTTGCTGCAATCTGAAAAGGGCCTACCCATAACTTCCGGAATTTAGTATGCTTTCCTTTCTCATCATGGGGGTGATCCCATTTGAGAATCAAATCTCCTACCTCAAAATATTTTGTTCTTGCCTTATGTTTGTCGAACCATCTCTTTATCACCTCTTACTATTGCTTAAAGCGCTCTCTGGCTTTAGATCGAGCTTCTTTCACTTTTAGGAGATTATAGATCCTTATTTGCAAAACTTCATCATCCAATCCTCTAGACTCTTGAGCTATCATGGAAGAAGGTAGCATGATATTGGGAGGAAGAATGGATTCTTTACCGTAAACAAGGGTATATGGAGACACTCCTATCGAAGACTTAGGGGTGAATCTATCAGCCCAAAGGGCATTTGGTAGCGCTGAGTGCCAACTCCTCTAGTTCTCTATTATAGTCTTTTTTAAAATTCTAATCAGATTTTTGTTAGAGGATTCAGCCAGGCCATTTCCTTGTGGATAGTAATTAGCAGAATAATGCAATTTTATTCCTTTATCGTGAGCAAAAGCAGTTAATTTAATTGATGAAAAGTATTTAGCGTTATCAAAGACTAACGAAACTGGAACTCCAAATATAGTCATGATATGATCTTGTAGGAAACTGATGACCGTGTCTTCATTTATCTTGTGTAGCGGGACAACTTCGACCCAGTGAGTGAAATAATCGGTCATGGTCAGAATGTACTTGTGTTGTAGGGAGAAATTCGGTTTTATTTCTCCAATAGTATCCAACCCCCATTGCTCGAACGGCTCAGTGATCATCACAGGCTTTAGGGGTGCTGCTACTTTAGGTTGTCTCCCACTACACCTTTGGCAAATATCGCACTTCCTGACATGTGCGTGTTCATCTTTGAAGAGCGTAGGCCAATAGTAACTGGCTCTGAGGATTTTGTGAGCTCTAGTATCTCCTGAATAATGTCCCCCAGCAGGCCCGTCATGCAAATCTGTCATTACTTTCTTCGCATCTTCTTTATCTAAGCGTCTAAGAAGAACTTTGTCATAATTTTTTATGAATAATACTCCTTCAAAAATTTGATAGGTAGCTGATTTAAGATGCAATGCTCTTCTTTGCTTAGAATTCCAATGTTCTGGAAACAGTCCTGCCTACAGGTAATGCACGAGGTCCCTATACCAAGAATCGAGAGCTGTGAACAAAGGGCATACATCCATCAAATGTAGTTCAGCCTCGTCTTCCCAGGCGTGTTCGTTATTGTTCCCATTTTCCGTCATCAGTTTGCACAATCACTACCCTTTAACTATAGAGGCTGGCTTAAATTTGAGGTCATACTCTTGAAGAGCTATTACCCAATTTCCCCTTCTTTCTCCTAACTCCTTCTATACAAAAAGGGACCTTACAGCTGGGTATGGTACGATCACCTTGGTTCGATTTTTTAATATATAAGGCCTGAATTGTTTCACTGCTTTGAATACTGTGTAAGCTTGTTTATCAATGGCTGGGTAATTTAATTCGGCCCCTTGCAGACCAGTGCTCATGAAAGATATTGGGAATTCATCCCCCCCCAATCTTCCTTTTGGGTAAGCACAGCTTCCAGTGAATCATCGGATGCAAAGGTATACAGAATAAAGTCTTTGTCGAAATCTGGGATTTTCAGGGAGGGTGCATGTGCAACAATAGTCTTGATTTTCCTTAAGGCATTCTTTTCAATCTTAGTCCATTTGAATTGTGCATTTTGCTTCACCATTTGCTACAAAGGCTTGACAATCTGAGCGAAATCAAGCACAAATCTTCGCACGAAGTTAATTGTTCCCATAAATGATTGCATCCCTTTTTTATTATGGGGCAAGGGAATCTGTTCAATGGCCTTGATCCTTTCCGAATCAATAGAAATTACCTTCTTTGAAACTATGTGACCAAGTAACTTACCTTCCGTAACATCAAACACACATTTTTTGGGATTGAGTGAGAATCCATATTTCCGACAGCGTTAAAAAATATGCCTTAGATGGAACACGTGTTCTCCTCTCCTTTTTGAGAGTATTGTAATATCATCGAGGTATATCACCACACTACATCCAATCAAATCGCAGAAAGCTATGTCCATATCCCTCTGGAATGTGGCTCCGGCGTTTATAAGCCCAAAGGGCATTCTTCTGTATGTGAAAGTTCCCCATTTGGTCCTGAATGTCGTCTTCAACCTGTCTTCTTCAGCTACTAACACTTGATTATAGCTCGAGAATCCGTCTAGTAAAGAAAATAGTTCAGACCCTGATACCATTTGTAGCAGTTGCTCCATGGGTGGGACAGGATAGTTATCTTTGTCTGAAGCAAGGTTTAAATTTCTGAAATCCACGCATAGCTTGATCTCTCTAGATTTTTTTTCTTACCGGTACCAGATTCGAGACCCATTCTGAGTGTCTGACCTTAAAAATAATTTTGGCATCCAATAATTTCTTAACTTCACTTTGAATCAACGGTTCCAATTTTGGATGCATTTTTCTTAAAGGCTGCTGATACGGTTTGACGCCAGCTCTAATGGGAATAACATGCTTGATGATGCTGGTGTCATATGTTTTCAAATCTTCATATGTCTAGGTGAAAACATATTTATATTGTTTGAACAGACCGATGAACTTATCTCTTTCTGCTGGTGAACAACATTTGCCGAGATTCACGTATTTGGGATTTGTCTCAGTCCCTAAATTTATCAGTTCGAACTGTAGAGTTGAGCTGTGAGTCTTCACGTTTGCTGGTCTTCTGAACTTTTCATTGAGATCAAACATTATTTCTAAGGTTCTGACTCCTCTTGGGATGAAATTATCATATTTCATCTTGGCCTGATATTCTTCATCATCTATAATCGCCCCTTTAAATACCTCATCATTTGTTAAGCATTCTATTATCTGCTGATAATCGTTGAACAATCGCAGGTTGGTGATCATATCAGGGACCAAGGGCCTGAAAAGAAATTCAATGGAGCATTGATTATTAGTAGGCACAAGTCTAGCAGCGGATGTGGCCAACAAGTTAGCTGCTGCATTTTTAAGTCTGGGAATTGAAACAATATTAAATGCGTTAAAACATTTGAGCAGATCCGATACCTCATTTTGATAAGATTTCAGGTGAGGGGACACATAATGTATTTGGTTCCGGATCTGTTTAACAATTATTTCAGAATCTCCAAAAACTTTGAGATTACTTACCTTTAATTCAGTTTCTTTCCTCAAACCTTGCACCAATGCTTCATACTCAGCCGTATTACTCATACATTCGAACTCTAATCTACATGAAAGGAAATGTTTATTATTCTTGGGGTCGATCAGGACACAACTGGCCCTTGATCCTTCTAATGTCTTAGAGCCATCAAAAAACAAAGTCCAAAAATCGCTAACCACTGCATGAGAATCTATTCCTACCGCTAAGTTCACTATGTTACAGTTGATTTCATCAGCCTGTGAAAATCGAAGGAGATCAGGCTGGGTGTCTAATGTGTTGCTCGATTCTTCTACTTGGTAATTTCCTGGTTCCAACTCAATAAAATATTTTCCCAACACATAATCCACTGGTTCATTCTTCTCCTCGAGTTGACTAACGTTGTATTTCATGTGAGGCTCCCTCAAAATCTTAATTTGGTTCGGACTTCCTTTATACGGCATCCACAGATGTGACCAATCAGAAGAAAAATATCCATTTAGTTTGGCCGACCAATCCCTGCTCAGGACAAGACCATACGCGTCCGGTATATCAGCCACCACAATATTAATGATTTGGCACACTTTATCATTTGATGCCAAACAGACTAGGACATCCTCCATCTCACCAATTACCTTTACATCTGTCCTGTCCAACTGAACAACCCTCCATGTGGATGGCCTAGGCTGCCCATTTATCTTTTTACAGACTGATATTGGCATGACATTAACGGACGCCCCTGAGTCTACCAGACAATTATGTAGGTTGTGATTGAAAATTTCAAAAGTGAGGAGGAAAGGTGGTTGTTTACTCTTAGAATTACCTCCAATGCTGGTTTCTCTGATTTCTTCTTCTTCCTGAGGTTGATTGACAGTGGACAGATTCTCGTCCAATGCTTCAAGTGCTTTCAATAGTCTTTCTTTTTGCTGCGGCACTTTACACATTTCAAATAATGAAACGTTTGCCCTCGCCTTCTTAATATCTTCCATGATGTCATAATCCATCTGCAATTTAGTAGAATGTGGCTTATCAACATTCATTTTCTCTTTAGTGAGCTTGGTGAACGTATCAGTCTGCCTAGGATCTTGGCTGGTAATTGTGAATTCAGGAATTTTATCAGCTACAGAATTATTTTGAAATTTCTTAACATTTTTTTGCAGCCTTTTGATCTTTGGGAGAATGAGACTGTTTTCTTTAATTGGCCCTTGGCTCCTTGTTGTCACATTGGTTTCCATGACGTCCTTGTAGCCTTGATTCTTTTCTTCTTCTGCATCAAATAACGAAATAGAATTCCACAAAACCATGGTTTCCTCTTCTTGTTCCTTCGTTGAAGTAGTATTTTCTTTTCTTTCTTCTTCTCCATCTTCTGTTAACTTAGAATCCAACAGTTGATTCATAACCAACTTCATTGAGTTTATCCATTGAGGACAATTCCTTTCAGAGTGTGGTTGTTGGTGGAAAGTGCAAAATTTTTCCATTCCTACCTCTGTTAGATTCATCGATGCCGCATTGTGAGGAGGAGGTTGAGACTAATTGTTATCCTCTCTTTTCTTATAATAGGGCTTATATAACTTTTGTGTTTCCTTCTCTTTCTCTAAATCTATGATTTTGTTGGAAAGCTTCTGCATCATTTTTTCCATATTTTCAAAATCTGGCGATTTCTCTTCCTTAGGATTAGTAAACAATAAGGATTTCCTTCCCGCACCTTTCTCTCTTGACTGTTCTGGATAATATTCGATACTTTCTCTTTCAGCCTCCACTACTTCTGCCTCTGCATAGGTTTCTGCCAAAGTAGGCTTGGCCCTTATTTTGGAAAACATGGCCAACTCAGGGCCTAAAGCTGAAGTATAATATTCAATTAGGACCTTGTATGAAGGTTTATCTACTTCAGAAAAATTCTTGAGATATGCTGCAAACCTTTGTGTGAAACTGTGCACCTTTTCCTTTCTCTCTTTCTTCAAGGCGCATAGTCCTTTCATCAGAGCTGCATGAGTCTTCTGAGTCGCATATTTACTCCTAAATATCCTTTCAAAGGTATCCCAATCAGGGATAGAGTTTGCAGGAAACCTGAAGTACCATGATGCTACAGCTCCTTTAAGGGTATGCGGGAACAGTCTGGAGACTACATCTTCATACTCCTCGGCCCTTAATCCTTCTATTTCCAAGTAAAAACTTTGTTGGTGGTCATCTACTAATATCCTCTCACTTGGGTCGAACTTGGGCAACATCTTGTCAAAGGCTTGAGTTAGATCATGTAATGGAGGTGTCAGGTTTAACGGTGATCTGGCTCTCCAAGTAGGTGGTGGATTCGGTGGGTTAGGTGGTGGATTGGCATTCGGTGGTGGATTGGCATTTTCCATGAGTCTGAGTGGAGAGTGAGGAGGTGAGAAAATAGGAGTGTGAGTAGGAGAACTGTGAGGAGTATCCGGACCTTCTTGATTCAAAGGTAACACAACTTCTTGTAAGGCTGTTTCTACAAGTTCTTCCAAGTCCCCAACCAGCACTGAGTCTTCCACTATAGGACGATCTTTCCTTTTATACTCTCTTCTGGGTAATTCAGGGATGATTGGCAATCCTCCAATATTCTTTACATATTCCCTGGTGTGTCTTCTCAGATCATTAACCACTTTGTTTTCAACATAATATAGATGTTCTCTACTCGTTTCTTCCGGAATTGGATTATGAAGCCCACTGCTTTCAGAACTGTTACCGGTGAAATAATCTCGGGAAAACGGGTTTCCTCGGCTAGCCATGCACTGGCGGCCCTCCTTCTAGCGCCAGAAACTGTTGAGGCATGGAAAATCGCAGGCAACAACAGCAAGGGATTCTCCCCAGTCAGCATTCCCAACTAGCCCATGACTGTTTGGTATAGGGAATCCGTCTAGTTTACGGTCCGGCTACCGTAAGTCAAGCAACAAAAACAAAAGGTTTTACCGGTTACGGCCCGGTCTACCATGTATATTTTTGTATTTTTTGACTTGAATTATGATACGCATGTGCCTAATTAAGAATGTAGGGTGATAAAGATGCAAAGAGTAGTCACAATGTGATGCGCAGGTTCTTACCTCTCGTCTTAGCACTCACAAGCATCCAAATCATTCAAGAAAATAAATACTAACTAAACTATCTCTAGAGAGCCGGGTATTAATTCATGAGTAATGCACCCCTGTTCATGTGTTATGGAAAATCACAGGTAGTTGTTCTTATAACCAAAAATATAAACATGAATAAAAGTATATATGATAATATAGCTCATCAACAGTTAAAACTACCATTACTCATAGTGGAAAAAGACATCATAAAAGGTACTGAAGAACATTCAGACAAGAACATAGGTTCAAGAAATTAGAACGCTCTTACAGCTAATGAGACACAGCTGAAAACAAAATAGTTCACATTCAACATTGCTCATTTAATCACATTGACATATTCCATAGAGCACTTCCTCCAACAGGAAAAATTTACAGTCTTTGGTTGTAAAATGAAATAGTTCCTCTTACAAGCATTAAGTAACAAGTTTTTCCAGGGAAAAATCCCCCATCAGTTCTAACTTTCACATATTTAAACTAAAAAAGTTGACCTCCTAGGATGCCCACAAGTGTGTGACCTTTCAGTTCCCCAAACGCTTCATATCCCTCTATCTTTCCTGTATGCACTCCTGAACCATTTGGTCACTGATCGGTTTTTAGGTCTACGCCTTTGTAGCTACTGCTTTTTCCTTCTACTCCACTTGTCCTCCTTGTGATCCTGCTGGTTTCAGCTCTACCTTCACCAAACCGCCCATCTCCCTTTACGTCGCCGTAGTTTGACCAATCTCCGGAAACCACCTGCAATCAAACGACATACATCATTCATTGGGATTGCATTCAAATCATATCAACTAAAATGGCTAAGGATTAAGAGAGGCCATGTACAACGTTATTTCCACAAGGATTAATAAACGCCGACACCGCTACTTCGTATACCTATGGGTTCGAAGGAAAACACCCACGACAGGAAATGAGAACTCATCGGATGCTCAGAGTACTGGCATCAGAAGCTAAAATACCTACCCCAGCCACAACAGCGGAAGAGAAAGAGGTTACGGACATGTGACTGGAGGGCGGGAAAAAACCCAATCGGGAATCGGAAGGACATTGACATCGGAAGCTGAAATCTTTGCACAACCGCAATAGTGGAAGAGAAAATACTACGGACCCACGACTAAAGGCAGACTCGCATCGACGGTCGAAGCAATTTACACTTCGGGTGCTTAACTACTTTGGGATCCGCAACGGCGGAAGATGAAAGGACAACGGCCTCCCCTCAAACATAATTTTGACGCCTGATCTATAAAAAATATTAAGTGTTTCGGACAACTCTTAAAATTTAACAATGGTCACGATCCTGTTTCACCTTCAAAACAACGGTTTCTTCAAGGAGCAAAATCTGATTCATCCACGACTAGAAAACCAAGCTCACATATACAACCCACCAAAATCTCAAACAAAGACAACTTTTGAAATAGGCCGAGAGTCAATTTTCAGAAATCACCCAAAACTAGAGCATGACCAAGGATTCACGGATCCAAATGATTAAAAACAACCCTAAATCATGAGGAGGGGACCAAAATTTAAGTAATTTGGGGAAAACAGTTGCGGCCGCAACAATTGGCGACTACCTGGTGAACCTAGACCTCTGGACAACTTCTTCCTTGAGTAACAGACTATTTGATAATAAAACCACCATGTTGAATTCTTCTAGATATATGGATTTCCCAAAGGAAATATATGTACTTTTAAACATTGAGGGTAGTCCAATTTAGGAAAATGGAAACTAAGATTGCAAATTCAAGATAACTCTTTCGAGGCCAGGAGTATGAGTTTCATTTTTACCTTTGTCTTTGGGTAGCTTCTAGCTTGGACACCACAGGATCTTAACATCTGGTAAATAGAAATAGCCATTTGTTCCTCATTCCCATGCCATTTTGCACTTTTTTGTGCTTTTGGACTTTTGTCCTTTGAGTCTTCCTCATGCCTTTCTTTCTGAATTTTTATTCAGGTTCCTCTATCCATAGTGTCCTTTTCTTTGAGAGATGTATTTAATTTTCAGCTCACGGACGGAGAAGAACTTTTGGCAATTTTATACTCATATGATTTAGTACTTTGTTTTGATATACATTGCTTCCTTAGGAGTTTTTACTCTTTTAAGCCTTTTGGCTTTCAATTCTTGGCATGGGATCATTTATATATAATATACTGTTTACCCTGCTTCCTTTCCATGGGTCTTTTGCTGTCACCCCCTAGGACATTTTTTTAAGTGTGAGAGGGATGGAGCCTCAAAATAGTATTCCAGACCCTTTAATCTTGAGTTACTTTACAGGGATTAAGCAGGACTTCAATGCGTTCATAGCCATTTAGGAAAACTGCTAAACTAGAAGAAATTCCATCAGATAAAACCATAATACATAGTCTTATAATCAAGGATTTTAGTCAGTCCAGAATTCTAATGCTCTCCATGCAACCAAAGCTTGCTTCTTTTTATTAAAATCAAACAGAAAATTTAAACTAAAACAAAACAAAACTTCATGACTCAAAAACTCAAAAAGACGACCAAACCAGATTATTTATATACAAGACAGTAGAACTCAAACAGAACTCAGGAAAAATAAGGCTTGAGAACCAAACCATTCACTGGTAAGTTCTCTTCCCACCCATGGAGATCTTGCAACTTATAAGTAGAAGGGCCAAACTTTGCTGCAATCTGAAAAGGGCCTACCCATAACTGTTGGAATTTAGTATGCTTTCCTTTCTCATCATGGGGGTGATCCCATTTGAGAATCAAATCTCCTACCTCAAAATATTTACCTTATGTTTGTTGAACCATCTCTTTATCACCTCTTGCTGTTGCTTAAAGTGCTCTCTGGCTTTAGATCAAGCTTCTTCCGCTTTCAGGAGATTATAGATCCTTATTTGCAAAACTTCATCATCCGATCCTCTAGACTCTTGAGCTATCATGGAAGAAGGTAGCATGATATTGGGAGGAAGAATGGCTTCTTAACCGTAAACAAGGGTATATGGAGACACTCCTATCGAAGACTTAGGGGTGACTCTATCATCCCAAAGGGCATTTGGTAGCGCTGAGTGCCAACTCCTCTGGTTCTCTATTACAGTATTTTTTAAAATTCTAATCAGGAAAGACAATAGTTGATGCGGTTGTAATTGGATTATAAAAACAAGACTCTACAAATTGAATGGGCACACAGATTCAACTTTTATATCCAATACCATAAGTCCATGTGAACTATGGCATAAAAGAATTCCTCATGTGAAGTACAAAGCATTTCCATTTGTCAAGAAGGGAGTAATAGGCTTACCAAAGATTCAAATTAATCATGAATGGGTATGCAAAGGATGTCCTCAAGGAAAGAATACCAAGAACCCATTTCAAAGTAGTAACAATAAAGAAAAGGGGATCTTGGATATTGTTCACTTAGAAGTGTGTGGACCGATGCCAACCACTTCCTTAAGCGGTTATGTTTATTATGTATCTTTTATTGATGAATACTCTTGTAATACTTGGATATACTTTTTGAAGAGTAAATATGAGGTATTTGAAAAGTTCAAAGAGTTCAAGGCTCTTGTCAAGAATCTATCTGAAAAGAAGGTCAAGACCTTGAGATCAGAAAATGGAGGAGAATTCACTTCAAATAAATTCCAAGGAATTTTGTAAATAAGCTGGGATTAAGAGGGATATTAATATACCCTATAATCCCAACATAGTGGATTGGATGAAATGAAGAATAGATCTATCATGGAAGTAGTTAAATCCATGATCCATGATCAAGATATACCTATGCACTTATGGGCTAAAGTAGAAAGGACCGCAATTTATGTACAAAACATAATAATCCACAGTGCTCTTGGGAACAAAATTCCAAAAGAAATGTTTACCGATGAGAAGCCTAAAGTCAACCACCTGAAGATATTTGGTCATCCCATCTACTTACATGTTCCAAAGGAGAAAAGATGAAAGTTGGACCCTTTAGGAAAGAAGGGGATATTTTTTGGTTACAAGGACCAACCAAAGCTTATAGAATCTACATTCCAGGTTTTCATCAATTTGAGATTAGTAGAAATGTCACATTTGATGAAGATGTAGCTTTCAATAAATCCAGAAAGAACTATGCAAATGAAGATCATGAAGAAGAGAAGGAGTCTCCTAGAATTGCAGAAACTAATAGACCACCAATTATAGATGTCGAATAACTCATATTAGAAGATCATAACATGGTAGAACCCCAAATACCCATGGAAACATGTTAGTTTTTCTAGATCTTATTAGCTTAATTAAGATTTTTTCCGAAAGAATAACAAGTACAACTATATGCATAAGATATAACCGATACACAAGAAACATAAATTTTCACTGGGGAAAGCAGAAAGGAGAAAACACCGCAAACTTCCTCAGAATAGTACAGTCACAAATAATGTGTCATAAGATGATCAATCCCAGTAATAAGAAGTATTCAACAACTATATATCTCTCCTCCCTTGTGTGTAAATGAGGGAGGGCACCTCCCTATTTATACTAATAAAGTGACTAGCCTTTTACATGACTGGACCGACCTGTTTCACTAACATGTCTGACTTCTCCTAGAGAGACTCCAAATACACATTACATGATGTCACATTGGGGACTATTTCCCCGACTTACAACTAAGACATCGTGCAAGGAATAAAACACATATCCAATGGGGGTAGTAAAATATACAATAATAATATACATCAAAATATATTTTGAAGTTACAAATACATCAACACTCCCTCTTAACTTTGAAAGTATTCTCTCTCTTCCACAGTAATCAACACACCTGGTCAAGTCTTCATCACGAAATCATAATCACATAGTCATAGAGTCATCATCATAGCTTCTTCCATCATCATATTCTTATCGATCATCAAATGGTACTATCTGTCATCGAAAGTTTCTACAGAGCTAACCCTTTTTCATGTTGGGTGTATGCCTAGTCCTCATCCGGGTCTTCATCACATATTCGAGCAAGCCATCTCATAAGGACTTTCCAGTACCTTCTTTACATTTCCACAACATTAAACTACATCTTCTAACTTTACCTCATCCTATTCAGATCATCTCTTTTGTCCTGCACAAAACAAAACATAGAACACAAAGCATCCATGATTAACCAACATTCTACTAGTAAAGGAGAACCGCCTAGGTGCACCTCACATGCTTCATGACCTAATCATATCAACATGGGAACACACACACACACACAAATACATATGTAAGGAATGATTACGAACAAACAAAATGCTAAATTAGGAATTTTATGTTCTAGGTCAACATCAAGGACTTATTACATCTGAACAACCTGCGTCGAGGATATTTTCCATTCAGATAACCTTCAGGGCGTATTACATCCAAGTAGCCTGCATACCATGCCAGGAATCCTTTTACACTTGGAAAACCCACATGAATTATTACATTCAATTAAAATGCATACCACACCATGGATCATATTTACACTCAAATAACCTATCTTAGGACTGATTACATCCAATGATAACCAGTGAGCTTGGCTAGGACTGATTACATCTGAGGACAACCTACATGACTGATTACATTTGAGCATCCTTCTTCACTGGGATTTTTCTTGCTTGGACAACCCATCTCATTTACCATGTGAGATATTATGCATCCACTATTTCTAGCATAGAATCATATCAGGACTGATTACATATAAGGATAACCTACGATGTTTGCCGGGACTTATTACATCCAAGTACAACCTACATGCCTAATTACGTTTGTAAAACTACAATATTCGCCAGGATTTTGCGCTCAAAAAACATATCTCTCCAACTATTCTAGAACACATCACTCCCTCTTTCAAGGGGTCTTGATATGGATCACACCAAGTCTTTCTCTGAATTACTCAAAATTCACTCTTGCTAGAGGCTTGATCAACACATTGACTATCTGCTCATCTGTTTCCATGTAATGGAGATCCACTAATCCTCTCTACACCATATCCCTAATATAGTGGAACTTTATCTATATGTGATTCAAATTGTCATGGAACATAGGGTTTTCAGACAACTTCACGCAACTCTGTTTGTCGTAGAAGATAGAAATCACATCCAACTGGAGATGAAACAAGTCAGACAATAGATTTCACAGCCACATCGGCTCGCAACTAGATAAGCAAGTGACAACATACTCTGCCTTAGCTATAATCAATGCCACACATGATTGCTTACTGCTGAACCAGGAGATCATGCCAGATACCAAACTGAAGCAACAACCCGAGGGACTCTTTGTGTCAGTGGCATTTCCTGCCCAATATGAATCAACATAATTGTGTAGTTTAATATTATGATTCACATCATATTTGAGCCCATAATCCACTATACCTTTTAGGTACCTTAGTACATGCTTTGCATCTATCAGGTGAACATGTCTCAAATCCGTCAGGAACTGGCTCAAGGTGTTCACCGCAAAGCATATGTATGGCCTCATATTAGTTAGGTACATTAATGAGCCAATCATTTGACTATACATCATGGAATCAACCATCTTAGATGAAGCATCACTCAAAAGATTCAAGTTAGATTCCATAGGTGTGGTTATTTCCTTGCAATCCAACATTCCAAATCTCTTTAGATTCTCCACTGCATAGTTTCTTGGAACAAGGAAGATCCCATATGCACTCTGCCACACCTCCATGCCTAAGAAGTAGTGCATCATACCTAGGTGTTTCATATAAAACTCTGTACCAAGTCTCCTCCTTTCATATTTAATGAGTTCCTATTCGCCTGTCAGAAACAAGTCATCGACATAAAGCAGGAGCATCACTGGTATTCATTAGAGGAAATTTGGGGTCTAAAATGGGCCTTATAAGAAAATGCTCCAACAATAAATTTTGTGAGTTGGAATTCAAGAACCAATATAATTTCAATAAAATGAGTCAACCATAATGGTTGAATTGACATATTTGTCATAAAAGAAAACTACTTTTTTTGTTCGTATTTTTGACATATCTCACTGTGTTTTTACTCAAATTTCAAGCAGCAGAGCCCGTTGGATGTGGAATTTAATTCCACATCCAACGAGTACCAACAATGCATACTTTTGACAGACCTTGCTACCCCCCCAAAAAAAAATACCCGAAAAAACATGATGATGACTGTTATAGCTGATTTTACCACTCCAGGTGAATCACACTTGTATGGCCTTTCCCCTGTCCCGCTGTAGACTCCTTGGACCCATTGGACCACTTTTTGTCCTTTGATGTTTCCTTGACCATCCCTAAAAACATGTGAAAAATGATACACGCGACTTTTAAACCTCTAATCGCGTATATATGCGGGTTTGACCACTAAAACTGTGTACATCGGGATGTGTACAAAATCCAAATCCTTTTGGAGTTTTCCTTGACATAGATCCGACTCACTTGGCTCCTGGCCTTCCATATGCCTTGAGATTGCTCGGATTCAACCTTTCATTACCCCTTTGAAAAGCTATATAAGGAACTCTTTGGTACATTGAAGGCATAAGAGAGAATTGAGAGCAAAGAAACTATAGTCCATTGTTGGCGGAACTTATGCTTGAGTCTGCATCCCTTTGTCCCTTGGAGCACTTTCGTGTTCTTCCGAAGCTTGCATTTTGCTTGTGAGCTTGCTATCGAGAGATGGAGGATTGAAGTGGTGGAGGCCCAAGTGTGGGATTCAGTTTCTCTGATTCGTAGACGTGCCGATAGAGGTTGTATTCATTGTAATCTCTGATTTTATAATAATAGAAATATCTTTTCTTGTCCAATAATGTATGTTTGAATGAATATTTTATCCATTGGATGATTTCAAATGTTTATACATTGTTGATTATATATGCTAGAATAGATCTAACACCAATATATATAGTATGCTTGTATTGTTCACTTGTTGTTGAGGACATGATTAATCAATTCAAGCTGAAGTTGGAAAGCTCAACGGGGATCTACTTCAACCATCCAGAATAAGGTACGAGGTCTGATCCTTTAGTGTTAGATATTTAATTTCTATTGCATATTGGAAAGGACTTATTTCTGGAGTCAAGCTATCTATTGTGGTACCCCAAGCCATAGGAATTTCTCTCCGTAACAGAATTGGCGACTTTGCTGGGGAGTTCCTAGTAGTTGTCCTTTGGGGGTTTTCTATTCGGATTCAATGACTTTGAATTGCTCTTTCTCTCTTATTTTTGTGTCAGGTCTGGGGGCATGTTTTCTTGGTAGTGTCTGATTGGTGTGAATTTTGTCTTAGCTTGTTTGTTTTCCTTGATTTGTATGCACTTTTCTTCCTATACGCGAGTTTTGAGCTCATAGTCGCGTATACACGTGGGTTTCTCTGCTATTTCTGCATATACACATGGGTTTACTGCAAACAGTCGCGTATGCCCTTATTTTCTCATTTTTAGTAAAAGTTAAAAGGTTTCTAGGTGAAGTTTGATGATTGCTGAGTCTCCTTTGATACTTCCTAAGTCTGTATACACCTCTGTTTCTGACCAAAGACTTTTTTTTAGGGTAAATTTTTTTTTTAAAATTCTTGTCATGGCATTTTCGATTTTTTGTTTGGGATTAGTGCATTAGATTTATTTTACCTTAGTGCTTTGCTTGAGTGCTTCTTGAGTGTGCTTGCAGATTCTGGGGGTTGTAGAATCATTCTTTTGCTTTTTATATCTCAATTTTATTTCAAAAAATCCAAAAATATTTGTTTATCATCATGCATTGCATTTTGCATTTTGCATAGTACTTGCACTAGATTTGCTTTGGAGTATTAATTAGGATTTCATATAGGAAAGCTTGCATTAATCATTTGAAGAAAAATTGTGAAGTTCACGTAGTAGCATACCCTGTTTTCATGGACACAATGCATTTGCATTGATTGTTAAGTGTGCATTTTACTTCATGTTGTGTCATAACACCATCAGTTGCACGGCCATATCCCTCTTTTAAGTAATAAAGCCAATTAAAATCAATGCTTAATTAAAATGAACTACACTATTTTATTTGATAGGGTTCACCGACAAGCTTAGGTTTTAGGGTCTTGGAATAGTTCATTGTGAGTAAATTCTTGAAGACCACTAAACAACAACATGTATGTGTCTCTCTAGGTGAGTGTGTGAAATCCTTGGTATAACCAATGTTTCTCAGGATCCTCCTCTCAAAAGGGAGTTAAGCACGAGACAGTGTGAGCAGTTATTGATTGGGATGACCCCTAGTCATAATTGAGTAGCACCAAAGATATTTATAGGATTATATTCATATCTGGGGGCTCTTTCGAGAGTTTCGGGCTTTGCTACCCTGCCCATACGGTCAATCTCGCCTGCAACTATCCGCATGAGCATTGATTATATTGAGGTGACCTTAGTGGCCTTACCTAGGATATTGAGGGGGTACTTTGCAGGGGTTATTCTGTAGGTGTCCCGGCCAGGTTGGTGTTGGACAGCACAGTCGCTTTACATGTTGAAGCTGAGGGCCACAATAATTGGTTACGTACCTCCGCTTGTAGTGTATGGGAGTCTCAAGCCTCTCCTAAGTGAGACATACCTGCTTCATTCAGAAGCTCACTTATCCTACCCTTGATTGCTTGCATTTGGCTTTAGATTTTATTAGTGATTGCTCTGTGCACGATAGCTTTCCTAGGGTTTGCGTAGATAGAGAGTCTTTTCTATTTTTTGAGTCATTGTGGATTCTGGTGCGGCTCTTCGCCTTTCTCATCGTTTAGCAAGGATTCTGCCTTCTACATCTCCTCCTCCTTTGGGAGAGAGACATAGAAAGTCTAGGAAGACTACTTTGCACATTGATTCACACACCATGGGAGACCATATAGAAGGTATTCCTGAACCACCTTCTCCCATTCATGTGGAATATGGGGAGTTTACTCCTACCTATGATCCTTCACCCAACTTGACTAAGTTAGGTCCTATGATTTCTGAGATAGGAATCATTCATGATAGACCTACTCACTCTAGGGTTGATTCCCCATTGATGCATTACCAGTATGGAATGTCGGAGGATGCCGAGACTCATTTCGAACCCGCGAGCACTAGTTATGGTATGTCTGGTTTTCCCACACATGATTTGTAATTTCATGTAGAATCTAAGTTTGAGCCTAAAACTATCCTTGGGGGCACTCTCATTCCTTACCATGCGTAGAGGTTTGGGAGCACTAGTCACATTGCAACTTCCATCCCGGTGGTGGAAGCTACATCACATATTCCTCCTAGGTCTAGGGTCAGTGATCCTATTAGGATACCAGATCCGAGATGAGTGACTATAGGGAATAGTATGTACTTAATTACACAGATCCCTTCGTCCTCTATCCCTAGTTCTTTGAATGTTCACCCTCCACCTCATTCACATGGTCCTTCGGGATGAAACGTTGCTACAAGTCATGTCCATACTGCGGTTACTAGACCAGTAGTGTCTCAGCTCCAAGCACCACCCATTTTTTCGGGAGGTCATGCTCATACTTCTAGAGGTCACATCCTAACTTCCGGCATGTATCTTCCTACTTCCAGAATGTATGTTCCTACCTATGGAGTGTCTCATGGGACATCGTATGAGATGACTTATGGACCCTATTATGGGATGCAGCATGGACAGGGTTCTTCACCTTATGGGGGCGGGTATCAACAACCTACTTACTCTCCAAATTACGGCTTTGTAGCTCCGACTAGTCAAGGTCCACCACATTATGGTGCTTCCATGGCACCCTATACGGGTCAAATGGGAGGAGGGAACTATGGCCAAGGCCATGGTAGTAATCAGACCTATGTGAATCAAAACTATCAGGAAGCGGTCCATTGACCTCATCATCCTAGGCTCCCTTTCCTTGCAATGCTAAATATTCTTGACTTGTCGAGATTGACGAACGATCCTATAGCTCATGACTTGGCTTGGCTGGCTGTCCCTACTAAGCTTCCCTCGGACATACCCAAGTTTGAGGGAAAACCGGGAGAGGATTTGAGCGAACATGTTACTACTTTTCACCTATGGTGCTCTTTGAATTCCTTACATCAGGACTCAATTTGTTTGAGACTATTTCAATGCACCATTACAGGGCCTGCCACAAAATGGTATATAGAGCTACCTAGGGGGGCATTCGCTTTGTTCGATGACCTAGCGATGAATTTTCTTAACCACTTCCAGCTACCGGTGCGTCATGATGTTGGTACTAAACTCTTGTTGACATTTTGGTAGGATAAAGCCACACATATCTCGGATCACATCCAAGAGGGCATAGACATAAGAGGTTAATTAAAGCCTTTATACTGCTG
This sequence comes from Pseudotsuga menziesii, assembly GCA_001517045.1. NCBI lineage: Eukaryota > Viridiplantae > Streptophyta > Pinopsida > Pinales > Pinaceae > Pseudotsuga > Pseudotsuga menziesii. The sequence goes on from LPNX010850317.1 coordinate 329,924, forward strand.
GAATTCCTCCTCGAATGGTTCCTTAAGTTGTTATTGCCATATATAGAGAAGGATCTGTCTACATATGGAGTGTAGAATGAGGAAAAATCATTTTTTAGGGCGCAGGAACTGGACTTGATTTATGCTCAGTCCGGTTTGTTATATGAGATCATTCCCAATGCTCCGCGTTCTAGTTTCGACCCCAAAGTTAAACTTGGACCACATGCCGATGGCATTGTGGGTTGTGCGAGTGCTAAACCTATCGATTCGGTTGCAAAACAAGTTAGTCAATTGTCAATCGACCAATCTGATTCAAGACAAGCTATGGCTTTGTCTTAACACACCCAAACAGCGAGTGTGATTTTAGTACAATTGTCAGACCAGAAAGGTAACCAGCAGCCCAGATGGAATAAAAAGAAGGGTAAGAATAATCGTAAGGGTGAGAATAAGAATGAGAATGGTAACAATAATGGAAAGAACACCCTTGATGCCGAGGGGGACAAGCAAGCTAAACATAAGGTTAAATTCCCTTGCAAGTTGTGTAAGGATGATCACCTCACTTACTTGTGCCCTCGTATCGATGAAGCCTCGATATTCTTGGCACAGGGCCCAGCTATGCTAACTAACCCTTTACCTCACAATCAAAATATGAACTCGAGGACCCATGATCAATCTGGTGGTGATTAAGATCTGTTGGAGGGTAGTGGTCATGGTTGCATTAACATGGTACATGTTGCAAAAGTTGTGACCCATGCGAAGGAATATGGTTCGTCACAACCCAGCCCAGGAAAGGAACCTGATCCACCAAGGTCTCCTTTGCATATTGAGAAACCTGTGGATAAACCTGAAGCTGCACCTTGCATTCCTAAGGGAGTCCTTAAGTGTTCAGGGCACAATCCTAATGCTCGAGCTTCCCAGAGCTATTTAGTTGTTGAGTATTTGAGCCACACTCCTTGTGCAATGTCTGCATTGGAAGTGCTTCAGAGTTGTCCTTCGCAAAGGAAGGATTTTCTTTCTGCCCTTGGTGTGAATGATGAAGATTCTTCCTCCGTGATTAAATTTGAAACCGCAGGACTTCAGCCTCACTTGCCTTACTATGTGTCTCTTTTGATTCACGTAGAATGTCTTATCATGACCGTCAAGCGCATTGTGATTTACAAAGGCACTGCTGCTTCTGTGATGTCTTTATCATGTTGGAAGGATTTAGGTTCCCCTTGTTATAGCATATTTCACCACTCTAGGTGAATCACACTTTGTATGGCCTTCCCCTATCCCGCTGCAGACTCTTTAGACCCCATGTACCATCTTTTATCCTTTAATGTTTCCTTGATCATCCCTAAAACTATATGAAAAATGATATACATGGATTTTTACCCGATAACTGCATACATATGCGGGTTTGACCCCTATAACCACGTACATCAAGATGTGTGCATAATCCAAATCCTTTTGGAGTTTTTCTTGACATGGATCCGACTCATTCGACTCCTGGCCTTCCATATGCCTTGAGATCGCTTGGATTTGACCCTTCATTATCCCTTGTGAAGCTATATAAGGAACCCCTTGGTACATTGAAGGCATATAGAGAGATTGAGAGAAAAGAAACTATAGTCCATTGTTGCTGGAATTTGTACTTGAGTCTGTATCCCTTTGTCCCTTGGAGCACTTTTGTGTTCTTCCCAAGCTTGCATTTTGGTAGTGAGATTGCTATTGTGAGATGGAGGATTGAGGTGGTGGAGGCCCAAGTGGGGGACTCAGTTTCTCCGATTTGCAGACATGCCGTCAGAGGTTGTATCTATCTTGTAATCTCTGATTTATATTAATGGAAATATCTTTTCTTGTCCAATGATGTGTATTTGATTAAATAGTGTATCCATTGGAATATGTCAAATGCTTTTACATTATTGATTATATATGCTAGAATAGATCTAACACCATGATATATAGTATGCTTGTATTTTTTACTTGTTGTTGAGGAAGTATTATATCAATTCAAGCTGAAGATTGGAAAGCTCAACGGGGATCTACTTCAACCATCTGGAATAAGGTACGAGGTTTGATCCTTTAGTGTTAGACATTTTATTTCTATTGCATATTGGGAAATATTGATTTCTGGAGTCAAATCTGTCTGTTATGGTACCCCAAGCCATAGGAATTTCTCTCCGTAACAAAATTGGTGACTCCACTGGGGAGTTCCTAGTAGTTTTCCTTTAGGGGTGATTTTCTCGACATTCAATGTATTTGAATTGTTCTTTCTCTCTTGTTTCTGTGTCAGGTCTGGGGGCATGTATGCCTGGTAGAGTCTGATTGGAGTGAATTTTGTCTCCTCCTATCTGTTTGCCTTGTTTTATGCACCTTTTCTTCATGTACGCGGTTTTTTGATTTACAGTCGCGTATACACACGGTTTTCTCTGTGATTTCTGCGTATACATGCGGGTTTACTATGAACAGTAACATATACCCTAGTTTTTTCCCTTTTTGTGGAAGATAAATGGTTGCTGGGTGAATGCTGTTAGTTGTTGAGTCTCCTTTGGCACTGCCTGAGTCTATTTTGATCTCTGTTTCTGACCGAAAACGTTTTTTTTAGCCTAATTTTTTTTTTTATAGGAAAGTTCTTGTCATGGCATTTTCGATTTTTAGTTTGAGATTAATGCATTAGAGTTCTTTTACCTTAGTTCTTTGCTTGGATGCTGTTTATGTGCGCTTGCAGAGTTTGGGGGTGGTAGAATCATTCTTTTGCTTTTTGCATCTCTTATATTTTCAAAAAATCCAAAAACATTTGCTTATCATGATGCATTGCATTTTGCACTTTGCATTGTCCT